>WBMV01000311.1:1370790-1483829 GCA_013396655.1 Campylorhamphus procurvoides
CCACACCTCATAAAACACCCGCGGGCAGGGGGCCAAAAGCCATGATGGGGGACGCTGCAGCTCACCTGGCAAGGCGAAACAGCCATCACTGCATCCCTGTGCCCCCTTACCACTCTGACCCTCGTGTGGAACGGGAGGCACCATGGCCTGCACCAAACAGGGGTTATTTGACAACAAAGCATCCGGGACTGACTTATCCCTCTTGCGCTCAGGGCTAAGAAAGAAGGAAAAGAAATGGGTGCCACTGTTTGGGGCGCTGAGCCCCATCGTGGACCCATCGCTGCTCCCCGCAAAAATCACAAGCCCTGACACCACTATAGTCCCGAATTTTGGCTCAGCCCTAAAGCTACAGCGAGTGAAAGTTAACTGTGCTGACCGGTGTCCCATGCTAAGTGTAACCTTTGCTCCCAGAAAATAATGCTTACGGCAATGGGTCAAGGGGGTGTCTTGTGGGAGAGAACGCCTTTATCCTCAGAATTCAAAATACAATCCAAAGATATCAACACTGCAAGACCTGGACAAGCCCCACTAAAAAGGGATTGGAATTGCAAACAAACTTTGACGCTGCATTCTGGTATCACATTCAGTGCACATTCACTTTCTTCAGGAAGGAACAATAAAACATGCCTTAACATAAAAAGTGTGAAAAACTTCATCGTTTAAGGAAACCAGGAACAAACTGTAATTATCAGCTCTAGAAAAGCCATCCAAAGAACAGTGAAAAGGCCCAATCCCTTGCTGGCTTTAGTAATTAAAACTTACTGACCATTTCAGAAACTAAAAGGGTAAATATTTTTCATACAGTTCCCCAAAGCTCCATATGGGTTTTATATTACAACCTGTAGCAAGAAGGAGCCAAACTTTTGCTGAGAGTCAGCTACCTGGATGAAAATTTGGAAGACTGAAGCCTGAGATAATGTGTTAGAGTTAGGTATAAATTTCATGTGTTAAATGATCCTCATTTAGGGGGGGTGAAAGGTGCTTTTTTATTGTAGATTTTCAGTTACGCTACATGGGCTAAACCCGGGGACAACTCTTAACAGGTCCTATAGCTAAAGTGCAATGAAAAGTTATCAGGGAGTTAGGGCTCCACTTGTGGCTGCACTGCAGCAGTTCTTACCAGCTGGTGAGCTGTAGAGATAAGGGTCCCTGAATTACCCACTAGATACCTGCAAAAGACACCCCCTCACCACCACTGGGAGGCTTACATTGCATAGATTTGGATTACTTCTTCAACAGAAAATTTTGAGGAGCCAAAACAGTTAAAACCACTGTGTCACTCAGTTCTTGTGTTTAACTTAAGCGATCTGTGCCTTAGCTCAATTCCTAATTTACAGACCATCATAAGAATTAAATTTAGGTAGTAAAGCAAAAAACACCAGAGAGAGGTTTGCAAAACACCACTGCAAGTTTTAACCCCCTTTGTAATCCTGTCCTTTCCACCCTGGCACATTAACTATGGCACAACAGTGTTGTGTACTAGTCCCTTCTCTCAGCCGCATTAGGAGTTGTAGCTGGGTTCGTAATCACGAGTTTGGTAGTTGCTCACCACCCTCTACAAACTACGATAATTTCTGAGTGATACCTTGCAGAAGTCCCACCCATTCTGCCCCCTGTTACATGTTGGGGACTGAAGGAAAACACACAGATATTATTGCGGCAGCTCATTCTATCAACCTAACACGTTTATGTTCTTGCATCTTTCATGTGTAATCATTAGCACCTAAGCAAAAACATGTTTACTGTTGGCATCTGGTTAAGAGCACCAAAGCCTGACTATTATAAAAACTTGACCATATCTTTGAGTTCCACAAACTCAATTCAGCTACATATGCTACACAATCAAGAAGCCTAAAATTGCCTTTATATATCTTTTTTTTTGGGGGTGGGGAATAATTAAAAAAAAAAAAAGACACATAGAGCATAGGACCTAAACTAGAATAGAATAGGTATTGAAGTGTCTTGTGTCACAATGCAAAAACTGCTTTTGTAAGATGCCTCTGTTATTCCACTTTCCTTCTTCACCTCTGTCTGGATTTACAGCATAAATGGCTGTCCCATTTTTAACGCGTTAGAGAGTTTTACATGCAAACTTACTTTTTCACATGCAAACTTACTTTTTCACATGCAAATCTATTCACTCATACTTCTTCCACATGCAAACTTAAATAATTTTTCTTAGCTTTATATGCTCAACTGATTCCAAAAGGCATTTCCTTTTGATGTACCTCACCTTGCAATTTTCCTCCACCACAGAGGAATACATCAGAGAAAGAGAAACAAGTCAGCTTGCCAGGGCAGATTCCCCAACAGAGCAAGGATTTCCTCAGGAGCTGAGGAGAATAGCGAGGCTGAACGAGGATTAAACAAACCCTCTAGCTGACCCCCAGTTCACCCCAGCTTCCTCCTGCCTCATTTTTATTGTGGAAGCACCTCTAATCTTCCATACATATTTTTGCCCCTCTTCTTCAAGGAGCATTAACATGAAAAATAAGATTTCATCCCAGGATACCAAAAGAACTGAATATTAAAAGCACCAACAATCTTTTTAAGTCTATCAACTCTAGCATATAAAAGAGAAGAGACTGTACCTGTGTTCAACAAAGGGAACAATAAGGGCAAGCTCAGAGTTATCCATCTGCTGTGAATGGCACATAAAGATTTGAAAAACATTTTGTAGATAAGAACAAAAACACATTGGTAAATGGGAAAATGGGGCAGTGTACACTAAGCTGAATCGAAATGCAAATTTTGCATTTTTCTTCATCAAATAACTGATGTGCTAAACAAGGGAAATATATTCATGTGGGTTTGATTTTGTTTTATGAACTTTATATAGTATTTCAAATTATGCCACACAAGATACTAAACTGAAGAGATGAGGATTAGTACAGATGACAAAGGATGGGAAATAAGGTGTGGCAGTTGATGGTGCTCCAAAGAAAACAGACTGAAGAGATACAATAAACAGAGTCCCTGAACAAACAGCCACGATGCTGACCTTTTTGATATTTTTGTTAAGTGACTTAAGAATAAAAACACGAGTGTGCTAAAAAAATTTGCTGATGACACAAACTTGAGAATCAACAATACAGCCTAAAATCAAAATAGATACATCATTCAGAAAAGCATGGATGACCCACGGAAGCAGACCTCTAAAAAGAATAGGATTAAAAATGATAGTCCAAAGTTAAAAGTCATGAATTGAAGGACTTACAAATGTTAAACTGAAGCTATCACGTAAAAAGAGAGCGGGAGAAAAATGTGTATCTTTCAGTCAGAAAGAGAATACTCACAAGGCATCCATTTGATGAGATAATGAAAGAAGCTAATACTCCCAGAATTTCAAAGAGAGGTCTGGAGTATAAAAGTATTGCACAGATATTGGGAAGACTTCACCCAGGATTCTGCATACAGTTGCGATCAATTACATTGAAGAATGGTAAATTAAATTTGAAATGGGTACCGAGGAAGGCCAGGAGAAAAAGACATGCCTATCTATATGTTACTCTATTAAACAAATACAGTAATTTTTGCCTGTTTTATTTGCTACATCAGGTTAGGGTTCTTTCTTATGCATTTCCTAAAAAGTCTAGCATCATAAAACCCTAATTCAAAGTGAGACCATTGAATATGTCTACAATATTTTAAAAAAATCAATTATTATAACTTCCTCAGCAAAGACCACATTAGAATATTAAAAAAAAATAGCAGCTGGTGAAATATTTCCGAAGTCCCAAGAATTTTCAGACAGGTGCCTTAGTGTCTGAGATATAAATTTATGTCTTTTTTAGCTTAAATCTACAGAGACCCCTGCCATATGTAGTTTCTTCAAAATAGTTTATCATTTCTAAGTGTGGTCTCATGAGCAGTTTAAGAGGACAGCACAGCAAAGCTTAAGCAGTCTTTTTTTGTTATTGTTGTTGCAAAATTCAGTGGAGATAACATTAAAATACAAATAAAGAGTTCTTGAAAAATATGAAAGAATAAGAGGAAAGCCATCAAAATATTCAAGGTTTTATGCACAGTTTACCACCAGAGTGCCAACTTACTTCCCTACTACCACCATCCAAAACACAACAAATAAAGAGGTTGCTGCAAGATCAAATGTTATTTAAAAACCCAAACAAACAAAGAACAAAAACAAAACAAACATAATTACAGCCTGCATTATTGTGTGTTGTTCTATAAAGGAACATGATCAAATATTTAAGTCCTTTTACTCCACTGAAAAAATAATTTCAACCCAGATATACGAGTAGAAAAATACACAGCAAGAGTATTACAAATATACTGATTGAGGGTTTTTCTTTTTTTTTTTAATGGTGGTTGCAAAATATATTACAATGATAGAATGCAGCTCTATGGCCAAATAAAATAATTTCAAAAACTTCCTGTACTTTAATGAATGTATGATTAGGGATCTCACTGATCATCCTAATCCTAGTTTTTAAAGGACACAAAATAAATTCCAGATGTGAAAGGTCTGCATTATTAGCACCCCAGTTTCCTATGCTGGTTCCCCCTTGAGATTGCCACCACCTGTTTGAGGCTTACAGTGATGCTACTCTGCATAAAGACTGCAAAACATTCCTTTTCCTCCATAAATTTTAAGAAATATTGTTGGGCAAGGAAGGGTATCTTTCTCCCACATGGTAAGCATACTGTAGAATCATACAATCAGTTGAGGTTGGAAAACACCTCTAAGATCATCAAAAGTCCAACCGTTAACCCACCACTGCCATGTTAACCATTAAACCATGTTTCCCCACTTCCACATCCACATGCCTTCTGAGCGCTTCAAGGGATGGTGATTCTACCACTTACCTGGGCAGCCTTCCACTGCATACCTCAGGCAGTTCCACTATGACTGATCATCCTTTTGGTGAAGCAATTTTTCCTATTATCCAACCTAAACCTCCTCTGGCACAACTGGAGGCCACTTCCTCTTCTCCTATCGCTTGTTACTTGGGAGAAGAGACCAACCCCCAACTCACCACAACCTCCTGTCAGGTAGTTGTAGAAAGCAATAAGGTCTCCCCTGGGCCTCCTTTTCTCCACATTAAACAACCCCAGTTCCCTCAGCTGCTCCTCATAAAACTTGTGCTTGAGACCTTTCACCAGCACTGTGGCCCTTCTCCGGATGCACTCCAGCACCTCAATGACTTTCTTGTAGAGAGGGGTCCAGAACTGGACACAGGATTCGAGGTGTGGCCTCACCAATGTTGAGTACAGAGGGACAATCACTTCTCTGGTCTTGCTGGTCACTATGGCTGAAACATGCCAGGATACCATTGGTCATGTTCAGCCTGCTGTCAACCAGCACATCCAGGTCCTTTTCTTCTGGGTCACTTTCCAGCCACTCATCCCCCAAGCTCTAGTGCTGCATGGGGTCATTGTGACTCAAGTTCTGGACCCAGCACTTGGCCTCATTGAACCTCATACAATTGGCCTCAGCCCATTGATCCAGCTTGTCCACATCCCACTGTAGAGCTTTCCTGCCCTCTAACAGATCTACACTCCTGCCAAACTTGATGTCACCCAGAAATTGACTGTGTTCTTGAGCCACTTGTCCAGATCACTGATGAAGATACTAAACAGGACTAGCCCCAACACTATGCTCTGGAGATTATCACTTGTGACCATCTGCAAGCTGGAGGCAACTCCGTTCACTACCACTCTGGGCCCAGCCATCCAGCCAGGTTTTTACCCAGTGAACAGTGCACCCAGCTGAGCCATGAGCAGCCAGTTTCTCCAGAAGAATTCTATGACAGACAGTGGCACAGGCTTAACTAAAGTCCAGGCAGACAACATCCCCAGTCTTCTCTGTTTGTTTGTACGACTTGCTTTGGTTATGATATTCATGTAACTGTGATGATAAAGAAAATTGCACTACATGAAAGCCTCCTTCACTCTTTCAAATTTTGAGGTGTAGTGGGTTGCTTCTTGTAGTTAGCAATTCAAACAATACAAGTTCTTTATATGACCTTCACAGTTCCTTTTGCTTTGTACTATGTTAAAAAAATGAGCTAGAATAACTCTACATATTGAAAAGGCAGTCTCAGTTTGGTCTAGTTTTTCATACTTGTAGCAAACAACTTTAGGAACCACCTTCTGAAACACATACACCCTCAGAATCCTTCCTTCCCACTCCCTACAGCTCCTTCTGACACACAGCAGGCTAAACCAGCAGAAATAGCTTAAAACAAAACCCTACTCAAAGCCAAAAGGGGAAACATTTGCTAATTCCAGGCTTCAGGTTCCCTGGTCCTCCTGACAGATTTGTTCAGATGCTTAGCTTTGTCCATTCCTCTTCTCTACTCTTATTTCTCCTCTCAAATGCTGTTTGCAACTCCCACCGCCCAAATGATGACCTGGCCAGTAGCAAAAAGATGCCACAGTCCTCTATCATACTGACCTAGCCCTGGCTGTGCATAACAATATTAATTTCAAATATTCCTTAAGAAACTAGACCTCTTTTTTCTTCATTTTTATACTGGATTGATAACATTCCTAAAATTAAAAGATAAAATTAGTCTCCATTTGGACCAAAACCAGATAGAGGGAGCCTACTTCATTTTACAGCTGAAGACAGATTTTTCTTTCACATCTTAATTTCAAGCTGATTGATGATACAGAAGGCCATCATTATTCTGGGTTTACTCCTCACTGCTAAATCTCTAGCTTCTGGATACCCATATATCTAATGATATACATACAACACACATGCAAAACATATTTTATGCTAAACAGAGTTGCCAGTGTAGGATAATATAGAGAGTATAAGGAAGTAAAACTACACTATCATTCCAAGCAGAAAAGTGGTCCCATCCAGGACAAAGCAAGGTAGAATAATAGGCATAATATTAAGAAAACTTGCTCTCCCAGTCCTTGTGTTATGTTGGCTCTGAAGATAAACACAGGACCTTTTGTAAACCAAGTAAGTTCTAGTTGCAAGTATATTTTTGGATACAAAATTTAAATTAATTGGAGTGCAATCTCTCTCTTAATCTTCATGCTCCTTCTGAAATGGTTGCATTTCAGAACACTCTTCCCCCTCTTTCCTGCTACCTTGCTCTTTTGTCCTCCTATTTCACCTCTCTAGCTTTTATACATCAGGAACGCAACACACAAAATAGTGACAGATCATAGGGCTTTGTTTGGTATGTGCACCTCTGAGTGTATCAGCTATGCCAACATTGTAGAAATCCACAACACTTTCTTAACCTGCAAGACATCTCAGCTGCAAGCATACCCAATGTTCTGCATGCCCTGTAATTTATGATGAGGTCCATCTTTTCTGTGAGAGTAAAATGAACAACTGTATAGCTCTGACAGCCAACTCCTTCAGTCTATAGGCATCCAGAAATTTTGCTTGCTGTTTCTTTCCTGAAGGGCTAGTTATGTGGCTAATCAAATATGTCAGTTTTGGTGTTGGATGGATTTTCTTTGGTGTGTTCAAGCACATTCCTGCATAGGCATTATGAATCTGCTTTTCTTTTGGTAAAAGAAAAATATTAATTTGAAAATGGGATTTCTTCCAGGAACCTTATATTTCTTACTAACACCTAAAATTGCTCAACCACAAAATGCTAAAATCTTACAGTAATACTCTAAAAAGTCACCTTTAAAATTTGTTCACTGACAGCAATGTTATAGTCTGTTTCTGTTTTATAGTTAATCTTATTACTACTATGCAATCAGAAGTGGGAAAATTACTTTTTCTGCCTATATATATATAAAAAAATATTACTAATATTGAAGGGCTTAGGGTTTTTTCCCCTCATATTAAAACTTAATTGTAGGTGTTGTGGGGTTTTTGTTCATTTGTTTAGGGAACACACTGAATTTTTATATAGGTGTAAACCAATAAAGCCATTCATTTGGGGGGGCTGGGGGGGGGAGGGGCATGAAGGAAAAACTTTCCGTAAGTCTCATTTCTATGTACTATTACCTACACTGTAGGGATAGAGATGCAGAAATCCCCAGTGCGAACTGAAATACAGGAAGATTGAAGGTTGTGTATGTCTTCCATATAGTATGGTTCATGTGCTCTGAGTAACAGGTACCCTACAATCACATGCATCTTGTATTATGAGGAAATAAAGAGGAAAAAAATTCATAAGCGTTACATCTTATAAACAATGTCTTCTTTTGATTTATACTCACTAAAAGTTATTTAACTTAATACGGAACAATTGGTGTGGAGATACACAGACCTACCAGTAACATCTGAAGGGAAGACCACATTTCAGACTCATCATATTAATGTAACACGGCTGTGTACCTGAGAAAGAAAACATTGGATAACTAAATATCAAAAAAAATTCCGAGCTAAAAATACTACATTCCAAAATCTCCTACAGCAAATAAGTTTTGGAAGGATCCTTTGAAGTTCATCTCTACCTGAATGCATATATAATGCTCCCAAACAGTCTCTAACCCACCGCTGCCCAGGCTGCAGCAATGCTTTTATAAGCAGCTTAAAATATTGGCAAGGGCTCCCCTTAGTGGTCTGACTTGAAATTGTCAGCTGTTCACTCCTGAAAATCTGAAACAGAGATGGATAAAATACTTCTATTCTGCACTAAAAAATCCCAAACAACCAGCTCCACATCAAATTTCCACCAGATATTCTACTTTTTAAAAAAATTCTTATTAGTTGTTAGCCATTAGACTAGAGATTATGACTTAGTTTAGGAAGAATTTATTCTTCCATCACTATGAGCTTCAATTTATTGAATACTTAATTTCATATAGTCTTAATTTTGTGGGCTTTGCCACAGTCTGAATTACAAAACACACACCCAGTTGTGACATACTGAGTAATGCCTCATTTCACAGTAACCACCACCAGCTTTAACAAGATCATTTGTGGGATAATCAAGGAGTCAGGATGGAAATTTTTGTGGCATTTGAAACTGCAAAAAAATTTATTACAAAAATTTACTGTTTTCTTCAATGGCCTATTGCTTGATTGAAAGAGCAAAATATACCGCTCAGACTGTGTTGCTGTATATGATTAAAGACTTGTTGATTTTATATATATAAATATATATATATACACATATGTTTATGTATGTTCTTTAGAGCCCTACTTTTGCAAGCTCTGACTGAAATCGAACAGTTCTGTAGTGATGAAAGGTTAACATAAGTCACTTAAATGACACTATGAAATATTATTATCTTCAACCAGAGCAAACAATGCTGTTTACTTCAGCTCACAGTAAACAATCCTGTTAATGCATAAAATATGTTATCTAGATTGTTCTCACATACATAAAGTGACCCTTCAGAGTTGAGTGCGAAAAAACATAAAAAACTGGTTTTATGACACATTAGAAAGGGAGAGAGCGATATGCTTTTGAATGCACCCTACAAACCTGGAAAGACTGTAAAATAGAATTTCTTAATGTAGAACAGCACCTGAAGGTTCAGTATAGCATACCACACAGAGATCTAGTTCTCAGCACTATGCTAAATAACAAAAAAACCCAAAAACAAAAGCAAAAAACCCCAAAAAACAACCCACCAAAAAAAACCAACCAAATGTCCCACAAAATCCCCAAACTACCATTATACGGACATTAAACAAATAAACAAAACCACTGTAATTTCAAATGGATTCAGATACCCACCATTTTCTGAAACAACACAAGCAGTTCAAGCAGTTTAGCTACAAGTCAAATCCCCTCAGTCTGGGTTTACTCAGGTAAAATCGTAGAATTCCCTGAAGCATTTTCTATTTTCTATCAACAGTTTTCTTTCTTGAGGCCACATCCTTTCTCTCTAGTGATCATTGGTTATTTCCCTTTACAGCACTGGGCAATTATTATTTCTGGGCTAATTGTTGCACCAGAGAGGAGAGGGGACGTATATATTGGTCACAAGCTAAACAAATTATAATCTTTATCTGTACTAACCAGGGTCATGTTCCCTGTGCTGCCAACAGCCATGTTAAAATAACCCATTCTCCACAATTAGCTTACCCCACAATTTGTAGAAGTAATTAAAATATGTGACAACATTTGGGCTTATTTGCTTTTTACAGAGGTTTCTTTGAAGCCAATTAATATGTTTTTTTAAGAAAATAAATCTGACACTTCAACAAAACCCCCACAAAATGCCCAATAGCATAATTTTCAATAAAAATGAGGTGCTTTAATAGTAGGCTGCATTTCAGTTTCCACCTTCTCTTCCCATGTAACGTACTCTGAATTACTCAAATTTTCTTACCATGCTTTAGAGATCTCGCTCATCTTTCTGTCAAATATTACTCTTTAGATTCTGCATTTGTATTAATGAAAGCAGGACTTATGAGTATGTTCATTACAGTAACTACCCAAGAGCACTTGTTTACATCACAAAATGCAAACAAGTGAACTTGCAATCTTTTTTAGATTTAAGTATAAATAAATACCAAGTAATAAATTGTCCTTTAGGTAATTGTTCTAACCATGCTCTTCTTCCAGTAATAAGATACTTGCAACTCTAAAAGCAAAAAGTAAGCAGTGAAAGTCCATAAAGGTAAAATTTGGTGCGTTAACAAGCAGCAACAACTCTGTCATTCAAGCTCTATTTTTGCTGCTCAAGCAGAACCTGAGCAGAGTAAAGGTCCTGTGCTAGAACTAGCAAAAAAGTGAACCTGTTAGTAATGGATACAAATGTTAAATTAACCTATAATATTCCAAATAGAGTGAATCTGATTTTCTCACCATATCAATTCTATAATCAAAATTGGTATATTTAAGATCTCCATCAGTTTTTATTCTCAAATTCTTCCAGCCTTTAAAAAAATATATTAACACAATGTTTCATTCCAAACTCTACCCACCAATAATGTTTCATACCTAAATGAGAACTTGCAAAAACATTTAAAACCCTCTAAGTGTAAATGTTGACAATCTTTTCTCCCACTTGAGCAATATAGATAGGTATTTTTTAATTGTTTTTTTGTTGTTGAAGCATGAAAGTTCCAGGATTATATGCATTTTAAAACAAGCAAAACTTTTCAGAGGTCCAAGTTTATTCAAATACCAGAAATCCTTGTGTGTTTTGTTTGTTTTTATTAATTCATATACTTACTCAAGTTTCCTCATTGGATTTCCTTCACCATACTATGTGATTCAAGGTGCCTTTTCCCTAGGAACTACAAAGAACTCAGTTTCTTAGACTACATATGATGATACCGACTTGTTTCTTTATATCATTTGTTTATTATTCCAGCCTAGGATCAGCCAGGCCTTGTTAGGTTGCAGGAAGGATCGAATTCTTGACAGGTTTAGAAGCTGAAAGTTCATAAACTTGTTTGCTAAAAAAAAGAAGTTGCAAGCAGAAACTATAAGAATGCATGCCTAACTGGTTTGTACAGTTTGAAATTTCTATCCCTCTGTATTATACAAGCCACTTATCAATTGTCAATATAAGCCAAAACACATGTGCTGCAACAGCAAAGCTATACAATGAACCAGGAGAGAAAGACAAGAACTGCAAGAAGTTTATTAGAGATTTAAAAGGAAAATCACAACAGAAATGGAGCACCAGGCATCCTAAATATAGAAAAGCTTAACACATGAAATTTCACACTTGATGTTTCAAATGCTGTCCTTTGAAGAGCAAGTGAGGGATGATTTACCCTTTCAGCAAGATACGGATGGAAAACAAACAAGGATTCCAAAGAAAGGAAACAGACCCTTTTAAATAAACTGTATTGAGCTACAATGCCATATTAAAACTACTGATTATTTTTCCACTAAATGATCATCCAATAATCTTCCACAAAGTAAGTTATGAGGTCAATATTTGATCAATCTCAAGAAAAAGGTAAGGAACCACAAGCCATTTATAAAAGATTCAAATTTCTTATTTAAAGTGAAGAAAGGTAGTTGGTTCTTGATCTGACTAGGGAAGCATCCACTTATGAAAGAAAGAGATTAAACAACTTGGACCAAACCCCACTGTTCTATACAGTCAGAGAGAAGATACCATAAAATACATTAAGCTAATTTTTACAGAGCTATTTGCTCATCCACATGAGCCAGAATATATGGAATTCTACAGAACTTTCTTTGGACATTTTTTTGATTAAAAACATCCAGTGAAACTTTCTCCTGAGGCTTCTCTATTCTAAAAGGTGAAAGAAAAAAAAAACAAAAAACCCACCCAACAACCTGAACAACCAACAAAAACAAACCCACCAACTAATAACTACTGGACAAAAAGCAGAAGCAGAGAGTCAGCAAGGAAAACTGTTCCACATAAAAGCCTTTCTATTTATACTTGCTTTACCCCCAACGATAAAAAGATAGATATACATCTATCTGATGTATATGAGGAGTTCTGAAAACCAAACTTCCCTTTGATGTAATAGCCTAGAAGTTTTTGTTTATCAGTGATTACTTATAGATCCAGTAATTTTGACTGAGTAGGAAGTAGGATAAGAGAAAAATGTAATACAAGTTATTCTTCTTGTGCCTGATCTGCAGACAGCACTATTCACAGGTTTTGTCGTCATGTACTAGCTGACTTACTAAATAAGCCAATGTCTGAGCTAGAGTTACAAATAGAGTGTAAAGATCAAAAAAAACCCCAAAACAAAGCAAAAAACCTAAACAAAGAACTATGAAACTATGAAGCTCTTCCTTTGTAGCAAAATCAATAGGTGAGGAAGAGCTAAGCTGAAGAAAAAACCAAAAAGCCAATACTCAATAAAAAATCCCAAACCAGCTTTCCTCTTTGCAGGTAGAGCATGTGAATCTCTTTCTTCTTCCTGATCACATAGCTTATTGTGACTAAAGCAGTTATACGTATAGGATTGGACTCTCATTTCTGTTATCCCTTTAATTTGTGATGATCTAGTAATGGATTTTGTTGCCCCCATTTCCCCATATCCCTCCTTCCCCCCCAAACTCCTATATTCCCACCGTCACTCCCCAAACCCAGAACAACTCAGAAAGCACAGGTTTGGTAAAACTAGGCAAGCAGTATGGGATATTTGTTAAATTTTTGGAAAACAAAACAGAAACAATAAAACTGTCACACCAACTTTAATTCTAGTGTATAAAACCCAGTAAGCTAAAGCAGTATCTGATCATGCCTTCAACTTACAGAGATGTTCCATCAAGCACAGGTCATACTTTAACAGACACCCTTTACTTTCAATCAGTCACACTATGATCAGATTCAGTCAATTCCACAGAAACGTAACATGTCAGAGGAGTTTATATAGCATTCCAATGCACAAACACTAATTTGTGGGTCATGCCATTTTGCAAGATAAAAATCCAAAAGGAAAAACAGAGAGCATGCATCAAAAATTCTCTAGGCAAGTGTTCAAGGGTAATAATTTTAAGGATTTTAATAAAGATACCATTATCTTTCAAAATGAGAAACAAAATTCCAGAGTATTTTGTCTGTGAAAATGATGCATTTTCTAGATTTGCAACTTCTATGTGGAACCTAAAAACCACAGTGTTATCTATTAAAACAAGCCATGCTATTGAAATTCGCTGTTTCAAAACTTGCAGTAATCTTATTTCTCTTGTCTTTTCACTTCTGAGTAATAGGAAATGAGTTCTGGTCCATTAACTCGCCCACTCTCTCCTGGAGGAAGTTAACCAACTCGGCTAATACAAAGACATGAGTTTCATCCAGGTCTTGTATGATGAACTTCTTTCCCAAAGCATTTGACTCATCCAGGTAGAGCAGAAACTGCTTCATTGCTGGGTCACTGTAGAGACAAACACATATCAGATCCCACCTCAGTGTAATAAGATAGAGTTACAAACAAACAAAAGAAACACCATTTGAAGATGCTCACAAAGATTTTAGGGAAATTATAATTAATTTCAAGAATCACTCACAACTTAAGTACAGTATATGAAGCTTCTGAAAAAGATGTTGCTTTCACAGTAGTAATTGCTTTGGTTACTTTAGAGACAAAAATACATGATAAAGTCTAATGAGTAGAACCAGCTGCTTGATTTGCAGAGTTTTTCTATGCAGATGCTAAAGCATCTTTAAAAAAATGAAAAGAAAGAACAATTAAACCGCAAAAATCCAACCCTTAATAAGGCAGGTTTGAACTTACATTTCTGCCTTCAGCAACAGCACCATAAAAACACGTTTTCTTAAAGCATATTTTTGTTTAAGGATAGCCAAAACCCAGGAGAACACACATCTCACTCAAAGTAGCACAGCATGGAGAAAAAGTGCTCCTGTATGAACTGTACATTAATCACACCCTACCTGAAGACTCATGGTGTCACCTTTTAAGTTAAATTTAAAAATTTAGAAGAAAACATTTTAGAAGTATGGAAATTACAAGTAATTGAAACAGTTGCATAAAGGGGCTTCAAAACAGATCACTGGGCCACTGAAATTTTGAAGAATTCAGATAATACTGTTCTGATACTAGTTCTTACAAATCAGGGAAAGACATGCTCTTCAGTAAAACTTCGTATTTGATTGCAACAACTGGTGAAGAATATGTGCAAGAAATACAGAATTTTGGAACCACATAGCTCAGGATATTTCCAAAACTATGAACATACTTGTTTTGGAAACACAGTAATTTTTAGACAGAGTTCTTAATAACAAAATAAATTTTAAAAGAACTCATTGATATGGTGCCTTAAGAAGAGCTAAGTTATTTCTTGGTAGAGTATGGTGGGGGGAAGGCATGCCCAACATTTTACTATTTTATTTGCATGTTTTACCCATTCAGAAGTGCCTCTTTTAGTTCCACTCCCTGTCTGTTCAGTATCTTAAACATCATCAGAAAACTGGGCTGGAAAAACACTTGTGTTTAAGTGTAAATAAGGGTCAGGCTTATAGTAATTCCGCATGTTCTCCTAGGATGGAATTTCGTGCCCGATCATAAGCACATCATAAGAGGTCCAAGGTTCTGCTTCAGTGCAGTTATAAACTATAAACATATAGACCTACGAAAAACTATAAACCTACTAAAGACCATGAACATAAACATACTAAAGACCACGAATATAAACATACTAAAGACCACGAACATAAACATACTGAAAACTATGAACATACTGAAAACTATGAACATACTAACAGATTAAATGTACAGCAGAAGTCTTATACGCCAGATAGCACTATGAGTATTAAGACAGAGTTTGGAATTAGGGTTAGCTACAGGTGCCTCTCTCCTTCTTTCCCCAAAGAGCACACTTCTGTCTGCTCGTCCAGCACCACCTTTTTCTCACGACAATTCCCCACCACAAGCCTGTACTCCTAAGCTCCTTAAGGTGTGGAGAAACACGCAGGTTTGGGCAGGGGGGAGGGCGGCAGGCGCCGTCACTCACTCACTCACTCACTCACCACTCGATCAGGACACCTTTCAGGACGTTCACCATCTTCTCGGCTCCCTTGCGAGCTCCGGGAGGACGAGGCCGCAGCAACACCCCCTTCGCCTCGGACGGAGGGGCTCTGAGGGAATGCTATCCCTTCCTTTCCCTTTCACTTCCGTTCTCTTTCCTTTTCCCGTCCCGTCCCCTGCGCCGCTCCCCTCACGCGCACGCGCACCAGCGGCGGGCGGCGCGGTGACGTCACGGGGCGCGCGTGCCGGTGCCGGGAGCGGCGGCGGCGGCGGCGGAAGGTGGGAAGGAAGGTGGGAAGTAAAGAAGGAAGGTGGGAGCGGTGGGATAGATGGATGGACAGACAGACACCGGGATGGGGCAGGACACAGCGGGGTGGGGGCGTCTCGGTGTGCCAGGTGTTCTGTTTCTGGGCGCTTTGGGGAAGAGGCACGGAGCCCCTCCCCTACACTCACCCCCCCTCATCCGCGCCTGGCTCCCCGCGCCATCACGTGTTGCATCGCCCGAAATTGGGGTGGTTTGGGCTTTCGTTCTGTTTGTTTTCGTCACGCACGGCACGGCGCGGCGGCCCCAGGCGGGGCCGTGCGGGAGCGGCCCTTCTGAGGGATATCTGTCTGTGTGTCTGTCTGTCTGTATGTCTGTCTGTGTGTCCCTAAGCGTGAGGAGCTCCCTGAGAGCCGGCAGTGCCCTCGCAGCCCCGAGAGCCAACCCAGATCCTGCACTGCACCAAAAGCAGCGCGGCCGAGGGAGGGGATTCTGCCCCTCTGCTTTGCTTTTAGTATCCAGAGGGGGCCTGCAGGGGAGCTGGAGAGGGACTGTCCATCGGGAACTGTAGGGATAGGGCAAGGAGTAATGGGTACCATAGAAAGTGGAGGAATTCAGTTTAGATGTTAGAAAGGAATTCACTGCTGTAAGGGTGAGACGCTGGAGCAGTTTGCCCAGAGGGGCTGTGGATGCCCAGACCCTGGCAGTGTTCAGAGCCAGGGTGGGTAAGGCCTGGAGCAACCTGGTCTAGTGGGAAGTGTCCCTGCCCATGGCAGGGGATGGGGATTAGATGATCTTTAAGGTCCATTCTTAACCCCCGTGATTCTGTGTTCACTCTGGGCCCTGAGCAATAGGGAAATGGCACTCACTTCCGCCTCCTGTGGTTTTAGGTGCTTGTTTTGAATTCAGGTTAATTGTGGCACCTGCTGTCACTGAACCACGTGTTTACTGCAGTTACAGACTGTGGCTAGGGAGAAGAATAAATGTGAGTGCTGTGAGTCTGTGAATAAAGGTAGTGAAGGAACCACCATCAGACAGAGTTTGGAGGCGGGAGAGATGTTTCTAGAGGACTGATTATCAGTGTCTTTGAAATGTGTCACAGGGTTGTGTACTCTGCTGAAGTGAATGGATAAGCACAATGTTGAAATTATGCAAATCAAAAACTGGTCTGCTGTGATTGGGGCAGTACTGACATTTTTCAAAAATGTTCCAAAGGCAAGGAGGACAGAAGGGAAAAATTGAAACTTTTGGGGAAGTGAGAAAAGAGGGAAGACATATTAATGGAAGGAAACAAACAGGAATGCCTTGTTTAGAGAAGCTGGACACTGACCATAAAAGTGATGCAAATGCTTTTCTCGGTCTGTAGAGATTACCTGAAATTCAAGGAGCTTATCAAGCTCCCATATTTCAAGATCACATTTACACATTGGACATTTTATCATTTTGAGTTAATTGTGATTGTGGTGATACAAACCTAATTTGACATTTAATAAGGATGACTATGTGTCCAGCAGAAGAATTTGATTAATATGTGAGACATGTTGGTGTGGTTTTAAATTCATTTAAACACATTGACTCAGTATTTCAGTTAGTATAAATGCATCAATGCAGACAATAAAATTTCACTTGCAAAATAAGAGTTTCATGTTACTGCTGCAGTAAAAAATATTTTTGTGATTGTTGTGTTTAATGTTCTATCTGTTTTTTTCATAATTCTTGTGTTAAAAATACTACATGTTCTATATACTAAGACTTGAGAGGAGGTCTTTGTCAGAAGAAACATGCAGAAATTGATTGTTGTTGTAGATTGCCAAAGCCAATTTTTAAATTTTCCTACTTGAGACAAGTCTTTTTTTATTTAAATAAAGCGTAAAGTCATTATTGCTAAAGTATAAAATTGTAAGTATATTAAAAGATAAAACGGTGAGTGGTAGGAACAGGAATTGGTGCTTTTGCCTGGCCTAAATTGCTTTGGTTTTCTGTGCTTGACTAATATAACTCTACTTTTCTCTTAACCTCATTGTGCAGAGGTTGAGATACAGCTTTGATCAGTGGGCCAAAGTGCATGGCTCCTTTATGGTGCCTCATGCAGAGTCCCACTTGTTAAAAGAGTCAAAGTAATAGCTAGAAAGTGTATGGAAGTTGCAGCAAATTTTTCTTAACTCATCTTCCTGCCTGCAAAACTGGGAAAATTCAATGCCTTGCATCATAGATACGTCAGAGGAAAAAATTGTTTCATATTTCTAAAGAACTTAGTTACTACCTTCATGAAGACTGGTACTTTCAATAAAATTCATGCTTGCCTTGGGTTGCCTGTAAGCATGCCTTGTGAGTTTCTTGAGCCCGTGGAGTCAGTGCATTTGAGAGTCAGTACTAATTTTTATTGAGTAGAGGTTTCACATTCTTGAAGTATTAGTTAGATTTGCCCTTTAAAGCCAAAAATGTGTAGTAGTTCCATGATCCTTGTTAGTCAAAATAAGACTTACTTGCTAACACAATCAATTATGAACTTAAAAAGCAGTTGGTTACTGAGTTGTGTTAAAGCCCATGTCATACTGAGTAATGCCTTGATGGAGATATGACCATATCTGGTATTTAAGGGGGAGTTACTGAGAAGTAGAAAAGGAAACTTAGAAGCACAGAAGTTAATTTGAGATACGTACTTACTGAAATCAACAGTAACACATAGTTGATGAAAAACTGCGTTAAACTTTTCTTGTAATTGAAATGCAGCACATTAAGGAATTTATAGCCTTCTTTAATTGGAGTGCTTTATGGAGTGAAATGACACACGTATGGTTTATTGTGACCTTTGCTATCATGACCTTTGCTGTAAAAAGACAGGAAAAAACTGCTACAGGTTTTCTACTGTAATTCTCAAATCAATAATTTCTCTTTTTTTGTTTTTTTTTTAATACACAGAATGTCAGTGGCTGCTTACTGTATATTTTGCTACAGAAAAATAGGAACCTCTGGTCCAGTCACAAAGACACACCTACCCTGGAATGATATTAGTAAGTAAAGTTCGTTATGTATTGCTCTGAAGTGTTAATAAAAAAGAATGGTATGATGCCATGCATAATTAAATGATAGTAAAGTTCTGAATCCCTCAATACTTTGTGAATAAAAGCTCCTATTTTCCTAAAGTGGCTATCTGCTTCTGACCTTGCTTTGCATAGTGATCTGTAAAATGATACCAGCAGATTATCTGGGAAGAGATAGAAACATGATATGAGGGTCCTCCCCTTACTAAACGTGATCTCATTAAACTGTCTTAAATTCCACTTGTATCTGATTTTTTTGTAACCTCTAGAGCCATGAAATAATTACATCTATAAGCGGGGAATAAAGGTTTTGTCTGTTATTTCTTTAATTTAGTGGTATTAGTTTTGCAGTCTTCTTGCTTCTTCTCTGCTGTCTTTGGTGCTTTCTGCATAGAATGACAATTCTTACAATTCTGAAGTTTATTTCTGAGCATTAAAGACAGGATATTTCAATTTCTGCTCTACAGGAAGCACTGCATTTTTTTTTTCTTTTTCAAACTTCTCTGCCAGTTATTTCTTCAACATGTAGCTGCTGCCTCTTGTCTGCATGCAAAATTCTTATGGTCTCACAAAGATGGAAGCTGGTAGCAGTTGTTGTGGGACAAATCTCCCAATTCATGCTGAGGAAAAGAAATTATTCATGATAGGTGAGATGTGTTCCATTGGATTTGCTGCTGCTGGTAATGATAAGAGTTTCTCTGTATAGAGATCCTTATATCCAGATAAACAGATCCACATTGTAAGGACAAAATAGCTGAAATCTGACAGGAATCATTAGACTTAAAAGGAAAATTGTTACAAGTAGCATGTGTTTATTAGCAGTTTGCTTTATAAATTAGATTCAGTGGAATTAGTTTTTTAAAATATATTTCTTATGGAGACTGCAGGACTTTTCAGAGAACGTACATACTCCTGTATGTAATAATATACATTGAAGAAATAGCTGCATCATGTAAGAAAAAGTTAACTCCTTAAAATAATTTAGAGTTCAAATGAGTGCTAGTGATACAGGCAGAGAAAGTTTACTGTTGATTCCTGCAGCTGAGCAATGAATGCAATTGAGAGGTAGCGATACTCAAAAGTAAATAGCACTGACAGGATACATGTTATGTCATCTTGCTTAGGAGATCAGGAAATTCTAATCAAGTAATGTTTTGTCTGTTTGTAAATTTTGATTAATGATTTCCTGAAAGCCGGAGAGCAGTAGGAAAATTTTTGAAAGGTTATTCTTAATGGCTGGTATTCTTACTGTCTGATAATTGAACGGTAACTGTGTTTATATTGAGGTGATACAACTTTGACATGTTTTTAATTTTTTCAAGGAAAAATTGCAAAGGTAACTGGATCACTAATATTGGGGTAAGTTGTAACTGACAGCATGTATGTAACTTATGTATACAGTTAAAATTTTAATTTGTGTATATTTCAAAAAAATGTGAAAATATTAGGGGACTCTTAAACTTGGTAGAATGTAGTTTTGAAGCATAACTTTTGGTAGTTATTACTTATTTCAATTATTTTATAGCCTTTTTTCTACTTTGCTAAATCAAAATAATTTGCAGACTAGTATGTATTTGGTAAAATCTGGATGATTTGTACCAAAGTGATTGTTTACTTTTTTATGATCATATTTTTTAGTTAATATTCACATGCAATTCTCTTTTCTTTAAAGAGGTTTTGTATTCGTTACATATGAAGTCCTGTCCTTAAATAAATTACTGCAAATTGATACTCAAGCTCTACATCAAGAAAAACTTAAATCCTTTGTATACGTACGTACAGGTTCTCTAAGTCCAAGTGAATATCAAGGTAAGATGCATAATTGTTTGGGTTGTTGCAATTATAAAACTAGAATTTAAGAGAATAGAATGTTTCTGGAAGTCACCCTTATGTAATAAGGAAAGTTATATTTCCTGAGATCTGTTCCCAAAAATATCACCAAATTGATTTTAAGCTGGTGACTGATTTTTTTTTTAAGATAATTCTTTCTCTGCATAATTCTCTATATATGAGATAATTCTCTCTCTATATGTCCATAGGTATATGTGTGTGTATTTTTTTTTCACGTATTTACAAAAAGGGATGTGAGGGAACTCTCTTTCAGACTTCTAATAATATAAAATTACTCTTGTAGGGATTACATACAAAGCCAGAAAAGAAGTCCATAAAGCAGTGAGGAAAATTCTAGAAGCCGAAGCCAAAGTCTTCCGGAGACCGCTTAATGGTAGGTATTGAAAGCATGACTTTATCTTTGATTATTATTTTTTAACAGTGAGAAGCAGTGCTTTTAGAAAGTAAAATATTTTTTCTTACAAACTTAACATATTCTTTTCTATTGAAACAGTGATAACTTTTAATTTCTATATTAATATGGATTATCAGTCAGTTGCCTATTTTCTGTGCATTAAAACCATTCATTTTTTTAAAGTAAATGAAAGTGGTGGTTAGGAGGAGATTTGAGGGTTCTTTTGTTCCTGTTTCAGAAGAGATTTAAAGCTTAAGGTACTAGGTTAATATTCAATACCAGTTCTGTGTACAAAAGATGTTTGTGGAATGAAATACTCTCAAAATCTCCTTTTAGAAAAGTATGTTATGCTTTCATCAGAACTGACAATATTAACTGAAAGCAGCACGGTTGTTTTGTGTCACTGCTTTTTAGAGTAATTTAAAGCAAGAATTTCAGTTCATGTGAGAAACTGTGCTCCTGAGGCATACTATCTATTTTCATTTAAGTATCTGTTAAGTGATTATAACAATATGCACCTCCTATGAAATGTCATGTCATCCTATAAAAATAATTGGTCAAGGTCAGAGCCTCAAGAGTTCCTAATAATTTGCAGCTCCTGCTGGAAACTGGCAATTCTGGTTGACTGGTGCCAGCCAGGGGTTGTCACATATATTTGAAATATCAATTTCGTGCCACTAAAATGAATTAAACACACCATTTAAGGATCAGCATTTTACTGATGTCATTCTGTCATTGTTCATCTTACTAGTTTAATATTACAACATTACACTCTAAATTACTGTTAGGGACTAATATTCAAATATTAAAATAAATGTATATCCTTACTTAACAAATAGAAATATGACTGTTAAAAAGCTCATTATTAATAACTTTTGTTTCATTGGTTTCCTGTTTAAAGAACAGTTCAGTACATTTGATGGAGAAGATCATGAGTGTGCCTTATGGCTTCTCTTAAAGAGAACTCAGTCAGAAGACAAAACGATCCGACTGCAGGCTGTACAAGACCTGGCAAGCAACAGTCACTGGCATGGTAATGTGTGCTGATGTAGCCTAATTCATCCTAGAAATGCAGCAATGTCTCAGTTAGCTGTTCCAAGTCCGCTGCCAACAGGAAGAAAAGCTAGTAGCTGCAAGAAGCATAAATATGCTCTGAAAATTGTTCTGAAACGTGGGGGAGTTATTTACATTTCAAATAGCTGTTCTTTCCTAATACCCTGACACAGAGTGTGTGTCTGTGGTGCAGGCCTCTCTCTGTTTCCCAACAGAGAATTGCAACCATTGCTGTGGTGTGGGAGAGAATTTTATGCTCATTAATTCCTTGGGTTTTCTGTTGGAACTGCTAATACAATTGCAAGTTCTGGCATAGATTTTTTTATAAGGCTCTATAGGAGTGAGTTCAAAGCCATGGTTAACTTCATAAAAATTGGTTAGGGGCTGCTATGTAATAATGACAAACCAGAGGTAGAGGACTTGTATGTGTAAGCATTATTTGTAAGCCATTTTTGTCCTAGTCATTATTTAGCAGTAGTAAGTTCACTCTGTTGCTCTAGCAGCAAATGTCCTTGAAACCCCAAGTAAAGGGGAGGTATATGTGTATATGTGTGTCCTGCTTCCCTTTCCATCACTGGACCACATAAAACTAGATGACATTCTCTTCTGGATTGTCATTATGCTGGTAATTCAGTCAGTTGGGGAACTTTCACTCTTCTAATGCATTTCCAAGCCATGGGATTTATCTTCTTTCAAATTGCCTATTTAAAAATCTAATTAATTTCGACAGGGAATTTACATCAACAAACTGTGTTTGAGTGCATTTTGAAAGCTAAGATGTACCAAAACTAAAGCTAATTTAGGGTGACTGTCTGGTGTTTGTAGCAGAATCTGTTAGCAGGTGATCTCGGAATCTCAGAGCACAGAATGCCCAGTATCAGGAATGTTGTTGCTTTTTGTTCTCTCTTTCTCTGTAGTGCTCGTTGTTGTAGTATTTGGACATTTCACAACCACTAATTGTTCTTGCCAACTGCCTCATGAGGGAAACAGGCTTTTTTTAAATGTGATACTGCAAAATTGAGCCAAGAAAATTTAAGATTGAAAGTATGTGTTAACTTTGCACAGATAGGACCAAAAATAAGGCCAATCTGTGACTGTGAAAATTATATTTTAAATGGCTTGTTAGTTTTGTTCTACAATTGAATAACAGTAACAATAATAGAAGCAAATTTTTATATTCTTTTCCTTCAGTTTGCAACTGAATTTCAGTATTTAATTTTAATTTTTTCCAGCTACAAAGTAAGTAGGTTTTGAAAAGGAGGAGCAGTTGCTCCTAAAATCTGGTTTCTCTTCAGCAGAGTAACTGAAAGTCTCTTTTTTCAGTAAGGGAAGGCTACTTAAAACTGTGGTACTGTGCTATCAATTTTATACGAACATGGCTTTTGTATCATTTGAAATTTGGGGTGTATGTCTTTGCAGCATTTGGATTAAAGGCTCTGGGTTTTAATAATGCATGCAGAAAAGAAAGGTGTTTTTCAGCTCAGTGTAGTGCTGATCTAACTGGAATTTGTGGTTATAGAGTCAGAGCTTGTTTAAATAGATTGCAGAGGGGTGGTTCTTTTTTCAAGTGTGTTTGCAAAGTAGATCAGAAACTACATTTAAAACCAAATTAAATCTTTAAGGTTAGTTTTAACCCTAACATTGAAATTTTCATATGACAGATTACCAATACAGTACGGTTGCTCAAGCCTGTGATCAAAGGACTGCTATAGGTTTGGCTCGATCCAAGGATATTGACCTTCGCTTCTTCCTGCCTCCACCACCTTTGCCAAAAATAAAGACTGTAAGTAAATGAAAAGTAGGTATTAGATGATTCTTAGTTGCTTATTTGTTTTTACTTTAAAGTGGAGTTCTTCTAAAGTAACTAACTCGTAATAAAATTAAGACAAAAATACAAAATTGTAATTCATGATATACCCCTCTGGGTCTATCTGCATTAGTGAATGGCATGAGGGAACAAAATAAGGTTGGAAGCATTGCTCAATTATTGTTCTTGGACTGTATGTCCACAGTTCATATTTACCAGCCCTGAAGTCTGAACCAGTTACCAGTATGATACAGACACTGCTTGTCTGTACGTAATAGGCAATGTGAAGAAGGCATCTTGGATTGCCTTGTTGATCCTGACAGAATCCTACATGTAGAGAATGCTCCTGGAGGCTTTTGCATCCTCAGTGCTAGTGTGGTGCTATGCTGTAAACCCACTTCTTCATTGCCAGCTTTTGGGTGCCACCAAATCCTTATTAGATGAATTTGGCCTTGGTTTCTTTTTAAGTTAATTTTTAGGTGTGTGTATATCTATTATATATATATGATTGTCAGAGCAGTCATGTCATCATACCAGCTTCTTCAATAAATAGAATTGGCACACAAAGCATAGCATACGAGGTGTTTTGTAAAGCTAATAGAATGAGTCCTGGCAGAAGTTCCTGTTAGAAACTATCTATATATCTTAACCAACAAAACTCTCAACACCAACTTTTATTGGTACTGTTATTCTTAGTTTTTGCTTTCTTGTCTTTGTAACATTTTATGATAGTGGATCTGTACCCATCAGTCCTTAAGTATTAGGTTATACTAGTATATGGTGGGGTATATATTTTTACAGCAGTATGATTACTAGGTGATTGACACTAAGAGTTCCCAATCTGCTGCTTAGGAAGGTGAAACAAACCGTTGTGGCAGCTCTATACATCATAAAGTCTCCATGTCTGATTGTAGCAAGGATTAGAATAACTGCTAGTTCCATGACTGGACAAATAAAATCACTTAGTTGAATCTACTAGTTGATCTGTGGATTGTTAAACGAACACCTATGTGAACATTTTGCAGATAGAATCTCAAAAGAAATGTTGTCTTTATTTTTTACTAGTAATTTATACATTCATTTTAATGGAGCATCACCAAAAGCACAGCATTGCAAACTGATAGAGGAGAGTGATTGTCCCACTTCACTCTGCACTGGTGTGGCCTCACCTTGATTATTGTGTGCAGTTTTGGGCACCAAAATATAAGAAAGATATTAAGGTGTTAGAGAGTGTCCAAAGAAGGGCCATGAAGATTGTAAAGGGCCTTGAGGGGGAGTCGTATGAGGAGCAACTGTGGTGACTTGGTGTGTTCAGCCTGGAGAAGAGGAGATTGAGGGGAGATCTCATGTCAAACTACATCCTCTGCATCCTCATGAGGGGAAGAGGAAGGGCAGGCACTGATCTCTTCTCTGTGTTTGCCAGTGACAGGGCCTGAGGGAGTGGCCTGAAGTTGTGTTGGGAGGTTTAGGTTGGATATCAGAAAAAGGTTCTTCACCCGGAGAGGGGTTGGGCACTGGAACAGGTTCCCCAGGGAAGTAGTCACAGCACCAAGCCTAACAGAGTTCAAGAAGCATTGGATCAGTGCTTTCAGGCACATGGTGTGATTTGTGGGATGGTCCTGTGCAGGACCAGGAGTTAGACCTCGATGATCCTTGTGAGTCCTTTCTAACTCAGGATATTCTATGAAAATTACTATGTAACTAAGGGTGAACTTTTAAGCTTCCTATGTCTAAAGGCAGATTTTTCTTCTGCCCTTTGGAACCACTAGAATAACACCACCAAAGTATGAAGTGTAAAGCTTGCTTTTAGTCACTTAGTTGTTTTAGAGCTACCAGTTTTCAAAATCTTTAGAGGTATAACTATTAAAAAGTTGCAGAGCACTTAAGTCCAGTGTTCATATTTTATGGCCTCATTAGTATGGCTGATTTCATTATATGAAATACTTATTTCCTCTGTTTTGCTTTGTGCTTTGAACTAAAGGAAAAGCTACTTGTGCTTACTTCTCGCAGGATTATCCCATAGAAGATGAGCTTCGCTTGTTGTTAGTATCTTTACCTCAGACTGGTCTTGATCCATGTGTCCAGTACTTCACATCTCTTGCTTTACGTGAAAGCAGCCAGACTCTTGCTGCACAAAGGGTGAGTGCCCATCTGCAGAACAGGACTGTTGCGGTTCTTTGTTCCTGCAGACCTCAAAGATACAAACCTATTTCCCCATTTTGGAGCATTGTAAGAGGAAGAGAAATACAGAAACTTTGTGACCACAGAACATAAGCAAAATCTCTTCTAAAATACAATGTGTCTGCGTGAAAGCCTGTTTATATTTCCCAACTCTATTAGTTTAAAGGTCTAGTGAAAGATTGTATCTTATAAACATTCCAGTTAAGCAGATATTTCAACATTTATCCAAAACATTGCTTCTCCTTATAGTGCTTCTAAAATGATTTTTCACATTTCATCTTACTGTTGTTTGAGATTTCTTTTACTTTTCTTAAGTCTTACTAGCAAACTGGGAGGTTGTTAGCATACCTTAAATAGTAAACTCTGTTATATCACGTGGAAATGCCTCCCTGGAACAGAACCAGAATTGGAATAGTCTAGTGGTCTGTCTGAACTTGAAACTAGGAATTCTTCAGCAGTGCAACAGCTTCCTAAGTGGCTTTAGGAACATCATTGTAAGTGCCATTTTTGTTTAAAAATAATAATTGTAATGGCACTTTCATCCACTCTTTCTTGTGACTTTTTATTTAAAATAAAATAATCACTTCTTTAAGCAGTGATTATTATTTTTTAGAAGATGCAATAGCAAAAATGAATTAATTTTGTAGTGATACTTGTCAGTCTTCATTTAAAGATTTCAGAATGCAATAACTGTTTTCTGTAGCAGAGTTATGAGTATTATTTTTATAGTATCACTCCTCTATTTTTTTCACAGCCAGAGCTCTTGCTACAAAGGGAGCTTTGCTAAGACACTACACCAGTAGGTGTTTTGAATTTTATTGAGGTTATGCTGCTCTTTTTGCTGTGTGATTGAGAGACTGGTTGTCAGAGGCTGTGCCACATATTAAAGACCTTTTATCTCCTCTTTTCAGTTCTGCAACTATGGTAGTCTAGATTTAGTTTTATTCTCATTTTTTACACTTAAGCAAATGATCTTAAAAGAGACGTTCATTAGCAAAATGAAACTTCTACATTCTCCCCCTTTGTTATATGTTTTGAAGTTAATAGACTACGGAGACTACTGACTGAAAATCTAATTAATATTTTCAGTTTACAACAGTGAATATTTTTATGGTGTACTGTTGTGTAATTTGTGCATTTTGAAAAGTGTATGCATGCTGTGCCCTCTTTAAAGCAATTTCTATAGATCATTACACACTTAATGTTTTAGTTTAGACATCCTGGTTTTATGTAGCCATTTGAAATGTGTTATAATTTTTACTGTTTCTCATTTCAGGGAGGCTTATGGTGTTTTGGAGGAAATGGGCTTCCATATTGTGAGACACTGAGTAAAATCCCTTCAGAAACAGTGGAACTCTTTTGCTTGCAGGCTTTAGTACAGCATTCTAAGGTAATTTGTCCTTTAAATTATAAGTGAAAAGCTACATTTATAAACATTCCTTTCTAATGCTCTCTCATGCATTGTGAAGGAGTTGCCATTACCTTGGCTCATATCCCTCACTCCTTCTGTAAGGATGTTCAGACAACTGAGACTGGTATGAAATGAAGGCAACATAACAAACTAATTTTTTTCTCATGGAGAAATGTATGTAAGTTCTCTTCTTGTTTCTAATTAGCCCTTACAAGTTCCCCTGTAGTATGCAGGGCAGCTCTGAGAGAGAAAAACAGAAGAGAATGCCTGAAGTCTGGATGGCTTAAAAGATTTCCTTCTGTGTGGGGCTGTTGCCCGCTGACAGTCAAAGTCATTGGAGATAGATATCATGAGGGAGCACTCAGTGTTTTTGCTCTGCAACTTCTCAGTAATCCAAATACTGATGACAGTGAAAGTCTCAGTTCAAAGTAGGTGGGTATGTGTGAATTGGTGTACATCAGTTCAGAACGCTTACAAGCAGTCTTGTATTATTGCTCTTAATCCAACTGTAGTGCCAGGTTTCCACAAAGCAAAGTAGCCTCATGAATTCAAACCATGTCTATTCACAGAGGTCCCTCCTTCAAGGGCCAGTGCCTTTGGGCAGAATATTGCATAGCAAGCAGCTATATAAAGTGGCCTTTGCAGGACCAGTCTGTTCTTTGTAGACACAGATGAAGGGTATGGAGGACTTTTTGTAACAGTGATTCTTCTTGTTTCCTGTTGCTGTACTCTTCTGTGTGCACTTAATTGTTCAGAAACCTAAACCACTGAGAAACAGTGTTGAGAACACCAAATTCCTATTGCTAGTAGGGGCCAATAAAGTCCAGTTTGTCAGCATTCCTTTCACGTCTTCCATATACATAGAAATTCTGACTTAGTCTAGAATTTGTAGTATTCCAGATTTCCAGCTTAAAAAAGTTGTGACTACGCTTGTTCCAAATGCATGTGTGTCTGTTGAAAGCCTCAGACTTTAGGGTATCAACAGTTCCGTAGCTACCACGCATTTTTAAGCACTGTAGACAATCTGTTCAAGTCGTAAGTATTTGGCCAATATCGGTACTTGAGACTGCAACTAATTAGTGCTTATTCTTCTGCTTAGACTACAATCTGTTGTTGCCCTTAAGATCAATAAAGAGAACAGTACTATTTGGAACGTAGAAATACCCTGTGCATTTTAGATGGTGGACAGGAAGATAAATGGCTCTGGTTGAGATAATGCTCTAATAAATGCAGACAATTGACCTGTCTAGACTCTTGAATCTTAGATGAAATTTGATCATGCCAACTGGAGAGCAATCTCATCTCCCTCAGATGTGGAAGAGAGCAGAGTGATAGTACTCAGTGTTTTTCAGGTTGTCAATTCATAGAAATCATGCATTGAGCATATTAAAATATTTATTTCCTCTTTAACTATGGCATAATAAATACTAGATTAATAATAATTTCTATGTATTAAGGGCTCTGCATTATATTGGCTCCTTAAAACTCCTTAATCTGTGAATTAACAGTATCTAAAGATCCTTTTGCAGAACATCTATTTATTGTCACTGTATTTACTGTATAATACTAGATTTCTTCTCACTGTGATAAAATTGAAGCTAAAGGAGGCCTTCAACTGCTACAGAGGATATACCAGCTACGTAAAGATTCAGCAAAGATACAGAGGAACATAATTCGCATTATTGGAAATATGGCTTTGGATGAACATCTTCATTCATCCATAGTACGTGCAGGTAAAAGGAAAGCAAATGCAAATAGTCTGAACATCAGATTTCTATTCTAAAATTTTCAGAGGATTCAGTGCATGTCAGATTTCTATTCTAAAAATTTCTGAGGTTTCAATGCTTATGTAAGATGAAAAGGACCATGGTAGTGGTGTGATTTTTATATTTATGGGGGTGGGGAGCTGTTGTTTGGGGATTTTAATGCAAAAAATTTGGGCTGTTTAGATGGTGTTCATTAAAAGGTGCTATTTGCTGTCTAGCCAATGTATGTCAGCGAGAGGTGTTCAAAGTGTGATGGATGGTGAGAATTTGGACTTTGGTGACGTTTGAATACTGGCAAAAATCTTTTGATCTTCCTGTTCTTACAGATCATCTACCTTGTAGTTGTGTTTTTTTAATGGACTATGTTTCACTCTTCTATGGGAACAGAACAATTTGCAATCCTCACATTTTGTAACAAAGTAAAACATGATGTCCTTCCCTCCCTTCTTTCATGTTAGACTAGTAATTTCTGCTAAGCTTTTCTCTCATGCCCCCTTTTTTAATACCCCCTAAACATCACAATGATATTCTGTACCAAACAAATAAATAAATCCCAGTGTCTTAGAAAATATAAATATGCTGTTGTATGGGTCTGGAGCTGGTGTCTGCCTGTTAAACACAACGTGCATTTTTAATCTCTTCGTTACACAAAGGAGAAGTAACAAAGGCACAGGAAAAGACTGTGAGGATGATGAAAAATTTGAAATGGCTGTGATATACAGAACAAATAACTAGATTGAGACAGTAAGGAAGAAAGCAACTGAAAGAGAGTACAATGAAGATTTATAAAATTCTCTTCACTGGCATAGAGAATGCAAAGAGGGAATGGTCAGCTGCTGTTGTTGTAATGCAAGCCCAAAGGTTCTTGCGCATTAGATTATAAAGAGACAGAACAAATAAATACATATTTTTCAATACATTGCACGACCAAACAAATTGCCACAAAGCATTGTGGTAGATGAAGACTTACAAAGCTTCAAAAAGTGATTAAACAAATTCATGAAAAGAAAAATCCATAAAGTTCTACACATGGCAACCAAGTTCACTGCAGAAAACTGGAGGATGTAGAGTAGAATCAGCGCTATATAATTGCCCTTTTATTGCTCTAGTCTTTTATTGTTCTGCAACTTCCACACTGCTCATTTCTGAAGAAAGGCAGCTGGACTATAAAGGCCTTTTTTCTGAGCTCTAGCACCATTCTTAAATTCTTACAGTTGTTAAAACCATACATGTAGAGGAAGAGATTGAAACAGGTGAACTCAGGAGCTTTCTGGGACAGAGCTCTCAGTACAAAAGGAATTTTAGACCATGAACCAAACTCTAGAGATGAGCAGTTGGATACTGCTGGTCCAGAGTTGATAAAGCGTCTTTTTTATTGCTGGATGATACATCAGAAGAAAGAGCCTCTAAGGTTCTCTTCCTTGCAAAAACTGCTGGTACAGGAAGAGGAAGGAAAAATAGTGATGCGTTATTTAGTGGCTGTGGTGGGGTATTCTGGTACAGAAGGATTCTGAACACTATTTTTGACTCACCATCTTGGCTAAGTTACAAGAAATGCAAAACTGGAGACTGAGCTAGTTTTACCTGGACTGGCTTGGCCGTCTTCCATTGTATTTGGAGAACTGAAAGTAGATTTTAGATATTCTTTGTATTTGGAGAACTGAAAGCAGACTTTAGATTGTATTCTTCTTAAGGAGAACTTGCACAGTCGTCAACATATATTTTGCTTAGAAATGTAATTTAGATACATGATTCTTTTTAAAAATTACAGTCCTCAAAGGTCCTAGGAATTTCGTTTATTTAAAACAAAATGCAAAAATTCGTTGTTTTTCTCAGTCTACAGTGAAGTATCTTGAATTAGCAACTTGCTGACGATACTAGTAGTAGAATAATGTATACAATTTGAAACAATGCCCATGAGATAAATTGTTCTTTTTCAAATCAGTCTCCATTTGAAAATCTTTCTTTAAGATCTTCCCAGGTTTTATTTATGAACTTGACTGCAGTGTAATTGTGATTTATAGGCCACTTTTTGCTAGCAGCAATAAGATTTATCAGGATTTTAAAGAAACATATATGTGTATGTGCACATAAAAGATATTCCTTTGCTTTTCTCAGTAGTCTATGAACATTCCCATCCATGTCTGAGAAAATTTTACGCTTTAGGTAGAGTATTATAAAGTGTCTGTAAGTCATAGTAGCCATGACTTAAAATTTTATAGAGTATTGTATCAAATCTAATTGCCTTACATTTCTGTGGTATAAATAGTATTTTTAAAATAGCTGGGATATTTTAATTCCATAAAGACTTTTCCATACACTGGATTTTAAAATTAGAAATGGTCATACTCTTAGAGCAAGCATCAATTTTTTAATTTTTTTTTATTTATTTTCACCTGCCGTTGCTCCAATCGGTTGTTTTCTATGCCTCTCTTGTGCTTTAAGATTCATTTTCTCTGTCTTCCTTACATCTTATCTGCAAAAGGAGACTCGAGATCTGTTCTCTCTCTGACAACTCTACTGACCTGCTCATACACTTCCTTTTTCTTCTGAGAAGAGGTTCTCCTTCAGATCATAAACTGAATAGTAGTAAAATACATTGCTTCCTTGCCACTCTGAATTTTTGAATTTTGGAGTTTCCACTTGCCTAGCTTTGGCTTTCCTGAGGTAAAGAGTGGATTGAAGTAATCTATTTTGATGTTGCCCTTCTCAAGTTTTAGCATCTGTTTTCACAAGTGTAGTTTGAAGGGTGATGTTTCTGAATTCTTTTGTTTGGATGACGTTTCTATTAGTTAACCTGCCACTTTTATTTTCTCAATGTAGGTTGGGTTTCTGTACTTGCTGAAGTAATGAAATCCCCACATGTCATTCAGTCTTCTCATGCATCCAGAGCTTTGGCTAATCTAGACAGGGACACAGTGGAAGAAAAATATCCAGATGGCGTTTATGTCTTACATCCGCAGTATCGTAGCAGGTAAAGCAGAAGGAGACTTTGTACATGCTGGACTTTGAGTTACTTGTTATACTGTTCACTTACAAAAACCTGGAAGAGTTGACATCACAGTGCTGCTGTAGTGATGTCACCTGCTCCTCCTTTTCTTTGGTGGGCTGAGAGGACTGAATTTAGATTCTGAAGTGGTTGAATCAGTCCATACCCATGAAAAGAGTATTACTGTAATGCATGGAAAAATCCGAAGACAAAACATGGGTTTAATTACTGCTTTGCATGTAATTGCTTTGCATGCAACCCTTTAACCTTTCCACTGTATGTCTGGGGACAGTGTGCCTTGTAATTATTCTACTGGCAACAGCACATATTGGCCTAAAGATGCAGTAAAGGTTCATCTTAGCCTCTTTAAATAGCCATTGTGTATCTGGGCCTGAATCAGTCTCCAATGTGATATGTCACTTAGTTGCAACTATTCCCTGGGCCATTGGTATTACCCACATTTCAGTGATGATCTAATTAGATGATAAAGCTGGAGCTACTAAGCTGCATTAATAGTAGCTGAAGGAAAAGATGTTTTTCATTATAGAAAGTTACAATTAGTGAGGTGGATGCTTTCCATACCTCTTTTTATACCTCTCTTCTAGGTGGATACCTGGTTTTTATCTTGATCTGAGTGTACTCCTTGAAATATCATGAAGTATTGCCCATGAGATAAGAAATCACATGTTGTGTTAAAAAATGTGTTTTGGCATTCCTTAGGTTAAAAGTTCTAATTTGCCACAAGTGTATTTACCACATATCTCTTAAAAATTCCTTTTTCTTGGTCAGTCAGCCCATCAGAGCAGACGTCCTTTTTGTTCATGGTCTTTTGGGAGCAGCATTTAAAACCTGGCGACAGCAAGACATTGACCGACATTTGGATAAAAAGACCTCAGAAGGGGAAGAGGCCTATAGTCAGTGCTGGCCAAAGGTAAAAAGACAGTAACACTTTTACATATGGGTGCTGTTTCCTCCTTAATGAGAGCTGTCCAGAGCATCTAGAAGGACACTGTCTGGCAGATGTCTTTTTTGAATCTTATAATCTGTTATACAAGTAGCACTTTCCAAGTTCCTCATGGATTTTTGTTAGTGAGTAGTTTTTGTTCTTGCAAGATAAAATCCCTGCTAAATTTAATGCTCTCAACGTCATTCACATGCTAGTGAAATAGGAGGCCATAGCTGCTTTCCTTATGCTCTCTTTTTTTTTTTTATGTAATGTTATTGCTGAGGAAATACAGATAAAATTGCATTTTAAATTAAGTACCCATTCTTACATAGGTGTCTGAATACCTCAGTTTGTGCAGATTGCTGTTTAAGTATTGCTGGTGAATAAGTAATTACAGCTTCAAGCAACTCACCCATATAGCCACCAAAGTATCTCTGTAAAACTTGAACTGATCAGTCCTGTTGGTAATCTTAGTAACTCTTTGTTTCACCCAGGAGAGGGAGCCACGAACCCACGAATTAGAGATCAATCTTCATCCTTTGCTTACTTTGTGGCTGGAGAACAGTCTAGAGTTTGCCAGCATGTAATAGAAGAATAATAATCCAGGTGTAAAATGTATTTTGGGATTAACTGAAGAGCAAAAGTCTTGCTTGATACTGTCCCCATGGTAACATCTTGGCTTCGTTGCTGATAAGTTGCTTGCAAGAGTTTAAGTACCTCAGTTATAAGTTCCTTTGGTTTTGCTTTTCTTTGATTTAGACATGGCTGGCTTCAGACTGTCCTTCCCTTAGAATCATATCTGTAGAATATGACACCCATTTGAGCGACTGGAAAGCAAAATGTCCCGTTGAGGCTCACAGGTAACAAATGTAGCATCTGCAGTTTGGAGAGGGGGGGAAAGGGGAAACCTGTAAAGCTGATTCTTAGGATCAGCTAGTGTGAAACAGTGAATTTAACTTCTGTTGCATTGGAAAATCAACTTTGGAAAAACATTAAGTATAGTCATGGTATGCTTGATTTTTTTGATTTTTTTCTTAGCCTCATGGATAGCTACTTCTGGCAACTTCATGAATTCTTACATCTGTTCTGCTTCATGTTTAGGGGAGGCACTAAACTATGCTATTAATGTAAATGCAACAATAATTTTATATCTTAAGGAGAGTGTTTCTTAAAGTGACCCAGTAATGCTTCATAACACAGCAAAGAAATTACTGTACTATGGGTTTATACTTCTGATAAACTGAAGCATATCTTTTCATAGAATCGTTTAGGTTGGAAAAGACCCTTCAGGTCACTGAGTCCAACCATTAACCCATCACTGCCAAGTCCACCACTAAACCATGTCCCTAAACCACATCTACACATCTTAGTATCTCCAGGAAGGGGGACTCAACTACTTTCTGGGGAGCCTGTTTCAGAGCTTGACAACCCTTTTGAAGTTTTCCCTAACACCAAATCTGAAAGGCTCCTGGTGCAACACAACACTGTTTCCTTTTGTCCTGTCGTTTGTTATCTGGGACAAGAGACCAATCCCCACCTGGCTACAACCTCCTTTCAGGTAGTCATAGAGAGTGAAATGGTCACTCCTGAGCCTCCTTTTCTCCAGACTAAACAACCCTGGCTCCTTCAGCTGCTCCTGACTGGACTTGTTCTCCAGACCCTTCACTGGCTCTGTTGCCCTTCTCTGGACATGTTCCAGAGTGCCTTGATGTCTTGTTTGTAGTGAGGGGCCCAAAACTGAACACAGGCTTCGAGGTGCTGCTTCACCAGTCACTGCCCTAGCCCTGCTGGCCACACTATTTCTGATACAAAGATACTTTTATTCAAAAACTATTAATTTGACCAGTAAAATACAGCAACAGTATCTGACATGGTCATAAAGTGTAGGTGCCTGCGAGAGGAATTGTGGGTTTTACTGGCTGTGAACTGGGTAGGTCAGAGGGAGATGCAACCATCAAACATGTTCCTCCTGAAATATAAAGACACTTTGAGCTGGTAAGGATTACTTGGCTTGAATGGATTTTAGGTTTAGTAATAGCATTCAGTGATCCTTAAATCAGACCCTAAGTCCTTCAAACACTTATGCAGATACTAAAGCATGTAACTAGTACTATAGATTCAACTTTTGGAGTTCAGTGGAGGTGTGTGCGCATGACTGAAAACAGATTATGTTTTGTGCAGGGAAGAAAAAAAATTCGCCATGTGTGTAATAGACTGGGAACTTGGTACTTGTTCATTCCCTCCTCCCTCTGGCTGTGCGAAAGCTCAATGCAATTATTGCTTTAAAGAAGACATAAACAGGGGAAAAATAAGGAAGATGTGACTGTTAATATGTCTTACTTGAAATGAGGCAGAAAAATGACAGTAAGAAGCATGTAGGTGGTTACTTTACAGGTCCAAAGAAGACTGGAAATGGCTTTAAGTTGCACCAGGGGATGTTTAGATTGGATATTAGGAAAAAATTCTTCACTGAAAGGATTGTCAAACCCTGGAAGGGGCTGCCAGGGAAGTGGTTGAGTCACCATCTCTGGAAGCGATATAAAGATATGCAGATACAGTCCTTAGAGACATGGTTTTCTGGTAGACTTGGCAGTGCTGGGTTGATGGTTTGACTCGATGATCTTAAGGATCTTTTTCAACCTAAATGATTCTGTGATTCTAAGAAAATTCTTTTCCTGTGTCTGTCTGGAGTAAATATTTGAAAAGAAATAAATATATATTTCTCTAACATTAATGTCTTTTTCATTACAAAATTGAAAATTGCATTACCTGCTATTTATGGTCACCCGAGCGTCCTATTTGATTATTTTATAATTTTATATGGTTCATAATAAATGAAAAATATTCAGGATATTTTTATCTACCAGGAGCAAAGATGTGGCAGTAGAATTGCAACCCTGGGTTGCTCTTAAGTGTATGGTCTCATTCAGTGTTTCAAAAGTGAATTTTTATGTCTCTCTGCTAGCCTAAAACTTATTGTTCAGCTGAAAATCACATTTGAGTATCCTTTTCATATGTGTTATAAAGCAATTTCTAGTGAGAATGCGGAGACCAATAGAGATGAAGTGAATTATTTTGCACAGTGGTTGCCCTGATATCCTGATGCTTTCATTATCCAAGGGCTTTCTGTGTTTGATTCTTGTTACACTGTGAGGAATAATGATGTTGTGCTTTCAAGTTTGGACTGGGAATTGAGATTTGTTTTGGTTGTACCACAGATGCATTTTCAACCTCTAATGTGTAGCTTATCCTTTCTAGAACTCAGTCTTTTTATTTATAAAGTGGAGATTATTGTGCTTTCATACTATTCCAGTGCAAAGCATTTGGAGATTATTGTCTGAAAAGTGATAACAGACATTAGCTGTGATTTTCTTAATGTGTTGGTTGCTCATGCATTTACTTATTAAGTTTCTGTACATTGCTCCACATTTTGAGCATATTTTAGCAAAATACATTTTTGCCAGGCATTAGGTATGTTCATGGTGCAGGGGGATAAAGTTCATTGTGTCGATGTTGCTTTCATAAAGTGAAAACGTAATTTTGTTCTAGTGTGTAAATAAGACTATCTGAAACTCCATAAAACCATTTGTGAAGCTAAGGGAAATGACTGGTGAGTGAAACAAAAATAAAACTTTCTTGTAAGAGCAAGAAACTGAATTTAGCTCAATTCCTGTTGACCTTGTGAAGCCAACCTTACAATAGTTTTGGCATTTTTCAATGTAGCAACGATGATTAAGTAACTAATGTTTCTGTACTTAATTCACTTTCATAGACGCACAGCACTGAAAATTCATTGTTTTAACATTGCCTTTTAACCTATCATGCTTCATTATGTCTTTGTTTATTTTTTCTTTGCAGGAAGTCTATTGCTTACAGGAGCAGTGAGCTGCTTGACAAGCTCAAAGCTGCTGGGATTGGAGACAGACCTCTGGTGTGGGTATCCCATAGCATGGGTGGTAAGCATGTTGCCTGTTTGATATGAAGTATTTCTTTGCCATGGTATTTCAGAATAAGCTGTTAAACAAATTCAGATTGAAATACAATTATTCGGAATAGTTTATTTGAAAATTTTGCAAAGTGAAAACCAGATTTCTGCTTTCTTAATGCATCATATTCAATAGCATATACATTTGAAAGGATTTTTATTGCTGTTTGTTTTTACCATGTTGATTTAAAAACTCAGTGAATTGAAATTCATGTAAATTGAAATCCAGAGGCAAAATTTTCTCCATGATCAGGCATATAGTAAATGTCATTAGCAACAATTAAAGCAAACCAAAATTGGATTTGCATCGTTCATTGACATTATATTAATGCCTCCTCAGGTTTGATTTGGTTTTTCTTCAACTTAATCTTATGTATTTGACAATCTAAGGGCTAACCAATGAGGCAAGAATATGGTTAGTTGCTTCATGGATAATATAGCATGATCATTATTTTCACAGTGGTTGAAATCCCTGCATTAATTCAGTTTTTGTTGCCAGGTCTTCTAGTTAAAAAGATGCTGGTGGATGCTTCCAAGAATCCAGAAATGGATAAAATTGTAAACAACACCAGAGGAATCATATTTTATAGCGTACCTCACCATGGTTCCCAGCTGGCTGAATACTCTATAAATGCCAGATATCTGCTCTTTCCCTCTGTGGAGGTTAAAGAACTCAGCAAGGGTACGTTCACTTTGCTACCATCTAACAACGGGGAACTCTGCTAATGTGTTCATGACGCTTTGCTGTTTCCATGGTGCTGTCAGGAAAAGTGGGGTAAAAACAACAAACCCCCTTTTTATGTTTTGGGTTCTGTGTTCAATTATTGCAAGTAATTCTGAGTAGCTGTTTCATATGATTGTGGAGGTGAGGGGGAAAAGGGGAAGTCCAAGTTTAAAGAGCTGTTTTGGCCATTCAGCAGTGTAATAACATGTAATAACTTCACTTTGTACTCTTCTAAACTAATTCCATGCTATGCAGAGTTAAACAATCGTTGCATATGATAGCTAGAAAATGCTGCTCCTTTTACTGTTGTATTAATTTTTCAAAAACATTTCTTTAGCAATGCAGTCTTGCCAGACAAATGCTATGATCTTATGTTCCAGATAACAGTGCAAAAATTATGTTGCTCTTTCTCAGATTCTCCTGCACTTAAAGAGCTGAATGACGACTTCTTGTCTTTTGCCAAAGACAAGAAATTTTCAGTGTTGAGTTTTGCAGAAACCTTACCAACGCATATAGGCAGCATGTTAAAACTGCATGTTGTACCTTTGGAATCGGCAGGTAAGTCAAATTGTCATTTATTTAATTTTGTATATATTCATGTAAGCATTGATAATGAGGAAGGGTTATAAATGTTGTGGTAGAAAGACCTAGAAAAATGAATCTATTATATTGTTCAGCTTTTTGTTTAAACTTTTGGCTGAGTTTAAACTACAGTCTCCCTGCCGGGATCAGAAGCAAACTATATTTAGATCTTAGAATAGCAGTTGTTTGTTTTGGTTTTTCTAAATGCAAGTAATATTTGCTTGTTGAGAAAAGCAGAGTAGATATGCTAGTCTAAAGTTACACTGTTGGAGTCCTTTCCTTTGGAGTTATGATTAATTGTGGTTTATCTTTGTGTAGGTAGGCTGAATAGTATTTCAGATGCTTCTGCAATTTCTAGCTATTTCCTCCGTTAAGAAAATAAGAAAGAAAATTAGTGAACTGCTAACAGAGAGAAAAATTCTTGAAGCTGTTTTTAGTGTTAACAATCTTTACCTTCCGTGTCTTGGATACTCAAGCAGTAGAGTTTGCCTTCCAAAGAGTTCCCTCCATCTTTTTGCTTTTTGTAGGAGGAAGGAAAACCAGACAGTTTTTCCCCGGTTTTTTTTTGATGGGTGCTTAACCTAGAGTTATGTCTTACATTTTTGGGTTTTTATGAAACAGAACCTTCTTTTGCACTGCCCAAGGTACCTGTAAGGTCTTGAACAGAAACCATTTCTTTGCTGGATTTCGTATCAGGCTTTCCACCAGCTAAATCAAATAGCTTAAATTCAAGGTCAGTTGCTCTGTAAAAGGTGGACTATGTATCCCTGGTTTTCTTAGTCAATATTTAGCAGTATTTTTACAGTTTTTAATATCCACATCAAAGCATTTTTGTAAGGAATATGGGCAATTAGTGGCAATCGGAGTCAAGAAACTGTAGATTAAACCCTATCCCTGATCACGTCAATGCTTAAACCTCAGTCAGGACTGTGTTTTTGGTCAGGTGCTGGTAAATGAGTTTTGTTTCGTCAGAGTTGTCTATATGAAAAATGTATATTTGTGTATATCAAAGATAGTAGAACTCTGGCCTAATGATTTACCAGTGTGAGGTTTGTGGCAGTGTATAGCTCTGTCTGATCATAGCAGTGTGTATTGATGCTTCTAGCACATTAAAAAATAACGAGGACCAAACTGTTACACTGAAGACAGAAGAATTTGCTTTCAAATTGTTAATGCAAGATGTGCTTTTCAGTCTAGGTCATCTTATGAACTTTGGTAGTTTTTTTTCTTACTTTTTTCCCCCCCCTCTCCCAGACTTAGGAATTGGAGACCTTATTCCAGTGGATGTTAATCATCTAAATATTTGTAAGCCAAAGAAGAAGGATGCTTTCCTGTACCAACGTACACTGAAGTTCATTCAAGATGTCTTAGCCCAAGAACCTGGTGATTGAGTATTTGCTGTCCTTGGCTACTTGTGCCCTCCATTCGATGTGACACAGAAAGTTCTTACTTGTTAGGGGATCTGCAGAACTACAAGGGTACTATGTCAATAGTATCTGCTGCTAAATAATTTTCAGTACATCTCCAACTTGGACACCTCTCAAATTTATTTCTAAAATACATTCAAAACAAACACAGACTTTGCAAAAAGAAAATGTCTGCCCAGGATATCTTCTTTTAGCAAAAAAATCCACAAACTTGCTTTGGTGGCAGGTAAATTTATATAAGGTAAATATACATTTGAGACAAAGTCTTAGAGAGAGGATCAGAAACAATTAACTGAGGTGGTTTTTTGTTGTGTCAAAAAGGTAAAGAAGCTGCCACAAAGTTTTGGTTTACTGTTGATGTTAAGTAGTCTGACTGGAGCCTGAAGAAATAATATTCAAGTGAAGGCAGCGTTTTGGTCTAGTGGCCCAGTTACGAGAGGTTTTGTCATTTGCCTTTTCATTTAACAGACCACCCAGATTTGTCAGCAAATATGGCATCTCTTTGTTACATGAGAAAGAGATGGGCTGATAGGTTGTCTTGCTTAGACAACTGTTGTGATTTTGATCTTGTTTGTATTAATGAAAACAAAAGAAAAGAAATATTTACCTTTTTGTGCATTTCTCTCCTAATCTTACCAACTTGTGAGATTGCTTTCTTTAGGACAATGTGTCTCTGGTCAGACATAGGGCAGTTCTGTGCTTGTTCACATGGAAGATACAGAACAGAGGCTTAACTCTTCTGCTTTACTCTTGGGAAATTCCAAGAAGACGGAATACTCTTGGGAATTCCAAGAGACATTCAAGTCTCTGGCTCATGTTTCTCCTATTTTTCTCAACCTTTTCTTTAGCTGATTTAAAGAAAAGCATTGAAAATGCTCGGGTGGAGAGAGACAAATATAGTCCCCGACAAAGAAGCTAATGCTTTAGTAGAGAAAAGTAAAGCAGGAAAAAATTCGGGTGATCGTAAGGCCCCATGGGAAACACAGATCACCACAGATGTTTTGGTTTCTTGGGGCCCAAGTATATTTATTGGTGTAGATACAGAGAAAAACAGCAGTGTTGTCTTAATTTGAGTTTATGTTTAGGGTACCTTAACAGTACTAAGGAGAAACCAGTATTTTTAGACAAAAAAACTGGCAGTGCACAGTCACTTTTTGAAGTCTTAGATAGTTTGCACTGTAGTTAAATCAGCCTAATGTAATTGTGGTCTCTTGCCTTCCTTTCTTTACACCCCCAACCTTCTCTGATAACAAATACGGGCTGTGATAAGGCTGTACTGCCTTTACTGAACCATTTGTTAAATAAGGCCTGTATTGATGACAGGGCTGGGGTGTCTCCTAATGTCTGTTTTGTGAGATGGATCTAATACTGCTGGTCTTTAAATTATGGCTATGAAAGCTACCAGAGAGGTGGGGTGCGCCTCACAGTTCTGCATGGGCTTGGTTCCAGTGCCAGTGGGCACCTGCAGTCCTGCCAGGTCCTGAGATAACCTCTGCTGTTCCCACTTCAGAGCACTCCAGCCCAGGAAGACACTACATCTTAAAATACACTTCTAGAAGTTGAGCCTTGACCTGAGGGAGTCACGTAGTAAAATTCACAAGAGCAGTACAGAGAATGTACAGCACTACACTGGCAAAAAGAGCATTTCCCCACTAACTGAGATGTAGGTAAGAACGCTGCATGGCAGTGTTTCATACAGAAAATGTAACAGAACTGTTGTAATTTTGGAAGAGCTTTATCCTTTTTACACTGTGGTTTGACTTCAGAGTGTAAATATATTAACACACTTTGTATTCACAAAGTAGAGAATATGTAGAATTCATTGTGAATAGACAAGACTTCTAATAACTGAACGCTTGTTTAGTGTGACAAATCTATTGATTTTAATAGACTTCTTTGGCTTACAGGGATTCAGATCAATGACATTAAAGATTAATCTTAGTAAATGCATCTATGTTTTGTTACTGGAACGGGTTCCTAAGGCAATGTTTTGCTTTTTGTAACTATTTATATATGTGTAACTTTTAAAATTAATATTTGGCAGGGCAGTTGTTGGGTTTGGGTTTTTTGTTTGTTTGTTTTTTAATATAGTAATAAAATGTGATTTAAAAAATGTCTTAGATACATCACAAAATGTATTAAAGGATAACGATCTATCAAATGAATGCTCTGTTCACTTTTGTTAAAGATCTGCCTTATTTTTTAGTGATTGTGTCATGCTGGAACAATGTAATGTTCATGTTTGGTGAGAGCCACAGTACTGGGGGCGTGGCTGGTCAGTGATGTTTTGCCAAACTAAAAGAGTTTTTCTTTCAGCTTTGCTTTTGGAATTTGTAGCAGTGCCTCCTAAAGCACATACAGCCATTACCTCAAGGTCCAGCAGGTCAGTTGCATAGCATTTATGTCTGCTTCCCATCAGGAGCTTCATGCATTTTGCTTCATGATGTCGCATTGAGAACAGTGTCAACTCTTTATGTAAACTCTTAGGTCTCAAACTATGCCCTTAATCCCACCTAGTCTGGGCTCCAGCTGCAGGTGTGGTTAGCAGGTATGTGTGAGTTGTCTGAAGAGATGGTGTGTTATTCACATTGTGGCCTCCAAGAGTAAAACAGTAAGACAGGAGGAGAGGGCTAATGCGGGTTGGTCAGTCCTCTTGCACTTGTTGTCCAGCACTCTTGTACAACTGTACTGGTGTTTCTAGTAGCAGCAGCCATAGAGTTTTAATGACTGTGATTACAGTAGTGTGAACTGGCTTTCCCTGTGATTTGTGCCTCGTGGTGCCAAGCAGAGCAGCTGGCAAGAAATGAGAGATTTTCCATCTGGTGAAAATGGCAATTCTGGGCAAAAAGGAAAAAGCAAAAATGTTGTTTGGTCAGAGTGAAAATTGCAACCAATATTTTGGTTTTGGTTCTCTTCCTTTTTGTTTTTTTCAGTGATTATCCACCTAAAAAAGCTGAATCAGGCAGTTGCTATACCAAGAAGAAGCACTTCCCCGGCCCAAATGTAAATGCACAGAGCAAGCAGGATTCCTGCTGCAACTTGGAGCTGCAGTACTACAGGGACCTGGGCAAGCTCATGTGGTGTTAGTCTCCTCTTTCCAAAATCTCTCATGTTAAATAAGCATGCAGGCACTTGTATACTTGCGTCTGGTAAATTATTCATACCTGGCTTCACAGCCACTGTCAACAGTTTTTAGATTCCCCAGGTGCTGGGTTCACAACACGAGAAACATCATGGGATAGCCATTCTTTACCACCATTACATGGCCCTGAAGGCTGACAGCTGTTACTGAGAATAGGGGCTTCCATTGGTCCTGTCTGGATGAGGATGAGCAGCAGAGCTGAGGACAGAGCCATGCTGTTGTCCACTGGTTGTGGACATCAGGTAATGATGGCTCAGGTTACTTGGCCTCTTTTCACACGGTGGTGAGGCCTGGCTTGATACCAAATGAGAAGAATTGCTGCCTCTCCTCCCGCAGTCTGGTTTTCTGTAGCCATTGCCCAAGCATGGAGCAAGTCTGGCCCTGCTTTGCTTCCCCTGACCACTGAAATTAGAGCCCAGGTCACAAGCACCTGCCTCTGAGCAAACACTTGGCTGGGATGTTGGGCACCAGGGTGGAAGGTAATTTATCGAGACAGGAGATTCCTCATTCTGTGCTGTAACCTTTTCATCTGGACTGTCTGTCCCTTTCCCTTGATTTGCTGCGATTGAACAGTATATGCTGTCACTGACAGCATAAACCAGCGAGCTGCCGGGACTCGTATTTTAATGGGCAGCTTGCCACATACATAGACATAAGATATAATGCTAAAGGCCACATCCGTCTCTTATTCAAGGAGAGTAATAAAGCAGATTTTATTTGACTTGTATAAATCCACTTTAATTGGCTTTCCTGCTAACACTTTCATTAACATGTAAATTAGGTGTCCTAGAGCTGTTAATTATCTTTGCAGAAAATGTTGGATATGGTCATATAACGTACTCTTTCTTTTTTACTGTGCTTAATGTTTTATACTGAGATGTGGCCATAAATATTCACTGTAGGTTTTTTTTTAAAGGAGGATGAAGAGGCAATGGCTCTGTGTCATCTTGTAGGGAAATGACTGTCTTGCTTTAGCGTTACTCACCAGCCTGCTACCTTGTTAAACTGACACTCACATAAGAAGCTTTGCACTGGGTTTTATGGGCTTGGCCTTTGAAGGTTTTGCAGATTTTTTTTTAAGTGTCTGGCAAATGAGGGAGCAGAAGAGCATGACAGGTACTCAGACAAAGGCAGCATCCTCTCATACAGGATGCCTTGTGTTCAAAACTTGGCAGTGGCAGTGAAACAGGTAGGCATTACAAGGAAGAAAATGGCTGAATTCCCAGTGTCCAGGAAGCTGAGAACAAGCCAATTAATTTACTTTTCTGAAAAGAAAAAATTGAAAATGAGGTTTTTTTTCAGCTTCACCAACTGCTTAAAAATGTTCTCCTTCCTTTAATAATAGAGGATCTTGATGCTTGACAAGTTACCATGACAAGCTGCAATCTGTTTATTGTTTTTAACTGCCTGCTTTGCACAAATGTCATCTATCGTGTGCAGTTTTACCCCACAGGCAAGGCAAAAGCGTGCACAGCTAGAACAGGACACTTTTAGGTTCCAGGACCAGCTCTTGTCTTCACCTGCACTGTGGAAATAAAAGACGGACATGGCATTTGCTTATGAAGACACAGAAGGGAACACAGACACAACTATGGAATTGCTAAACTGCCTTTAGCATAAGACATCAATAAGTCAATGACCTGTGTCATCAGCTGGTCTCAACTGTTCCCCATATTTCTTCAGGATTTGCATAGATAATATACAAGCAGACTGTAGCATTTCTTCCAAAAGGGACTGTCACTGTCCAAGTGCTATTTCACTGCAAAGTATGTTGTTGGGCATGGGTTTGTGAACAAAAACCACAGTGAGTTTTGGAACTGTGACAGCAAACCAACTAGGGCTGCTTTTGAGCTCTGTCGATCAGAGCAATGTTTCGAGAGGCAGCTCAGGCCTTTGGGCATAGTCTTACGGTGTCATGAACAGCACAGCACTTAGGTCTGTTTTAATACAGGGGGTCACTTTCCTGATCTGGCATTTCCTGCTGGTGTCAGGCACCATCTCTCATGGTTCTGCTTTATTTCCAGGAAGTAGTACACACCCCTCATTTTATTTCTGAAGAGGAATGGGTCTAACGGGGTAAGTGCTGCCAACACAGCCACTGGTAAAGAGCTACAAGAAGATATAGCTGAGCCTTGTTTCCACAGCAGAAGCTTAAGTAGCAGAGTAATACCAGTGTTACTGCTGTCATTATACTGGTGTACATTCCCCTTTTGGATGTTCATTCCAGAATAACTTTGGCAGTCTAACTATTCAAGGTAAGGATGTTTTATTTCAAACAATTGATTAAAATATAAATTCCACAGGAAAAATGTTTTTCTTAATGTCTTTTTTTTTCCATACATAATTACATGTTCTTACATATGATTCGTACCCAAAATGAAATAAAACATCTTAAGATGGATTAATAAAAAGAAATAACTTAGAATAAAAGAGTTTTTCAAACAAGCTGTAGATAATATGTTAGGCGGTATGTACTCTATATACTTCCCTCCAGGGGCAGTATCTTTAAACATGAAAATGAAATGTAGCGTGGACAGATGATCTATTTCATTAAATAAAAAAGATTCATTTTTTATTTTGCATCATAATTATGATTTCTGTAGGAACACTAAGGAGGCAGAATTTTACAACTTTAAATCAGTATTTGTCTTCAAGGTATTTTTGTTTTCTTCTAAGACAAGCCGTTTGTTGAACCCTTCTGACAATGCACTGCTGTCTTCATCATCACTAAATGTAACCCAATGACTGAAATCTTTTAGGTCAGGACGTATTAAATTCTCTGAAGTGTGTGCTGGAGTTTTAGCTGATGTTGCCTGTATGGAAAGAGGGCAGGAAGAATGCATGTCCAGGTCCAAAAGGTTGGTGTTCCCTGGAAGAGAGCTGGTGTCCAAGCGTTGTGGATGCTGGCCTACTGGTACAGGAGGGCCCTGGAGATTAGCCACCAGTTCTGCAGCATTTAGTGCCAAAAGCTTAGCTGTGCTGTTTTCTGGGTTGCCAGAGACTCTAGGAGCTGAGCGAGGAGGAGCATCAGTCTGGGGGCAGGAGCCATGGTTGTTGTTGTTGGAGTTTAACAGTGACCCACTAAAAAGCGGGCTGGCACTGCTCTGGAGGACTTGCAGGTGAAAAGCTGCAGGAGCCGACTTCTTTCTTCGTGGCGGCACCTTTGGGGCAAAGGGAGCACTCTGGGGAGGCACTACAATGGCCTCAGCCATGCTTGCTGAGGGGGGCTGCCTGTCACTGCTTCCCCAGCTCTCCTGAGGCTTCCCAGCTTGTGGTGTTCTGGGTTTAGGGACTGGAGTAATCTTGGTTGGACAAAGAATAGCTCTGTCATCTAGATGGGGCTCTAGCAAGCCAAAAGGAGACTGTACTGTCTGTTGGTCAAACTGCTCTTCTGTAGACATGGCCTGAGGGGGGAAAGGACAAAGAAATTTGAGAACAAAACGGGTAGCTTAAACTCTGAGTCACTACTGGTGCAAGTCTTATTGGGCGTTACTAAGAAAAGCTGACAGTCGTGGAAGAAAAGAAGTAATACAAAGAGGAGGTCTGACAGCAGAGTTCCACACTGTACCTGCTGGGCTCTGCTCATGCATCGTGCTTGCACCAGTGTTCATTTACAGAGCTATCTGAGGACAGGGACCCTGCAGCCTGTTCACTCCCCTTATGAGAAATACATCTCTTTCTGACCATCTCCCTTTCACATTAGGATTTTGCTCTGGGCCAAATTAACACAGTTCTGTGAAGAGTTATTTATTTGTGACAGCTCTCTGCTGACTAATGTTATTTAAGCAACAATGCATAGGGAGGCCTAAATTAATGGGCACATGCCTTTGGGTACACCCTGACAGATAAGACTGGAGGACGATTAGCTTATGCTACCCCAAGAAATGCAGTAATGGCTCTGTCCTGTCTCACTGATGTTAGGAGCTGAATATAAAAGTAAGCTCTCAAAGTACAGTCTAGTATATATCCACCATTCAAAAATACATATAATTAATGAGCCCAGCTCAGTCTAAGAGGGCAAGGGCTGCTTCAGATTTCTCACACTTGGTGCGAGCAAATGAAAACATTTAAATTCTTTATTACTCATGCATAGTATTAAAAGAGAATAAAGGCTTTTTAATGCAGGCAAAATATTTAGTCTCTATTTCATGATGGACATATCCCGTGCCACTTCTGCCAATATGCTATTGTTAGTTGCCTACATTTGACTGCACGCTCTTTTAGTGAGGTGGATTGGGTAGAAGTTACACAACGCCCAAGTACACTACTCCCATCTGTCCTCCCTAAGATGGAGGGAGGAGTGGAATTCCAAAGCAGAGTCAAACTAAAATAGACCTATTCCTGCAGAAGCTCTCACATAACTAAGACCAAAATAGCAATCCCTCTCAACACCTTTCAGGAGTGACCTGGAAATGGTAACAGCGTAAACAAAACAAACTGACCATTACCTGGCAGGGACTGTGCTGTCTGTAGGTTTTGTTTGTTTTTTATTTTGTGAATCTGCTAAGTAAAGATGGCACAAAGTCCAGTACAGAGAGGAGGTGAATGCCTTTAACACAGGAAGGTAAGGCAAGAGCCCTAACAACTTGGAACAGAGCTTCCTCAGCAGAGGTTCTGTCAAAGGAATATAAAGGTTATATTTGTCTTTCTCTGGTACTTATATTGCTTCCAACATTAAATAATCATTTTAGCAGCTCTAGAGGTGAACTGTTATCTTCGCTGTAGAGACCTGACAGAGATTAAAACCTGAACACCTACAGGTTTGTATTTTTAAGAACCCGAACTCTTGAGTAGACTTCAGAATTCAAACTGAAAGGCTGAATCCCATTACAAGGTGTGCAAGGACACGGGACGGGAACTGACAAAAAAGCTGCCTCAAATCATTACCACCTCAGACCACTCATGGTCCAAAGTAAACACTGTGGTGAAGAGATGAGTCTTAAATCCTGAGAAGGTTTAGACAGACCAGAAAAGAAGTAACAAAATCTAAGAGAATGTACTGACAAATAGAAAAGCTGAATATGGCTCTCTCTCCTTTCTGATCTTTCTTGTGTTTTATGAAAAATCATTTCAGTGCCTGCTGACATGGCAGGACTTCATACAAACTGTTTAACAGCCCACCCCTTCTGCCATTGTTTGCACTGTGTAATGGAGGCTGAATGCATTTTGCTGCAACTCTCTTACATTTTCTGCCTTGACGCCGGTCCTTTGCAGGGGTACTGGCTTCTTTGGGGTTGGAACCTTGGGTGGTGGACGATGAGGCACAGGCGCTGGTCCTGCCTGCAACCCTTGAGATGATGCTGACTTTGGGATGCTGGGAGGAGGCTCTGCTTTGGTGGAAGTTTGGTTTCTAGTTGGAACAGGCTTTACTATATCTTCCTGTAGTCCTGAAAAGCAAAACCAAATATGGCATCTCATTCTTGATCAGAATGTAGCTTCCAGATATTTTCTTTCACAATCACGTTTCCCAAAATGTTCAGGCCTAAAGGGCTGACTCAGGCCAAGAAGGCAGGTTTTAGAAATAAGCAGAGACCTTTGCAATCCTGTCACATTTTTAAGAAGCTGTTAGGGAAAAACTCCTCTGTCTAAAGTAATTTCATGTCAAACGAGCAGTGCTGTGCCACCATTTGGCCAAGTGCAAAAAACACTGGCGGGGGGTTCAGAACTACTGGCCTCAAGTCCCAAGTCTGCTTTTGCCCTCATCTGGAAAATCAAGATAATGATACCAAGCATGTCTTGTAGAGTACTTTGGGAAGAACTGTAAATGCCAGCTGCTGGTACAATACAAGGGACTGAGAGTGATGCTGACCAGGCTAGTTTCCTCACCCACACCAAGAGAAATGCTTAATGTGAATTTCAAAATTCATGGGAAGTAAAACTGATTTCAAAATTAAATGAACAGCACTGAGGAATAAACTTTATGATATTTCTGCATAAATGAAATTAGTCCAGACTGCATTTGTTCTATTTATAAATGAAAAAGGGATGTTTTCCTCCTAAACTGAGAGCCTTGCAAACTCAAGTAGCCATTCTCATTTATACAGCATCAGCAGAAAGACTGCATGCAGCCCTGGAGGGTACATTCACAATCCCTAAGCTAGTTTCCTCTCTAACTTGCCCTTGCAAGAGGCTCTCTTCTCCAGGGACTGGATAGAGAGACTAAACACAGAGTAGCCTTTTAGCTTAGCTATTCAAGCTGAAGTGGTGCAAGCTTCTATCTGGGTTACAACTGTACTTGCTGTCCAAATGTGAACAGAATCCAGGTTATTTCTCCTGCAGCTGTATTTGCTCTGTAGCTCTGCCTGGAATAGTGAGCATTCACTAAATAGAGCAGCAAATATCTTTTAGGCAACTCTGAGCTAACACAGGTACCATCAGTTTAGTAAGATCCCATCTTTAATTTTTCTGACTAAATCTGGACATAAATAACCTAAGGTGCTCCTAGCAGCACATTCTACAATGAAATATAAAACTTTAATCATCTCAAAAAGGTTAATGTTATCAGAACTGACAGAGAATACCACGTACAATTTTGCAAGAATGTGTTCAGGTGAAATTTTGAATAAAAATATGTGCATCTGGGCTATGATGAGATGGATGAATACACCTACAGTTTTCTTTAAATAAAGATTCTTAGAAATTAGTAAGAAAGCTGTGCTCACCTCCTTTGGCTTCCATAAGACATCTAATAGCTTCTTCTGCTTCCTCAGCTGTGGTGGTTTTGATCTGCTTGACATTGTAAGGTTTGCTTATTCCAGTCCGGACTTTAGGCTTTAAAAAAATTAAGAGAATGAGTAATCTTGAGAGAATGGATTTTTCGTGTATACCTTTAATTTTACATTTAAGGTCACACACCTGTAAAATTCTGTTCTTGCCAGTGGCTATTCAGAATTTAGGGGAAATACTAAAGAATCTTTTGGCAAATGCTACATTTTTGCTACCAGCTGACAGACAGGCCAATGCCTGATTGCCACAGCTTTTCCCTTAGCCAGTATTCAACAGCTTTAGGGTTCTCATGACCCCTTGTTCAACACATTAGGGTTCTCATCCAGCAAGACAGGATCAGGGAAGTGTTTCCACATTCTGGTCTTGGTCTCCTTAGGGGACTAGCAGCCTTGCTGGCAATGGTTAAGACTTTTCCTGCATTTTGGGAACTGTCACGGCCCATCAAAATAGAGGTGAGAAAAGAATTAAAGCACATTATGATGGTGCTGAAAATTCAAGTGATCATCTGTCAGAAAGCCATACGTGGAATAAACCAACAGGGCCCTGGTCTTGCACCATTAATTTTCTCTCTCCCTCTTTGGTCTTCCTAATTCCTGGCACTTTGTCAACATTTTTCTGGTGTCTAGCAGGGCCTACAGTCTAGTATTCCAGTACTAGAAGTTATCTTAGCATTTTCAGCTCAGACATGTGATGGACTTCCTTCCTTGCATGACAGGTGCATCCTGTACTTGATGCTCAGTGTCAGTGTAGATGGAAGAGATCAGGACAATGCCAAGAGGCCGTGCTGAGCAGCAGGACTCACTGGCTGCTGAGGAGCACCAGGTAGCAGCTTTGCTGTTGCCAGGATGGAGCAGCTGGGATGGCTTCCTGGAGAGAGGGAACCATCTGAGGGGGACTTTTTGCCTGATGTTCCAGCTGAAAGAGGAAGAAAAACAGCTTTTTACATTCCAGAGCTGGTGCAACATTTTATCTGCAGTGGAGCAAAACCAATGTGCTTGGAAACCATTTGTGATAAATAAAAGAGATGAAGAGATGCCATCACTGTCCCTGCTCCTCAAGGGGCAGACATATTAGGCAAGACCTTCCTGTAGGACACTGAGAACCTTGAGTCCCTCTGCATGAGTTTCAAGAGTCAGACACTAATCTAGGCACAGTGATGTGCTCAACAGTCACTGGTCTGATATAATGTGAAAAAAAAAATCTCAACACAGAATAACACTGAAATCTTGGACTGTTTCAGGAAGCAGTTTCCTAGTTGGTCTTGGTTTCATCTAACTAATGAGATAACCTCAGCTGAGCATTAACATTGCATTCTAGGCACAGAAATACAGATACCAGTGTCGCCACTTCTGTACAACAGACTCAGATATGAATGGGAATAATGCTGAAGAACTCATCTGCTTGCAGTGAGCCTGACAGAACCTTTACTTTAAGACTGGAAAATGTACCAAAAAGAGATTTTTGGGCTGCAATGAAAATGGGATGTATAGCTTGTCTAATACAGAAAGCAAAGATGATTATGCTGTTCTAGCAATCAGCATTCATGCAGAAGTAGCCACAAAAACAGGAGCAACACAGCACTGATGGCATCTCAGATGGGAATTGCTTAAGTAAAGAGCATACTTCCACTTTGTGCCTCACTGAAAATCATAAGCCACTTTGCATTTCTTTCATAAAAAGTAATCAAGAATTGCTTCCAAAGCAGGAAGGGACAAAAGCTGTCCAGAACAAGTATTTGGTCAAAGCTTTTTAAAAGCATGATTACAATTAATTTAGAAACCAAGAAACTGTAAAAGAACACTCAGTGACTTTGGAAATTAGCAGGCATAAATACCAATATTTTTATTGCCACAAAGTGGCTACTCAACTCACTAACCTGAGTGATGAGTAAGTAAGGAAGGCCATTCTATCCTTACTAAAGACACCTTTTTTTTTTTTAGTATCTGTCATCACAAAGATGAACTTCTCCCATTTCTCCATTACTAAGAGGAGCCAATACCCAAGTGAGGCAGGCTGGGAAGCAAGTATAAGTCATACAAGCACTTCAACAGCCTGACATTTCAGAGCAAGGTATTAGTTTCTTTGTCACCAAGAAATGGCAGGCAAAACCTGTCCAGCTGGGGCCAAACACAGCATAGAAGAAAGTCAAACTCACCAGGAGGTGGAGGCCTCTGTGGTGGCTGAAGTGGCCGAGGCCGGGTAGGAATGGAGAGAGACCTGCTTGGAAGGCGGCGGTGGCATTCCCCACTGGCCTCCAGCTCCCGCTTCAAAGCAGCCAGGTCTGCATCATCTGGGGAAAATTTGGAAAGTGTTTGTATTAGATACGCACTGGGTGAGATGCACCGAATCCAAGCAGTCAGGAGAGAGGCGACTGTGAATGGCACACCTCAGCCAGGTGTCTCAGCAGCATGACATGGCTCCTTTCAGACTGCTTTGCTCTCCCCCAGTGTCTGCCTGCTCCCAACACAGGAAACAGCTACCCTTTTGTCAAATGCTTCTCTCTCCTTCCTTTTCCAGCATTTAGTAACTGTTTGTGCTGGCACAGACACTGCCTGCGTGTGATTTGTGGGTTACTAGTCACCTTGTTAGACTCTGAGGTTTTTACAGCCAGACTTGGTGCCAACCTGCTCTCATTCAAACTGTCATGGCTAGTTGTGCCAATTCCTTGCTCTTTGATCCTGAACACAGGAATTCCGTCTGAGGATTAGACACCTTTCCTTGCTCAGGAGAACTGTTTTTATGCCAGAGAAAAATCTGTCTGAATGGCTCACTCCTCACATCTTTGCTTTCCAGCAACATCTCTTAACAGGTACACCTGTCTCAATCTGCTACACCTTGGCTGCACCTTACATCACCAAGTAATTACTCAGTCTTTCATCTCGTCTAAGCCTGTCTGGCACCTGGAGTCTGGAGAAGTAGGGATTACTTTATTCTCCCTGTCTGCTATAGTGAAGATTTTCACTTCAGTCCTCTCACCCTGCCACGGCTGCCTAACCATGCAGCATTGTTCTTTAGGGCTCCACGATTCACTGTGTTTAGTTTTGTCCTGGTAGTTTGAAGATGGGGAAGGAATTGTGTAGGAGCAGTCTCTCATATTTCAGGCATTTTTAAACAAGTTGTTGTTTCTCAGCAAGCTGTGTTCTGCAGGGAATACTGAGCTGCCTCACAGCCTCCTACTCTCAGTCAGCAGTGGATGGCAGCAGCTACAGAGATAGAGCCTGTGATCTGCCCAACTCATCCTCCCTCTTCTCTGCATTTTCAATACTTCTAAGCTGCAGATACAGTCTCATCCTACAGGTAGGATCCAAGGAGTCATGCAGGCACCTAGAAGCACGTTTTGAAGTTCTGGCAGTGAAACTGAACACAACACAAAACAGCCATCACTACCCAATCCCTTTCCCCAAAATGCTGCTGGCAGAGACATCAATTTTGTGAGGCTATGCCCTTCTCTGACCTCAGAAACACACATACACGCTGTTGTGCCTGTCAGTGGTTTCCACCTGTGTCTACACCAGCTACACAATCATTGCACCTTCAATTAGGAGTTACTCAGGCAGAATTGGAAGCTTATAGAGGCATCTGAAATTGCAGACACTTTAAGATGAATTGAATATATCATATTTTGAGTTGTGTGAGATCATGACCCAAGCGTGACCTCCTTCAAACTATACTCTGTAATCTCTATTTACTTTATGATATTTTTTGTGGAGAAGAGTTAGCGTGGGTGACAAGAATCACTGCAGTTCTCTGTGGCTTAATGAATCATCACACAGTAGGCCAGAGGTGCTTGGAGGGCAAGGCACCCTATAATAAAAGTGATTGGCTTCACAGTATTTAATAATGACTCCTTGACTCAGGGCTGGGTTTCTGGGTTTGGCCTCACTGCATCCAGCCTATGACTCAAGGTGGGCAAGAAAGCTATAAATCACTCTGTTTGGAAAATCTGTCTGTGTAAATGTATGAATTTCATTTAATCTTTTTGAACTCTGCTTCTGACTCAACCTTTGGAGGTATTAAAGTTTTGACTGTTATGTCAGAAGACAAAGCACTTCTGAGAGCGTGCAGAATGACAGCCATTGAATCACTTGCTGTCACAGTGAGGTGTTTAATACATAACCCAGCCTGTCCATGCTTGGCCACCAAAGCATGTCCTGATCACATTCCAGTGTAAGACCACCACTGGCTTGGTGAGTTCTATCTGTGGTTTTTGTCAGTATTCTCTTCACAGCTTTATCTTCTCTTTACCCAGTCAAGTCACAATAATGTGAAAACAAGCCTTGTGACCAAGAAAAAAGTAACACACTTATGAAGCACTACAAAAATGAGTATGTATGTTCCATGAACCCCAATTCCTTCAGAAATAAATCAAATGGGAACAAAGGAGAAACTTCAGGCCTCTGAAGTAATTTGAAGAAAACAACCTCCCAGTTTACACCTGACTGCTCTGCCACTGCTACTACTCAAAGGACAGAGTTGAGTCCATCACCAAATTAACAGGAGTCCTTTGGTTTGATTTTGCACTGGCCCTAAGAAAATAAGAGAATAACACAATTTTTTATTGTATGCTCTGGTGCCAAAAAACATCAAATGGATAAAAATACTTAGTTTCTCATGGCTATAAAAAGAAAACAGCATTTTTCAGCACTCTTGTCTTGCTCTGAGCTAGAGAGAAGGAGAACCTAAGCATTATTGCTGTTATGCCTGAGGCCCCCAGGTACAGTCACTAACTCAAGGGGAGTTGAGCATGAATAGGTATGACGGGAGGACCTAGAATGAAAATATAAATGAACAGGAAAATACAGACAACAGGAGAACAAACAACAAACCTTGAGGTCTTACTTTAAAGAAGGTAGATACTTTACCTTTGTATAGTTGTGGGTTTTGTCCAGATTTGTTTGAAAGAGCTATGGATGCACAATGTCTGGAGGCCTCAGACATATCTTCTGTTGTATCTGCTACCAGGTGTTGATCCAAAGCATCATCTAAATAATCATCTTCATCCTCTATATCACCTGCATTAAAATATTAGGTAACACAGAATTGGTGAGCAAATGCATTCTCTGTCTCTATACACTATCAATTAATTAACCTGTACTATCATTTAATTTAATATATAGGCTGGGCAAGATTCTTATGTAATCAATCCATGTGTTTCATTACAGTGTGTTTCTATACAGACAACTGTACCATACACTGAATTTGCTAATATATATCATAACACTAAATTGATAGGATGATCTAAGTAAGTTCTCTGCCCAGGCACAGTGCGAGGTTGTGGCTTTAGTTACAATCCTCTCTTTAGGAAGCACGGCTTGGTTACAAATTAAGATACCACTGACACTCACACTGTACCTTCCCTGGGCAACTAAAAGTCAGCAAAGCAATCTCTCACTACTGAGCTTAGAAACCTGTTGCTTACCTTCTGAGTCATACTCCAGACTTGAGAAGTCAAAATTTTCTTCCAGAAGATGGGAATTTGCTGTGGGGGACATGGGGACAAAGCTGTCCCGTTTTCGAGCAATTTCCTCATGAAGGCCCTTTAGCCAGTCTTTAGTCTTGGGCTGGATCTTCACTGTTCTGCCTCTTATCTAATGCAAAGAAAAAATTGTTTCCCTTTGCCAAGCAACTTTACAAAACGAGAACACCTGAACAGAATAAGCAAGTGGTGTCTGTTGTACAACTGCTTCAGAAACTGATGCAACTAATGCTTCACTGCAGAAGCTAAATGAAAAGGAAACACTCTTCCTACCCCTATAGCCCCATTTTCAGATTGTAACAATGTTCATGAAAGAAAGTGAGCTTCACAGCTCAAAAGGGCTGCTGCTGCGTTTGGGAATAAATTACATCAATGACACAAATTAAAAGAGAAAGCTGCAAATATTAAGGAAGAAAGAGAGTTAAATCCATTACTTCAGCATTGAGTTTACAGGGCAGCCCCACAAAAAGTTTTGTCAGTATAAATGAGGGGATTGATGAATTGCAGAGTATATGCGTGGAAAGGAAGAGCAGGGGATGGGAAGGTAAACACCTACTGCTAATGCTGAATTCACCACAGAGGCCAATGAATCTTGTTGTTCCAGCTTGGTAGAAGGAGTTTATTTGATACACTTAAACAAAAAATCTCCAAACCACAATCATGAGGATGCTTTGGCAACAGTATAAAATCACACAGAGTCTGGGAAAAACTGCTTCAAGTGCCAGAACAACGACCAAGTCCATGTATTCTGCAGGGCTATCAGAGGCCAGATCCTAAACACTACTTAGGAACTCCATGAAAAGTCACCTCATGTCATCCTGAAACTGAAATACTACATTAAAAGCCTCAGCCGTGGTGAAAGCTAAGGATTTTGTGAGCACTAACTTTCTTTGAAATAATGCTACTTGATTTATCTAGAAGTTCAACTACCTCATTCTGAGCACTCACTTTTGAGAAATTTGTTATAAAATTATTGTTATGGGTTTGAGAGAATCTTACTTTGACACCATCTATATCCATAACATGAAGAGCTGATTTGCTGTCTGCAAAAGTCACCAGCATTTGGCCTCCATTGATCCTAGGGGAAAAAGGCAGAGGAGAAAAAACAGCGCATTTTACTCCACCAGTGAATAAAACCCCTTAAAAGCAAGCAGTTTTCTATCACATATAGCTATATATATATATATATATATATATATGATATATATAGCTATGTATTTGGTTTTAGTTGTATTTTCCTTCACTATTCTACTTTTTGGGGAGGAATAGGTGATCTGTGAATCCCAGTTGGGCTCCTCTTCTCTCCCATCCTCCCTCGTGTGATCCCAGCACCCTGTCCTTTACTGAATTGCCCCTGGAGCAGCAGCACAAATATCTCAGCAGCTCTTGACAGCGTACCCACTCCAATGTCCCCACTCCCTCTGTACTAATTTCAATGGCTCTGCATATCCTTCATCTCAGAGAACATGTGATGTTCCCAAAGACAAGTATCCCACCAAGAGCTAATGCAATTAAAAATCAGACCAAACTGAAACCACCAAAGCATGTTCTTTTCTTGCTCCTTTTCTTCAGAAGCAAGGTGAGGCTGCTGTTCCTGCAGGGCTGCTTTTGAACCCTCAGCTTATATTTGTACTTCATAAAACAGGTCATACAACAACAGGTCATCCTTTCAACAGCTTTCTCCACTATCAAATACAACATAAACAAGTTTCTGGTGGTGTTTCCCAGAGGTCAACTGTTAGGTCCTTTGCCTGTATTTCTCAGAACAATAGCTGTACTGGAGCCCTTTACAGAATCAATCAGAATTAAATTAAGCCGCTCTGCCAGAAGGTATCACACTCTCCCTCTCAAATCCAGTAGGTGACAGCACCACAAGAAACTGTACTATTAACAAACCAGCAATAGACACCTAACAGAAAGGAGAGCCAGCCAGGGAATCCTACTGAATGTGAAAGAGTGGTGGAAGAGAGCAGATGTCCTCAGAGGAAGTGAAGCAGGGCCTAAGGACCCACAAGAAGCAGCAATGCATGGAAGCGAGGCCTGAATCTAAAGGTGACTATTTACATCAAAGCTTCTGCTTTATGATACTGTCCTGAATAACAGTCAAGAGAGCTGTTAGACTATTTCTTCAACAGGTTGCTGTCAAGTATAAGATATTCAAAATATTTGTATTAAATTTCTAATGAAGAATTCCACATGCAGTAAAGCAACTCAACATAGTACCTTCCGATATGAAGTTAGCTCTGTAAGGACAAAAGGGATTTTCTAGTCCATGTTTTTAATAGATGACATGCCATTTCAGATCCCAGACTTACCTGACCAGAACAACAGTGCCATAATCCTCAAACATTTGCATAAGCTCTGTACGCAAGTCCTCAGGAAATTCATTTTTCTCCTCAGGTGTTGGTGATAGCAGATTTACTACTACTGTGGCATCCAGTGGTCCCTGGAAAGATGACACTTCCCGGAAAACACTCTCACGCGCAGCTTCATTAACTTCCTGAACTTCCACTTCTACAATAGCCAACACTGGCCTATAGGAAACAAAGGAAAAATGCTTATTTAAAAATAAGAAATGCTTATATAAAACTAAAATCTATGTCAAGAAGTAGGACAGGTAAGCTTAATTTTTCCTGCAGCGGTCAAGATCATGCCTTGAGCACTATTAATTATATTTCCCAGTCCTGCATTAGCTCAGTGTAACAGTGGGGACACACCATAAAGGAATTTAAGTAACAATTGTACGTAGCATTTTAGGCAAACCTGCAGACTAAAAATACCAGGACACTTCACTCATTATCAAACAGCTGTGTCCCAAAATGTCTATAAATCAGGATGGAAATATATTATTTTCTGTTAGACAAGGCTGCATAAGGATATCTTCTTCTAAAAAACAAGGACAGAATACTCTAAGTGTATAATGTTTTTAAGTAACAAATATATAGTCAATCCATCACATTATAAGCAGCCAACACTGGAAACTTGCCTCTTAAGCCATTTCTTACAAATTAGCTCTCTGTGTGTTAGATCTGAATAAAATTGAGAGAGATACTTGAAAGAGTAAAACTCATCTCAATGGGTGCAATTCACATTTTCAGACTTCCACCTGCATGTACACACAGAGAAGTAACTGGGATGGCTGCTCTTGTAACTATGTCAAAATTGCTGCCTCGTACTTGTAATAGACCTGGCTCTTGAATATGCATTACCAGAGCATATGAAAGCAACAACAGCAAAGCTAGAAAGGGATAGTAAAGGGGAAAAATGTATAGGAAGCATTAACTATTTCCTTAAGCACCGTGAATCACAATGCATTTCCATATGTCACAAAGATATAGCTATGCCCTTTCTCTAAGCACAAACTTCAGGAAAGCAAACCTGCTGACTGTAATTAAAAAGCAGTCTTTGCAGTCAAGTTTGCTGAAACAGAAAACCATGTATAACAGCCATGTTTCACAGATTGCATCCTCAGGGTCCTATATAATGAGTGCAGTAGCTCCACTGTGCTTTTCAGAACACAGCAATGTCAAAGCCTTGACACAGAGAAATTGATTGCAAGAGGCATGTTCTTCTGTTGCTGGAGGAATACAGAACAGTTCTTGCATGCAAGAGCATCGTGAGAAGCACAGAGACAGCTACTGGGGGTCACTGAGTGCTGCTAGGAGGAACAGTACTGTAAGCATTTCCACAGGGCATGTAAGGGGTGAGACGAATATTATTCTGAATGCAAGGAACCTTTCAAAGTGTATTTATTACAGAATTTGTTTCTTAGAAGTGAAGCAGAGAACAAGTTTAATAAAGAAAGGTCATTCATATCCCTAAAGAGAAGTTAATGATATGGATCAACCAGAAGCACTGGCCTTTTATTTTTCTTCCTTCTCCCATCTCCATTTTTAAGGGAGGTGCAGTAGACCCACACTTGACTACTGTGAAGAGGTCAAACCTGCTCCTGTGTGGCCTGGCTTACATCTCTTTGTGCCACACAGTCCCAACCTCCTCCTTTCCTGCAGCAAGCTCCGTGGAAGTTCATCAGAGTGGCTTCCTTAGGTGCCAGAGCTTTTCAAAACCAAGCAACAGAAAGCCCTGTTTTCTACAACTGTTGCTGTAACTTATCTAGTGTTTGCTGAGGTCACAGTGCAGCAAAAATAAATGTGTGACTAGCCACCCTGGTATAAAACCCACTACAAGTGGAAAAAGCCCACCAAACAGATATTGAACACAGAATAAGGGTGTAATTCCTGTTATAATTAGACTTGGTCTCTCACTCTGAAGGTGTAATTCAGTATGACACATTCTAACGTGTCTCTGATTGTTTGTGTAGGACTTTACCTGTGGTCAGATGCTTGCAGCTCCGCTCTCCCATAATACATCAAGGCTCCAGGGGTCCAGGTGTGCCTGACTTTAGTATCAGCATTCAGATCACTGTCTAGAAGATTGATCTCTCCAGCTACTCAGAACAAAACATGATTTAAAAATCAGTCAAAGCTAGTTTTACTAACAGTTAAACATTATTTTATTATGATACCCTTCACAGACTCCAGTAGCGGGAGGTGGGTTCTTTTGATCTTGTATATACCATTCAAGGACGACCTTGTATCCTTAAAGATTTACAAATTAGGGACTAGAAAAAAATACAGAAAAGACTGGGAGTGAAACTGAGACAGTTGATCACTAGAATAAGACACCTGCAAAATGGTTGACCTGAATGCCACCTGCTTAGTTACCTGTACAACTTGGGCTGACAAAGCCATATTAATATTTTGCCTCCTGTCCCATTACCTAGAATAGAAACAGACACTGTACTGGGAAATTACATTGCAAATCTGAATATTACACAGGGATTGGAGAAATAATACGTGAGAGATGGGAGAAAGCAAACCCATGCACATCCAGTCTCCAAATACTTTTTTTTGCAATGCATTAAGGTGACAGAAAGTGCCCCAGATATTATGCTAGAGTGAGGTATTCTATTGTTGTCAATAACAGGGAAGTTTCTAGGTCACTTTTGGGGCAAAAGTATAACTCTATCTCTTTTCTGTGAAGCTGAAAAGGAGCCCACATGGAATATGGGATTTCTGCCCAATAACTCACACTGGGGCCACACTTTCTTCTCAGAAAGTGAGTAGTTCTTTAGCCTAAAAGAGTAATAAGAAGCAACACAAAACAGTTAGAGCTGAGAGGCAGAAGAGCCTTACCACCAGCAGTAAAGGAGAGAAATTCCAGTAGTGAACTAAGAAAAGCTTTTCAGGGCTGGGAAGTTGGGTGAGTTATATACCCATGTGAGATAGCTGTGGGAGGCCTACAAGCTCTAAAGAAAAGAACCTGCCTTGACTCTTGCAGACCAGCTAGTTAGGTCCTACGTTCTGTGTGTATGCCAAATACTCAAGTTCTCCAGAGGCAAGCCGTGCCATGCAAAATAAGGAATATGCATTGAAAATGCTGAAGGATGTTCTCTCTCCTAAAATGAAAGCAGTCAGCACAAGAGGAATGTCTTAACTTCCTTATTATGTCTCACATAGCTTTTCTTTCCCAGACTGCATCTCTATCAATCGCTTCAGCTCTACATTTTACTTTGTTTTTCATTCCTTAAATAAGAGTGAATAACTGTATCACATTGACATATACTCTCTGAATGCCCTAGTTTTGCTTTGTAGTTTTTACACTTAACATAATCATGGTATAACTTAAATTCCAAGCAGAAGTTCCCAGGCATGCGAAAAATCACAACTGCAGGGACAGACCAAATATTTTATATGAATTTATTCAAATTTAGAAACACTGGGGGGGAGATGTTCCTGCAGACTGAGAGAATGGTTATGAAAACTGTCCCTGGATATGCAAAGAAATTCTTTTTATTTTGTAACTGTAACTTTTGAATAACAAGTGAAAACAGCCCTTCTGTTGCGCCAGCCACTCATGATCTCAAAGTACTTTATAAGCACTAATTAATGAAATCTCCCCCAATTCTCAGCAGAAATATTCCTAAGAATTACCAAGACAGAAGAAATTACAGAAAACTGCTTATACATCTACTGAGGACAGTTGTTATAACAGTATAGCCTTTATAACATAGGAACTTTGTGTGGACTGATGATTCTGCTGAAAAACAACAGAATCATTTCTATATTGCTACAGTTGATTTGTTTCCAGTTCCTCAGTGAACTCCCAGCACATTTTTGATCTGTAGCATGAAGCTTTTCTTCACACAATCAAGAAGAAAGGGCTTTTTCTATCTCTGCAAGTTAATCCAGTGAAGCAGAAAGAACATCTGCCTGAGTAAAGCACTATTCAACAGATTAAATCCCTCTCGGTTCTGGATGAATTCTAACATAACTTTTCAAACACAGAATCACAGAATATGCTGAGTTGGAAGGGACCCACAAGGATCATCAAGTCCAGCTCTTAGGCCAGCACAGGACCATCTTCAAGAGTCACACCATGTGCCCAAGAGCATCATCCAAGAGTTTCTAGGACTCTTCCAGGCTTGGTGCTGTGACCACTTGCCTGGGGAGCCTGTTCCAGTGCCCAATCATCCTCTGGGGGAAGAATCTTTTCCTGATATCCAGCCTAATCCTCCCCTGACACAACTTCAGGCCATTCCCTCAGGTCCTGTCACTGGTCACCTCAGAGAAGAGATCAGTGCCTGCCCCTCCTCTTCCCCTCACAAGGAAGCTGTAATTGCAATGAGGTCTCCCCTCAGTCTCCTCTTCTCCAGGCTGAACAGACCAAGTGACCTCAGCCACTCCTCACACAGCTTCCCCTCAAGGCCCTTCACCATCTTCATAGCCCTTCTTTGGACACTCTCTAAGAACTTAATGTCTTCCTTATATTGTGGTGCCCCAAACTGCACACAATAATCAAGGTGAGGCTGCCCCAGTGCAGAGTAGAGCGGGACAATCAGAAAAAGAAGGAGGAAAGATCCTACGCACCTGTTTTTTCAAAAGGCAGTTTTTTTCTCCACCAAAGCACTCTGTCAGTCCATGCTGGGGTTCTGCACTTATCACTTGTATCATAAGCCTCCGAGCCAACGTCATATTTATATGTTGGTCCAAAGTTAATAGTCCCTTCATGGAAGTCTTTAAAAATCTATTAAAATAAATAACATCTCTTTGATTAAGTTACAGATGAGGTAGGTCCCATTGTGACATATCAACTTCTTTCCAAACAAACAACATACTGATTTTATATGAATTGTGACATTCATGCACTACAAACAAGGGTCTGAAAATGCAACTTCTTCATTCTCTCAAAGAACAAGACCAAGCCAACATGCAGATATTCAAGAAAATGAGACACACTGCCTTACTTTGCCACTGGATTTTTGCTGTTGTAGTTGATCAAATTCCAAAAGCGTCTTCCAATCTTGACGTTTGAGAAAATAAAAGACTTCTTCATATGTTAGATCAATGCGATAGTTAAAATCGCCACACCAGAAGACATAGTCATGTGAGAACATGCTCTGCCCCTAGTTTAGAGGTACAGAATGCCGTTAATATTAAATCACATTCATGAAAATATCTTTAAAATGCAGTGAAATGTACAACTCAGTCTCTCTGAATTACTAAATAGTGGGCCTACTCATCACATTCTATTCATCAAAATTCATCTTGTGCTAAAATAGAATGGTTCCTTCACAATCTTTGGCATCCCACTGAGCTAAATTTTGTAAACAAGAGTGTCAGACTGACCCCTCTTTCCTGAAAGTATGCCTAAGCTGGAATCCACCTTTATATTCACAGTTTGGCTGTCATGAATATTCAAAATACGTGTTTGTTTCCCTAACACATTCCACATGCATATATTTGCATATTCTAAATATAACACAAAACCTGCTTCTGCTACCAAGGCACATTCAGCAACAAAACTCCTCAGGAAGAACAGGCTCCAAATTTGATCTTCTGTGCACGTCATAGTTTTGTAAATGTATTGAAATAAAACGTCAATGAAAATTCACTCTAGTTCTAAATTTAGTATCTCGTCCTCTAACCAATTTCCCCTCCCCCCCCAGTTAAGCTATAAACCTGTAAACCTGAGAGATGTATTAGGGAAACATTCGAGAGCTCTTACTGTCATAGCACTAGAGGGCACTCTTTATATGCATTATACACACAAGGTACATTTAGCTATTGTAAATGTAAAGGACATCAAATAGTTAACATGGTATTAGAAGGAAAAACTACCATTAACACAACTTTACGGCCATTTGGAACAGATCTTCTATGCAGGACGTCCAGTCTGTCAGTATTAGCTCCTACATAAAACAACTGATTGATACGCTGCATGTGCCAAGCCTTTAAACCTTGCAAACAACAGGAAGTTAAAATTTTATGCTTTGCAACCTAAATGCCATTTTTTGCTGACTAACCAGAATACACAAGCTGGTCCAATCCCTTCCTGGCTTAGGACCTCTCTAGAGAGATCCAAGAAAGGAAGTATTGTTGAAATGGAAGCAATCAACGTTAAAGGAAGCAAAGGAACACTGCTATCAAATCCCATGGCTTATCTACTGGCCTGAAGAAACAAACTGGAATTAAAACACTAGGGTGATTGATTACACACAATTTAGGGGAAAAGTTATGCAGCAGACTAATCGTGAATACTTGCCACACTCTGAGAAAAGCCGGCAGTTCCTTAACACTGACACATCCACGAGGACAAAAATGAAGGGAATGGAAAGTACCACATGAGTCACCAAGGACTGATATATCATACCCTAGCAGCAGCAGCTAAAGCACTGGTGTACTGAATAGCATGGATGGTCTTTCAGGAATTCTCACTTACTAGTGCCAGCAAGTGCTATCAATATCATGCTCTCCAGCTCTTACACCAGTCACCTGGATCTTATCCATGATGCCTTACAGATTTGTCAATTAAATTGCACTCTGAAAGACTGACTTGAAAACTGTGCATAGCCAAGGACTTTTCAAGCACTGCAGCAACTCAAAATTTTTGAAAGGAGTAATACTTTTTTAAAGTAAGTGCTATACTGCGTGATACCTAGTCTCCTGTGAAACACAGTTCCTTATTTTTTTTACCATTTTCTTTTATGCCCATTCTCCATGGCACTGAGATGACTTCTTTGATTACCTGTCACTCAAAGACAGCCCGAGGCCAGCTTTCATAATGCAAAGATACCACCTGTATCCCTGATGTTTTTAGCATACATACATCTACACTTACCATTGGGAAGCTGAGTTTCTGTGTGATTTCTTTATAATCTTCATTCCTCTCTTTCACCTGAGTCTGCCCAGCAGTCAAGTGACTGCATATAAAGCAGAAACTGGTACTATAGAGCTGAAAACGAATGCTCACTGCCCCTTTATTTCCAGCTTTTCCTCCCATTCCTGTCTTCACGGTGTCTATTGCTACATCCCTGTTTAAAAAAAAAAAATAGAAAGAGAACAGAGTAAAGGACTGCAGGGACAAACATTCAATTAACTTTGCAACATAAAGGAAAAGCCAGTTTACAATGTCTTCTCCCCTCCAGAAAGCTCGCTGCTTTCAGGCGCATCTAGTTTCTTGATGATGTTCATGTACTTATATTTCAAATTAAGTATAATACAATAGTACAGAAATAAAACTATTTGAAAAGATTTTCCTCTTTTTCTTGTCCCTTCCAAACAGACCAGCAAGATTTGATTTCTGAAATATGAGGAATTTCTACGGAATATACTTTTCAAGTTTACCTCTACCATGATCCTTAAAATAATGATAATAGCTAAATTTCCTATTACGTTTCCTTTTACTTTTGAACATATGGGAATCTGCTTTTCAGACAGTTAACAATTTAATGAGTGTTCATATGTGTTGAAACCAAACTTCATAATTTGTGATGGATTTTTCATTCAATTAAAGAACAACAGATCATAACCCAACGTTTATTAAATCAGATGTGGCAAAATCAGTGATTTTTGGATACAACTATTTGTTGTTATTCTGTGCTCTATGTTGCTAATTACTTAGTATTTTAACATCATGATTACCATACACTTTCCAACAGAAAGATAACTTGGTAAATCAGACCACCTGCCCTCCGGATAATTTCTCCAAGATAGCCAGACTTCCCCAAGAACAAAGCATGGCTGTCTGGTCTGGTAAGTACATGATGAGATCATTGTAACCAACCCCAGCACCATGCATGTACTTCCCAGTGAGAAAATTTTACTTTCCAGAGAGAAGTCAAGAAGATCTGGGCTAGAATATTACTTATTTTAAGAAGGGGAATGCAGAAAATTGCTAAATCTCACTTGAGGTATTCTCAGAAATTCATGACTTAAATGATGCCAGATGATATAGGTCCTCTTTCCCCACCCTCTTCATTTTCTTCTCTCTCTTCCTCTCCCATCTTTTGTATCTTTTTTCTCCCTCTTTAATTTCCTGTCTTTTCCTAACAGCAGGACACCACCAGAAGACACCCTCAGGGAGGCAAAGGAAGAACATCAAAGTTTCCCATGAAACAATGGGGTTTAAGCGCTCTGAAAGAAACGTGTTCAGTCTTTTCAGTCTAAAGAGCTCTCCCTTCCTGTTGCCTGCCTACCCAACTGCTGTTTGATATTCATCTGATTTGCATTCATGGCAAAGGTTATGCTGAGACAATCCACTGTAAATTCAACTACTTGTATTTCATCAATCCTTTCACTGCTATATAAACTTCAGCTATTGTCTCATTTTATTTCTCTATTCTCTATCTTCTGTCTAAATCTCTTAAAGCTCTGTAAACACAGAAAGCTTTTTTGCACTTCTGATAATTTTTGTTTTCCTTTTAGATATGGGAGAAATTATGCAAGCGTTCAGGATAAGTTTGATTATGCTCACATAACATGTAACAGCACATTTGCATCAAATGGTGAAACTTGGTCACTAAAATCAGACCCTTCCCTTTTTCTTCTGATTTTCAAATGGCTGCATCCAATTTCTAGCAGTTTGACAAACTGAATCAGAGCCACTCTGCTGTTCTGCTTTTGATTTCCATTTAAACCATACACTCCCACCGGATTACTCGAATTTTTTGTAAAACAGGTGAAAAGTCAAAACCTGAGAGAAACACTTCTCCTCTGGACTACTTCACAGCAGGAAAAGAAGTAATTTTTTTTTTAATCATGTTGAAGAAAGATTACTGGGAAGGCAGCAATGCAGGACCATCAGAGTTACCTGGATTTTGTTCCTGTGCCTGGCCTACAGCACTTGATGTTGAACAAGCTCTGTTCAGACCTTTTCAGTAGATATGAGATCAGAGGGGAAAAAGAGGCAGCTTTTGATATTTTAATTACAAAATGCAATGGCCAATCAGTGCCCCTAATATGGGATACAGAGGACTGTTTGAATTATTCTGTGCTTTAAGGTCACACAGGTGCCCGAAGATATTTTTGGCTAAATATTCATTTCCTAACCATTTACACATAGCCTGCATAATTCTTGCCCAAGGGAAAGGCATTTTAATGCAGATATCCCTGTGGCTGGGTAATCTTCTAGGAGGAGTTTGGTCATTCTCCAGGGACATCTGTGCCAGTAAGATGAGATCTGCAGCTCTGCACGCTCCTGACTAGGCACACAGTTCTGGTTCTCTGTGGCATCTGGGAGATGAACACTTATCAGCTCTCAAGACAAACACTGTTAGCTCTCAATTCTATAAAATGTCAGGGGGCAAAATCAGTTCTCTTTCCCCCATCCCCCTTTCCATCTTTTCCACCATTCTTTCAGGCCTGGAACTAATCCTGTTTCCATAAGGAAACAGTAAGGAAAGGGTTCAAAGGTAAAACCTGCCCTTCAGGCAGAGGAAGGAATTTGCCTTCATTCAGTGCATCAAACACTCTTGGACTTACTAGTCCAGGTCATTCCTTTTCCAGAAAGACAGCACCCAAACAAGGTGCTCCACCCTGACTGCCCACCTAGAGCGTGCCTGGTGGTCGACTCCAGAATCCAGGTTTGTGTGACCAAGCTGAAAATCACTCTCCCACACTCTCTGGCCACACTCCAACAGCAGAAATTACTGAAGACACAGGTTGGGGATTTTTTGCGGAAGAGGGCAGGGAGAAGTTGTTTGTTTTTTTGTTTTGATTTTGTTCTCTTTTTACCTGATGAAGGGGACATGATATGGTCGTACAAAGATGAAAAGACAAACGCCAACAAGCTGTGCTGATGTCAGCTGAATGTAGCGATGAGTCCTGGAAATAGCTTTTTGAAGCTGCTCTCCCCACATTTTTCTATTCGTTGTACTGGAACAAACATAAAATCATTTAATGGAATCAAAACAAACCACATACAGTCAATAAAATGAACAGTGCCTTAGGTTTACAAACATCCCATTACGTGGTAGAACTTGAAGGATGCATGGCAGAGACAGCTAACATCTTCTTCTAAGCTAGCCCAAAATTAACAGGGTCAGTGAGCCCAGGCATAGCACACAAATACAGTTATCCTGCTCCTGGACATGTGAGGGACTTTGTTTACTAGTGTTAGAAAGACACAAGCTCACAAGACATTTGATATACCCATTCACTAGGGATAACTGGAAGCTGATTATAGCAATCATAACTGTAAAAGCAAATATTGTTATCAATCTCATGACTTATAAGATTTCTTGCGCTTATAGTGAAGAGGAGATCTTCTCTGCATTTTTTCTGATTGGAAGATGAGTGGCTACCCACAGCTGTTGGCTGTTTTTAGCTGAAGGTTTGTGAGAGGATGCAATATACCTTCACACCTGTAGACTTAGCTTTTTCTTATCTTCAAATGCAACTGATCCATGCAAATATACCTCCAGCCCAGCAGTCATGCTAAGCACTGCTGTAACTTGTCATTCTCAAAACAGACAGCTAACTGGCCAGCCTGATGAATCAGCACTGGCAACATAATCTTCAGGGTTCCCCTCATTCAGATTCTAAAGGACCAGTACACAGAACAGCCTACTGTACATGCTGACATGCCACGCTCAGGCTTTGCCTTTAACTCCTTCTTTAGCCATAATTTTCACAAATACAATTAACCCACAGAGATCAATTTTACAATTTCCACATGAATGCCAATTGTGTTAGTAGCCACTGAGCACATTCTTCTAATATCAGAGAGGGGTTTAAGGACTAGTGTTAAATCAATGTCAACCACCAGGATTCTTCTCTGCCAACATAAAGACTTAGGAGACTTAGAAAACAGTGCATTCTACTGTACAGAAGTGCACAGGGAAAGATCACTTTTGACACTAACCCAGTGACATTTGTTAATGGGAAACAGATTTCCAGCTATGATTACACACAACAGACTTGGAAGGAAGTATTCTATTCATCTGACCATATAAAAGAGCGTGGCTGGTTCCACTGGGGAAGATAGTGCTCTTTTTGTTGGGGTTTTGGTTGGTTGGTTAGTTGGTTTGGTTTGAGTTGCGGGAAGAGGGGTGATTGGTTGGTTGGTTTTTTGTTTGGTTGAGTTGGGTTGTTTGTTTTTTTTTGGTATTTTTACCTACCTAGCATTTACAATATTGCCAGCACTTAACTCAACCATCTCTTCAAATCCCACAGCAAATATGTCAGGAGGGCAGCTATCATCATCTGTAGGCAAGAAGGAAAAGTCATACCAGAATTACTATTTTGTTATTTCTTCTAACGACTTGTATTCTAATTTCTGTCAGAGATCCTTCCTGTAGTTTTATCCTGTGCATCCCCTGCCAAGTTATACATATTCATAGCTCCTTTAATCTAATCTCACAAAACAACCCCTGCAGTTCCTCTGAAATTTTTTCCTGCTTTTTTCCCACCAGTTGGTCTCCGTTTCTCTTGCAGGAAGCAGTTCAGAACGGAACATTATATTGTAGCAATGTTAAGATGGGAAAATATTCAACATTCTCTCTCCTTCACCCCACTCATCACTAAAGCCACAACGTCTCACTACCCACCATCTTTCACCTGCTTGTCATTTTATCCAAGATGCTCTTCCTTTCTGACACTGATTCCTGTGTAACTGAATTAATTGTCCACACACCAATATGTGACTTCCATCTCAATACCTTTAGGAAGTTTATCTATTAGTTTAAAGAAGGCTTTGAAGTTTCTTCTTGTCTTCTTTCTTCCAAGTCCTTCTCAGATCACCTGCACTTAAGATTTAAGTCACTCTAGAGCATAGTGACCCCCCTTCCCTGGCCCAGATCTCTGGGTGTTACCCCAGTGCAACACCAAAAATCAAATGCTCTCATGTAATAGAGTGAAGAAATCTGTTGACCCATCAGGTCCGTCCGTTGCTTAAAAGGATTTCTGGGGGTTTTTTAAACTGTTATATGACCATGGTGACAATAACTTAATTCAACATGAAGAACCTAAATAGTAGACAAACACTGGAACCTCAATCAAATCTGACTCGGAAAGCATGAATTGAAAGACAAGTGAACTATACAGCAACCCTCTGTAGACACAAGGGTGAAACTAGCACATGACAGATAGCCCCTTTTTTTGGATTAACATGACAGGCACTGTCACGTGTATTTCCCATTAATAATTTTGGACATTTGTCTTCGCATACTTACACATTTGTGTAGGCATTGCACTGACATTAACACAGATACAGACACTCGCATGGTTGTACCCTAACTCTGCCCATTCATAACTCACTTCCTTCCAGAAGCTGCTTAGGCCTACCATGTTATGCCTGCCTGTGCCATGTAGTCCTGCTCCTCTGGTTCTCTCAGGGGAAGGCCTAGCAAAGCTAACACATGACAGGCTCTCAGTAGATTTCAATATCATGGCTACAGTCATGTGCTAACATATCTAGTGTTTTTGAAACAGACTGGACCAATCACCTACCTAAGCTGCCCAGAGTACAATGGTGTGAACCTTATCACATATCACTCAAGTACTAACAAGACAACATGTATAAGTAGCTGTCTCAGTTCAAAGGAGAACTAAGATATCTATGTTGGCCAATAAATAATCCCTCTCTTTTAAATTTAGAGAACAGAACTTTAATTAGGAAAAATATATGTAAAGGAGAAGATAACAGTTCTTAACCACAACACATATGTATATATACAATAACAGTCTGCAACAAACCCCTCCACCCTCAAATGACAAGGCAAAACAGTCTAAAAGGTCCTCTTGGCTACTTCCCCAAAAGGGAAAATGTGATTATGTCCACAGACAGCAGGTGGCGCTGTTGCGCCCACCCGGCTGGGCTCTCTGACCTGTTGGTGCAGATGATAGCTGTGGTCTAGTCGGGAGTGATGGTCGTAGTCTGATCAAGAATAGTGGTTTCCTCCTGTCAACGTCCTGCTGCTCCTCTGGGTCTGATGAGCTGCTCAAGGCCTTCTGAGCCCCGTTTATGTACCCTCAGGGAGCACCCAGTCCCTCCCCCAGGGCGGGGACTCACACAATGGGTGATTAGCTCTATGAGTCATGGGTATGGTTGAACCATTGATGGCCCATTAGCACCCACACCCCCTCAGGCCGGGTGTGGAGGTGCTAACAGCTTCCTGGGCAGATACTGCAAATGGTCCATTGTTCTTGGGGAATGAATAGAGGGTGTAGAATACACAGCTTTAATCACCCCCACACAGTGATAACTGGTCCCTCCTGCTGAACTAGGACAGTAGCCAAGGATTTGAGGAATGAATTCCTGAGCTTCAAGGATAGGTACAGAATTATCCCTGTGATGCCTGCAGGAAGCTAAAGGTTCCACTGCAACAACAGAAGCACAGGTATTGCCACAGTTTTGTAACCACTCAATTTTTAAGTGACACTCTTCATTTACCTTAATAAAAATCCATTAATCAATTACAATACCTGACCTTGTTGCATAAATAAGAAATTTGGCATCCCATTTCAGCAGGACACAAGCTCAATAATTTTCTATACTGCTAAAAAAAAGGAAATCACCTTCACTGTCACAAATCTTTTTGTCTGAAGGCTTTGATAGTAACATTTCCAGACAAGCTCAGATTCCAGACTGTACAGATATGTTTAGCTCCAGAGAGAGACCAAGGAGATGTTCTGATGGCACCTATGAATGTAGCTCCTTCTCATGATAAAGAAAATGAACAAAGATATGGAAGAAGAAAATTAAATATGGGGTGAGAATAAGCAGATACATCCCATGATGGCACGAAAGGGAGTTCTGTATTCTGACCTGCTTAAAGTTCAAAACAGTCACATGGTATAGATTCAGGAGTTACTCTGACTGTCAGGAGCCCTTCACACACCATTCCACTTCTGCAGGGAGGCAGCACAAGCATGGACAAGCTGATTACTCCTCCAAGAACTGACGGAAAATGCCCTTCAAGATGCACTGCCTTTGAAAGGCTGGTCAAATCTTGCGTCCTGAGACTCTGTCTCTAGAGATGCCAGCAAATATTGCTTACACATTTTGACTGCGAAAACTTACCTTGAAATTCTGAAACTCCTGAGAGCTTGGGAGAATCCAGCAGCCAGTCTGTCAGCTCACTGGTACCAAGGATGTTGCTTCGAAACTGCTTTCCTCCATTCACATTCCAGGTCCCCATGGCAACACGAACACGCTTGAAGCTTGTGAATTCAAACTGACGCTCTGACATGGCCTTCAAAATACTTGGAGTTACTGACAGAGAGGGGAGAGAAAAGTGGGTGCGTGGAAGAAGAATGTGCTGTGAAAGGACAGAAACCATACAGACAGCAGCAGCACAGTCACTGTGAAATAATGACATTACCCTAGCAGCAATGACACAAAAGCTAGTGAATAACTTCAATGGCGATAGCTACAAGATAACTGGGGTTGATGTCAGCAATTTCTCTTCCAGGAACCAGGCACCCTTTGAAAGCTTATGAAGGGCTGGCCACTCACTTTCAGTGTACATTTTTCTGTACTTCTTCAAGTAATAAGCAAAAAAAATTCTTCTATCTCCCATAATCTCTTCAGTTTAGTCTACAGCAATGTTATGATTTAACTCCATCTGGCAACTAGTGCTTAGCAGTGCTTACCCCAGCCACTCACTCACTCCCTGCTCCCGCAGTGAAACGGGGAGAAAATCACAAGAGTAAGAGTGAGAAAACTCATGGGTTGAGATAAAGACAGTTTAATGGGACAGAAAAGGGAAAAAAATAATTATAATCATAATAGAATTAGAATATACAAAACAAATGATGTACAATGCAATGGTTCACTGGTCCCTAATCTACAACCAGCCAGTTCCAAAGCAGTGGCCTCCAGTCAGCTTTCCCCCTCAGTTTGTATACTAAGCATGACATCATATGGTACAGAATATTCCTTTGGCCTGGCTGTGTCCCCTCCCCAATTCTTGTAGCTCGCCAGACTTCTGAATGGGAGAGTATGAGAAGCTGAAAAGACCTTGACTTTGTATAAACACTACTTAGCAACAACTAAAAACATCAGTGTGTTACCAGCATGTCATGGTTTAAACCCAGCTGGCAACTAAGTACAACACACTCACCTGCTCAGTCATTAGTCTTATATTAAAACCAAACACAACACTATACCAGATATTTATTCCTGAAAACAGGACAAGCAATCAAGCATGTCACAAATTATAGCTTAAACTGAAGCCCTGAGAAGTTTAGAACATGGAATGAAAGGCAGAGAGCAGCACAGAGTCTCACTTCAGTCCAAATCTAGCACCTGTCATGGCTCTCTAGGTTGGTCAGATATCCTCACAGGAAACTGCTATATTAGCAGTGTGCTTTGGCTGTGTAAGCAACTGAAGTAAACTTAATCTTTAACTACCTGGCTTGCATTGGCAGTCAGGCATAGAGAAGCTATCTATATTTTCCTTGAGGTCCACATCAGGGAACAAGCCCAGGATTGAAGTGTTGCTGAATGACAGTCTGGAGTAAACTGACCAGCCAATCCTGCTTGTGAAATTATCCTATATTTTGCATGTAACTTCTTTCTCAGAGAGAGTTGCGTTTATTGTACGTGGGTGTAAACAAATGTGTCTATGCTGTGGACTATCAGGCCTGGAGTAAAGCAGGGAATGAACCAAAATAACATCAGAAATGTTCTTTTAAAGATCCAAATGGCTAAAAGCATGTGCAAACAGCAAGGACAAAAATGAAGATATAAAAAGGCTGAGCTCAGGAGACTTCCTCAAGACATACTCAGACAGGACCAGATTGGGAATATAGCCCTAAAATCCTTCCCTCTGGTCCAACTTCTCTAAACTGTCAGAGAATATTACTATCAAAGGGCAGACAAACATACTCAAAAGTAAAAAAAAAAAAAAAGGAGAAATAAGCACAGTGGAATTTTAACACAAAGAGTTGTGCTATGGTCACTTGAAAGCAGTGTTTAAAACAACAGATTTGTGGGAAAGTAGCTTTTTCTTTTAGTTTTTTCCAAAAGGGTAAAATTGCCTATATCTGACAGCTAAAAGCAGACACAAAAGAAAAGTGAAGGATTTACACTGGCCTTACCCAGCAGCGCAGTCTGGTCCATGAGCATCTTGCCTTTGTCTGCATATTCTTCACTGAAGAAGTCACCCATGAGTAGCAACTCAATAGCTTCCTGCTTTACTGCATCAAAGAAATTTGACTGAATGGTGCGAGACACAGAGCGGGCACCATCCTTGAGCTTCCCAACCTACATCAGACAAGAATCATCAGTACAAGTGACACTGAAGAGTATATATGGCAAAACTGTTTATTCACAAGTAAAGAGGGATGTCTTTTTTCTTTACCTTGTTCTTCCCCTCAATGGCACGACTGCCACTAAATACTCTGCTCAGATTATGACCATTGAGAGTCCACATTTCTTTGTAGGATTCCACAAAGCGCTCAGTTATAGCTTTAGAGCTCAAACCAAGGCTCTCTAATTGAGCAAGCAGTATCTGGATTAGGTGCAGGAAACAAAAAACAAACAACATTGTTCTTAAATGTGTTTTTGCTTTTTATCGTCAGTTAAAGTATTCCAGCCAGCATCATTCTGTATTGTAAAGCTGGCGAGGCAGACTAGCACAGCTGAGACTTACACCTTCTTTCCTGTCCTCCCCGTGGAACAATGTATGCAGTACAGATACCCAACAGAAGGTCCTCTGACAAACTCACCTCCAGTGCAACGAAGGACTGTACACTATTAGTACGATCCACGCAGTCCAAACAATTCACTCGAAAAGTACCTGTCTGCAGACTTCGGTAACCAAACACAAGAGGAGGAAGGAAAAAATGGTATATTTTAAAATAACATCTAATCATTAATTGATTGAACAAGAACATCAAATGTTCAGCCTGAATATAGCCACTCACAATTTGCTGGTACAAGCACACTGTGTAATGTATTCCATTAACACGTCTAATTACTTGACTACATCTGCAACACTGTATTAGCAAATCCGTGCACTGGTAAATTTGCAGATTTGAAACAATCGAGATGCAGTTAAGCCAAATAACTGATTTAGCACCAAGACTACATTTTGCCTTAAAACTATGTTTCAAGATGGTCATTTATGGGGCAAGAAACCTATGAAGGCCATGACAAAACAGTGCCTGGCTACGCTGGGACAGAGGGGCAGTGACACTCACCGTGGACTTACATGCTTGCCCTTTGCAAAGATTCCAAAGTCTTCCCAGTGCAACTTCAGCTGAGGTCTCAGCAAATTTTCCAGTTTCTCAGCTTTCCCACCTTTTGCAAATTGGTGGTAGTCAAAGTTTATCATGGGAGTGTCTTCCGCATGGGAAGAGGCCCATAGCAGTTTCTGTTTAGACAGAGAATGAAGGAAAACAAATTCTGATCAAGCCACATGTAAGGACTGATACCAGCATGTTTTATCATTACTAAACCCTGACTGTTAATGACATAATTCATAGGCAATTTTGAAAGGCCAGATGTGAAAAAAGCAACTGAATTGCCTGTTTGCTTTCTTCACAGAAGTGAACCTGGCTGTTAGACCCCAATTTTTCTGCAGGAGAACTCAAACTGTAATGGCAAAGTATTCATCAGAACTTTGCCTTGGCTAGTGGCAGCCCTGCAGCAGTGGGCTGCTGCCCCTGTGCATGAGGGTGTACAGCAACAATGAAGCTCTAGCCAGGCTCAGGGGGAGGAAGCAAGAAAGGAATTACATCCCAGGAAACATACTATAAAATGTTTCTGGTAAACTGCAAAAGTAAAAGAAAAGGCACAAATAGCCTCATTATCTCATGTCCAATTTCAATGACCTCACACACACTTCCATAATCACCACAGATTTCATTAAGGTATCTCTGATAGATATAGCAGTCATACATCCAGTTCTCCACAACAAAGCCAGAGAACCATTATATTAACTCTAACTGTGCAGGCCTTTGTCTATTCCCTTCCCTCCTGCACCTTCTCATGCCAAGAGACAGATGTTTATCTGCACTTAGATTGTGACACATACTGGACAAAACAGATCTGATATTGCATTAAAAGTGTACATGCAGCAGTTACACCAGCATAATTGTATCAAGTGAGGCATTAAGTCTGCCCTGCAGAAGCAAATTTAAAGGCAATGTTTGGAAAGAGATGTGTAAAATATATATGTCATTAGACTTACTGTTGACACCTCAACCTGCCCTTACAGCTGCTGGCACTAGCAATGCACTTGAGGATGACATCCACCCACTGCCTCAGTGTAAATCACGGCCAGATTATTTGCACCTCTACATTATAGCATTGCTTTTACTGTAAGCATAATTACATCTGTAATGGGGTATGCTTATGGGAAGAAGAGCATTACTGGGAACAATATTGATTTTGGGTCAGGTAACAGCTGATTCAGGTAACAGATGTTGCATAAATGAATGGTAATGATGCCATTATGATCCAGAGAACCCAGCAGCAGTAATTACAAGAATATTTTGGGCCAACGCTGATAAGAATTACTGGGGTTGAAGCAAGAGCTGAGAGAAGAGGAAAGAATAAAAGCAAAAGAAAGATGAAGAAAAAGCAATAAATTAATGTCAGAAGAAGAGACAAACTTGCATTTCTAATCATATCCCTACAAAAAACTTTATTTTTAATTCAAGCTCTTTAAAATCAACAGAGCAAAAATTGACTCTATATTCTTTCCAAAATTTATTTCTTAAAACACAAAGGTGAACGACCAAGAGGGAGTAATTTTGAATGAGTACAGAACTTCAGTTTTCAGTGCTGCCTGTCTAAATTCTTTCAGCTCACAGTGTACTTTCAGAGTTTATTTCTTAAACATGCAAAATGTTTAACAATTTAAACAAAACAGGTCTTTATTTAAATTAACAGATGCAAGGCCTTTAGTCTGAGATGACATGGTTCTGAACTATTTTCTGGTTGCATGACACCGGCTAGAACATGGTCTTCAAGGATGTGAGAGTTTGAGAAAATATCAGTATTAAATTCACAAGAAATGTTATATTTGTATCCTCCTTCAGAAACGATTATCTCTTACACTTAATTTTGGTGGGTTTTGAAAAATAAGTTAGGAATACTATTTTAAAGAGAGGGAAAACGAAAGAGGCTTAGCTGTTTCATGCAGAAATTCAGTGAGAAGCTGACAACAGGAACCAGGACCAGACTTCACTTCTGTATCCTCCTCATTGCCTTGCAAGTTTTAGTCACAATCACTTTCTCTGGCCATATTTTGTACAGGGGGAGACATTCACTTTGCCACTTCCCACTGGGGAAGCAGATAGTCCTTCCCAACTATTCTGTGGGAGGAGGAAATGGTCTCACAGGAAAACTGACAAAAACTACACATTCCTTGTCTGAAGTACATTAGTCCAACAAAGAGGGAAAAATAATCTGGCTATTATTAAACTACAATTTTTATTTTGCTCAAATTTCACACAGTAAGCAATTCAACTCAGACACCTGTTGTCAGGTATCATTCTTTACCAACGATAAAAACACAGGACTTACCACAGGTGTGTACTTAAACCATCCTTTAATTAGTTTTAGGAACATATACTCCAAAGTATCTACATCAGATTGCTAAACCAACAGGCACTCAGGAAGCAGATTTCCATCAGCCTCCAGCCACATTCAGGCAGCTATTGCACTGCAGCAAATCCCACTTAGTGCCAACCTGTGGATTCCAATTCACACTTGTTTTAAAAGTCTACCCATGAGAATACTGCACTAGAACTCAGCACAGCTTTTATTCTACAAGGATTTTCTCCTTGCTTTCAGGTATTAGATGTACCTAGGGACACTTAGGGGCCAGGAAAATCTTTCTCCATACAATAAACTGTCATCTGGTGCTCAGGCAGCCAATTCCCAGCAGACTCAGGGCAAGATAGGTACTTCTCTTTACTGTCAGAGCAAGACAGCTTAGTGATGCTAAGTCACTATGCTCAGTGAGCAAGGCTAATGGCCTGGCCCCCAAGCAGTTCTGGCAAATCCATGAGGCACCTAACTGCATTGGTGGCCACATACTATGTCAAAGCTGACCAGGATTCACTTTTGCAAGGGTGAACCACTCCTAGGAGTATTAGGGCAGTTTCTTTTAAAGTTTGGTTAAAGAGAATGTACACAAATATATGAAGAAGTAAGCAGAAAGAAAGTGCTGGAAATTAAACTATGAGCCTAAAAAGCACTATTCTCTTAGTCTGTAACATGTAGTAGTAAAGAGTTAACATAATTTCTTTAGATATATTATTCATCACCTCCTGGGCCGGAAGGGAAACAGAAGAACATGGAGGCTCAAGGGAGATGAGCAGTTAAAAAGAAAATGGTTGCTTTTACCTTAAAAGCTCTGTTGAGCACCTCCTCTCCTCCTCTGCTTCCCAACAGGTTAACGATCACTTGTTTTCCATACTGCTCTTTCAGAAGCATCATATGCCTACAGCAAAAGTAACCATAATAGGAACTAAACAAAACCATGTTATGGTGCCTACTGCCATTTTCAAAATACAGAAGCAGAGATCACTGGTTGTTCCACCCAGCAGAAAGTTCCAGCCACGCCATCTACAGACATCTCCCTCAAGTTTCCTTGCAATCAATTACTAAAGTGTAATTGTTGAAAGTGCGCAATTAATGGATACAGTATTTTGTACTGAACTTAAAGAAAGAAGCATCTTAGGAAATAGGCCCTAGATCTCTTATGTCACTGTTAGCTTTGACATTGCCCTTTGTATGCTCCCTCCTCTTGGCTGCCAGCCTGGGAACTACATAGGAAAGACAAGAGGAGAGGAAAATGTATTACACTTCAACAGGACTTGCCCAGCATCCTGCAGGGCTGAGACTACTCAGAGTCAGCAGCAGCAATGGGGCCTAGGGCTCCAGTGCCAAGGCCACAGAGGCACAAACACATGTCATAGGTCAAACATCTCTGAGCTACCACAAAATAGAGACATTCACTCTCAAATAAATTAAATCAAGCAGGAAGGTTAGTAATCATAAGAACTGCTGCACTGGACCACACCAAAGGTCCTTTTAGGCAAATTGTCTGGCCCAGATTCTTCAGAAAAATACAAAATAGGACAAGCATTAAGTGGGGTGGATTTTTGGTCTATGTTACCAAATTCTCAAAACTGACATTTAGGGACTCCCAGATCAAGAGCTTTTAGCAAGATGCAGAAGACACCCATTCTTGCCTCAAAATATCTTTTTCGAGTTGGCCTGCATGTGCTGCAGAAGCTGTGCTGGCCCATTAAGAAACAACTAAATAGCTGACTTCCATCATGTACAAACAACACTGCAGTAATACTTAAGAGGAAGCTGAATAGAAACAGACAAGAAAAATAAAATAAACACTCACACAAATGAAAAGTTACTACATGCTGCAAAATTACATGTAATGGCAAAGTGCCAGAAAAACAGCATGCACACATCTTCTGGCATGAACCTTTAAATCCTTTTACCAGAAATAAGTCACACAGAATACCATGGGAGGGGAGGAGGGAGATATTATCACCATTGCCTTCAAGAAACACAACTAAACATATTTTCTGGTGCACTTATATCCTTGATTCCATAACTAGTTCTCTGTATGCAAATTCTTCCCATACATTTGCCCCCCTTGGATCCCAGCATCAAGATCCTATCACTGTCAGTGTTGCTTCCTCACAGCAAAACTATTGAAGCTCAAGTCACCTGTTGGAGTACTGGAAGTAAAGTTTCCCGAGGATTTCTCAGGGAGAGAGGATGAAAAATATCCACTAACAATATTACCATGTGCTTCTCACAGTGCCTTCTCAACACAATAACCTATCAGATGGGTAAACGTAATAGGCTAAATAAATCCACTCTAACACTCCCAGAAAAGCTGTAGCAGGTTGTTAAATTCCAATGTATTTTTCCATATAAGCAGCCACTTAATTCCTTGCCCATTTTCAAAGGACTGTCTTTTGCACATCAGTAAGCAGAGATATCTCTAACTTCATCTACCCTAAAGGCACAAGGAGAAGGAGTAAGTGCAAGTTGATCCCTATGTTCATGTTTCTTACAAGAAAGCTATTCATCAGTTGCATTAGGGTCAGGGCTAAATGGTCTTATGGAGTTGTTCTTCCTGAGGTACTCTCAGTTTCATGGGCAGTACAAAAGGAGGATGAATAAGTTATTGTTTTCTTCTTATATGAAGTATCTCTGCTGTGGAATGCAAACCTCTAAGACGGAGCTTCAGGGACAGTGGCAGGGCAAGTTATCACAGCACCAGATGGCCATGTGACAGTGAGTCTCAAAGGCACTTGAATTCAGTACCATTTAGGAGCCTTAAAAGCTTGGGAAATGTAGGCCGAGAACTTTTGAAACAGGGACTGCTATGGTTTACAGTCCTTTTAGATTCTAACCCCTGATTAGGGGTCTCCAGTGCTGCAAAACCAATAAGAGTCACTAATGTCTTGCTTGCTAAGAGTTGCAGTAAATGAAATCAAGTCATTAAGAGGCATTATTCAAAATCAATATATGCTCTGATCTCCCAAAACCAAACCAAAACAGAAATTAATCACATGATCTGGCCCTTCCAAGGTGAAAAGTTCTCACAGATCAAATTCTTCATGTCCTTTTCAGGCACTGTTCCATGGATATTAGTGGATATATGCCCTTACAGGATACCACTTCACAGCCAGACATTCAAAGGAATAGAGCTAATGCATGTCTTTTCCTACAGTTTCCATCTGACAGAGTCTTAATGGCTTTAAAAGGTTTGCAAGCCTTTCTTTCCACAAAATAAAAAAGCATCAGTATAACAGCAACACACAACACCGGTCATAGAATAAGGCACTGTTATTTCTGTACAGGAGTAAAACAATGAGGAAAAAACCAAATCCAGAATTGAGTGGAAGGCAGTGTTTACTCTATAATTAACCTGGGTTACAGTGGTAAAACACACATGTTCTGTGTACCTTAAGTGTAAATTCACATTTGTTGGCTCACAAAGGGTTACAAAAACCTTTCTTTCGAATATCACTTAGTATTTCTAAGCTTTGGCAGAGATAAGTCAGGAGACCAAATTAATTCAATTACCACTGAAAACAATAAGGAAAAAGCACAAAAATTAGTGACTAAATTAAATAAACCAACTTGATAATCCGCAGCACCAGGGGGATTTGCCACATCATCTGAGAGATGTTTCACATTATCTCAGGATTTTTCAGGAAGGCACAAGGGTGTGGAATCTTGGTTAAATGCCAGGCTGCTGTGTTACTGCCAAAGTGGAATGAAACCTACCTGTCAAAGGCAGGTGCATTAGCTTCCAGACCTCTGTTAAGCCTTAGATGACGGGAACCAACCTAAAACAAAATATTAGAAGGAAAAGAAAAAGAAATAACTTTGTAAACTGCTAGAGTTCTAAATCACTAGATGTCTCCCTTTTTCCTTCAGAGAAACACATCTTTCTAACAGCACCAGGTACCTCTAACTCCAACCACTCCCACACATAAAATCCTTAATACAAAAGCCCCAGCTTTTATTAGACAACATTTACAATTACAAGTGAAAACACAATTATCATTAAGCAAAGGGATACCTACACATCCTTTTATGGCCAAATAAATCACATTTCTTTGCCAGCTTCCTCTCACAAATAGCACACACTGCCTCACATGAGTGTGCTGTTTGCCCAGCATTGCTACTGCTCTCCCCTTGGTAGAAAAGGCTGCGTGTCCTGAGTTCTTCCAAAAGTATCAGAACAGTTATTCAAATACATGACAGATAAAATCCTGTGCCATCAAAGTAATAGGACTTTTAATGCAGATGTCAACAATAGTAGCCTCAAGCTCCTATTGAATGCTAGCTACTGTTACTAAAGTATGCAGAGAGTCTCCTTCTCTGCAGAAACTGCACTACTAAATATTTATAGGATCATTCTTTTTTTGCTGTACTTTGTCATCTTTCTTTGCTTTTCATGAGGTTAGTTTCTGCAATTCTTTCTAACACCAGTGCCAGTACATTCATATCCAAGGAGGCAGAGTACATAATCTAATCCAGATTAGGGAGAAAAACAGATGTACTAAAAAGTTGAAAATTCTATTTAACTTGAGATATTACCCACTAGCAAAAAATACTGGAATAACAGCTCAGTGGTTTCATAACATACAGAAAAACAGTGCTGAATACAGCTATACCATGGGCAGGACATGTACAATCACACAGACAACACTTGCTTTGTAAAGAAAACAAATATTGCACTGGATGGATGTATAACACACACCAACAAAAATCCTTTAGTCGCTTCCTTTTGTGCTAAATCCAGTAGCTCTGAATAGTATGGTGCTAGATTAAAAATTTAAAAAGTATTAAATAACTTTTAAAGCATCTAAAACCCCCAGTTATAGGATTCATTTTCTCTACTAACATATATGCATACATGTGCACACTCATTTCAGTTGCTTATCCCTCTGATAAGAGAACACAAAGAGTGGTAGAGTGATTCCTCCTTGGGCTAATAACTTTATATAAACTGCAACTCACAGACCATTTGTAACCCATTAAGTTTGACACAATAATCTCCCGGTGAAATCCTCCATCTCTGCCTTGCAGAATATCAGATTAGAGCATTATCACCCTTTTGACTGAAATCCAAAAAACACACCATTCAGATATTTTACTTTGTTTCAAGGTAGCATGCTCCTACAGAGCTCCTGGCGTCCCTAGATACTTCTATTTTATTGTGGAGGTCAGTACCATCAAGCCAACGAGCCATTTCAGAAGAACAGGTTATTCTAAAACAAACTGAAAATGTTACAAAGATATTGCTGTAAGCTTCAGTTTATAACATTAGGACATAGTCCCTTAGAAACAGCTCCGTGTAGAGGCACTCAAACACACAAAAATGTTAAACTTCAGTTACCTATAGCCATTTGTCTGGTGTAGTTCTGTTTATCTAAAGACACAGACTTTCCTACAGGGTAAACCTAAAATAAAAAGCTCGGCATTTTCACAGAATGAGCTTTGTAGTTAATTTCAAGAAATACAAATAAATTAAATTTCATGTGAATTCTAAATTTTAAGTAGAAAAAGAGAGATAAGCAAGGTAGCCTTTTTGATTATTTGTTTACCTGAAGCCTCGTTTGCTCCCAAAACAGTGGAACAGAACCTCTGATCTGCACAAAAGAAGAGACGTCATCATCCAAGTAAATTGTCTGTGAAAACAAAATAAAGGAGTTCTGCAGTAAGATCTATCGGTCTGTGGCCCCTTCACCAGATGACAGTCAAAGACACTGAACTCAAAGGGTAAAAAAAGTAAACCATGTATCTATCTCCCTGTATCCACTTACTGCTCAGCCCCTTTTCCATAGTGTCACGGGCAGTGGAACAAAGCACAGCGTATTTGCTTTCATGTCACCACAGCAGATTCAATTCACTACTCACCAGAAACAAGAGAAAATTTAAAACACTGCCACTGGCAAGAAGGAAGGAATCTTTCAATCACAGTGAAGATGGATTTGATACAATGGTGGAGACACTCAGAGGCCAGTTATGTACTCTCCTGCTGTCTCTCTCACAAAACTTAACTGTGCAAAATGTCATTGCTCCTTGTGACTGATGATGGCTAACGTCAGGTGTGGGATAAGCTTATCTCCTGCTGTATTTACTATTTCTTATTTCACTGCATGTTGTGCCTTGTCAGAGAGTCCAAAGAGAACTCTGAAACCAGCAGCTTTGCCACTCCCATTCAGAGATAAAGTGAACAGCATGCAATCTATTTCTTTTCCAGGAGGCTTACAGCAAGAGGTTCCAAACTCTGCATCTCCTTCCCTAATCAGATCCCAAACTCTTCCTTTGTATATGTTCTTATGGTCACTGTTAATAACCTAACTTTCAGTCAAATCTATACAAAGTACAAAGAATAATTTCCCTTTTTGCCTTCCCCTCCACCAGCCCCCAATCAAAGCATTACATTATATGTTAACTGAGCACAAAAGGTACTATCTTCAGATTCAGTATGACCACAGAGCAACTGTGTGAAACCCAGCTCGCTCCCCTGGGCTATACTTAGTAGTGGAATCCTGGCCATTTTCCACGGGGGATAAGTGATACATATGATACACATCTCTGTTATCCCATGCATGACAATGAGTGTTCTGCAGCCCTTCAGAGGAATGGGATCCAGGTTATCCAGGTAGCTGCTCCCTAACCACATCATCTCATTTAGCACATCTGCTGCCAGCTGGCTAGTAGCTCTGAAAACAGAATAGAACATGAAAATGGGTTCCTTTACAGCTTTAATGTGGCTTGTGCTCTTGGATTTGCCATTAGATGTGGCAAACAGGTGGCTCAGGAAAAGTGCCTGACCTCAGCCTCTCATCTTTATAAGCACTGTCAGTGTACAATTTTTTGAGCTACATGTGTGAAAAGAACTATAGCTACACCAGAGAGGTGAGTAGATAAAACTGGTGGCAGAATATAAGTAATATTTACCATATTTTTGCAGAGCACTTAAAGCTGTCTCCATTTCACTAAGATGAAAGATTTAAGTGGCTTTGTCATGGATGCAGTGTCAGTGCTAGAATGATAGCCCACTCAGAGGTAGAGTAAAACTACATTTTTAATTTTGTAATCTCTCGGCAATAAATTAAGAACCCTTTACTCTGTTGCACTGCATCCCATCACAACGCCCTTGTAAGACAGAGTCAGAGAAGCTTTCTTGTAAAGCCTGTCTCACAGTTTGAGTAATGTGGCTCTAACATGCTCTCCCAGTAAAGTTTTCTGAACACTGCTGGTACCTGAGTGAAGAAGCTAATTACCATGGCAACACATGGTGCACCTTTTCACTTTCTTGCTCAGAAGAGTCCATTCCTCCTGCAGCTGGACTACAAGAGAAATAAGCAGGCTCACTTCTTCCTCTTTATCACATTCTCCCTGACACAGGTTGTGCCAAAATGAGTCAATGACATCTACACACTGAATTATCTTTTCATTCACAGTCACGGGCCCAGAAGAGCCCATTCCGAGGTAAAACAAATTAACAGCACTACTGATAGCCGAGCATTATCCTGACTCATATAAAATGAAGACCAGGTCCTGAATCTATGCAAAAAAGATTCAGGACTGGCTCACTTAAAAATTTGACAAAAATTGTCACGTTATCGTGAGTGAATGAGGTGAAAGGAAACATCTAATGATGACAAATACAGACAAAGCTTTATCTGAAGTACAATTTGGCCACTCAAACAGCTTGCTACAGAGGTTCAGTTTTCTTTACAATCATCTGGAATGTTCCTGTTTCCATACCTAACTGCATAACTGACAGCTCAAGTGTCTGTTTGACCAGCTTTTCTAGACATCCAGCTGCAAATACTCTAGACTCACTGATTAACAGATAATAATTCTAATTTAATACCTGCAGCTTGACATCTTCCTGAGCTACAGTTTAAATGGAAAGTATTTCATCAGTTACAGACTATGAATATATAACCTTCTTCATGCCAAATACAGAAGAAAAATACCAAACATTTCTGCCTTCCTGCATTAACAGATGCTTTATTTCCACTTACTAGTGAGTTAACAGATGTTTGTTACTACTATCACTCACATTTTATGTTCACTACTTTTGACCCATTACCTTTTCTATTTTCGTCTTATTAAGCTGTCCATTTGAAGAAATGAACAACAACCAAAATATTCAAATTAACTGGGGATCACTCCTGTGACCTAAACAGGATGCCTAAATCTTTAGGCAATGGGTTGGGGGATCCTCTGTCTAGCTGAGATCTAATACAATATGGACCTCCCTATGATGACATTTTAAAGAAACTGACATTTTTATGCATGTTGCCATGTAGGTTTCAGAAATTAGATGAAGCTTTTCCTCTGGGAGCACAGCCTCTCCAACGTAGCTGTTCAAAAGAAAGTACTTCACATTAGCACCTTTTTTTTTCTATTCACTTACATCATTCTGTTCTCTAGTCTTTTGCGATCCTTTCCCCTCATTCTCATGACCCAGATGAATCCAACATTATTTTCTTCCAAGATTCACCACTCCAAGGAACATGAATCCTGATCTTGATGTTACCTTTTAGTATGTATGTTCCCTTGACCTTACAATATTAGTGGCAACAGACTTCCTACCAGCAGACTTGTTAAGCAAGCAGGTTTAAAGACTGAGACTAAGAGAACTTTTCAGATCAGGAATGGACATAGTCTTAACACTCATAGACACTGTAACAAAACCCAGTTGCTAAAATCTTAAATAAGCACTGATAATACATTCAGGTTAAAATTTTACTCATAAATAACATATTTGTTGCTTATGCACAGACAAATGCAGAATTTCTTTTCTTACGTTCTTCAGAGCCTTGATCGTTCTGTGTGTATGTTTTCTAAAGCACATATCTATTCCACTTTTTTGTCATTCTATTTTTTACTTCATTACCCTGTCCTCTAGCAGATCCATTTCCCTTATTCTAAGGTACTAGACAAAAGATGAACAGTTCTTTAAAAAAAGAAACTTAAAGAAAAATAAACGGCACTATATGTCCAGAATTTTCCTGTCTTCTGTTTTAATTAACTCACAGACAAGAAATACACCCAAGAAGATCACAGTGGTTTTCCTCTAAAAGTTCAACAACAACCAGTTACTTTTTGGATGACACTTTGGCTGATACATACTGCTAAATCTGTCTCCAGGCTTCATAAAACTATTGTGGAGTCTTATCTCTTGTTTTAGATCCAAAATAACAGCAATTTGTTGCCTGTGTGCCTTTACTTGCCCCACAACACTTGAGGACTGTTTCATTAGTCCCAAAGGGTCTGGCCCATAGTACAATCCAATCCAGTCAGCTGCATGAAGATCTCCTGCAGTTTCCCATCAGACATCACAATAGCACCTGGATACTTAACCCATGTGGAAGACCTCTTTGCCTTAGTAATAAATTACTTGTCCTCTGACCTCTGGTGTTAGAATTTGTCGTGTTTTTCTTTCAACTCCTGTTGTCTTTGTGGTCTCTTTCTCCAGCTCCAGGATCAAGGGTGATAGTACTGACAGTTCAATAGGACTTTTTTCAACCTTTCTCTTCTGCTGCATAGGGCCAGACTTTGCCCCTGTGATCCCAGGATCCTTCCTGGTAACACAAGCTTCCCACACAGGTACTGCTGCTAAGCTTCTGGGCAAGAAGCAAACATCTGTGTCAACCAGCTGGTTCTAATCTTAGCATACTGTGCCCAGGCATTGCTTGGACTAATTTATTCACTAATCTCCATCACTCAGCTTTCTTAAAAAGAAATAATCAGTCACAACTTCAAATGGCAAAATTCATCATAGACTCAGGGAGCACAGAGAGACACAGTCTATGATGAAACTGATACTTGGATGGTTTATTCTGGGATCCCCAGCTCTGCCACACAACCCACAAAAAGCATGGACAACAGATGGCCTAAACATACCACTCTGTGCCCCTTTAGCTCAGACCACAGGAGGCAAGGGTATACTTGCCAAAATAATCCTTTTTGCCTTGCCTGGGGTCATACTAAAACTTCGTCCAGAAAATAAATTAACCACATGATTGCGTCCATTCCTCTCCTGGAGAGCTCTCCAAAATGATCTAGGAGTTATTGTGAAATAGGCATCATTTTCCTTAATCCATTCCTGACATTTTTATCTTAAATTGGAAGAAAGGGAAGATTAATCCAAATTCAGGGTATTTCCTTTTAATGTTTTGTCAAGGTTTCCATTTTCTTTACAGAATAGTTCCATGAAGGGAAAAACAACTGAAACCATTCATTCATCTTTGGTTAATTAGACTTGTTCCCTCTAAATTACACACTAAGATATTAAGAGCATTGCATGATTCTGAAGAATAATTGGGGGAGGAGCTGAAATGTAAACAGTAACAGGTACACAAACTAATTGAAGCAAGCATGCTAGTTTCTCAAAGCTATCAGCAGAAAAGAATTAAAAGAATGCAACACAGTCTCAACTTCAAAGGATTACGAAGGGAAGAAGAAAAGGTGAAGAGAAACATTTAAGCTACAACTGAGAAACAAAGTCTGATTTTAAAACTACTTGAGCATTAACTGCAACTCTGCAAGCAGAAAGGGCTACCATCCTATTTCAAAATACTTTCAGCAAATCTGGAAATACACATTAGAGGGACTGCACTCTTTCCTCCTCCCTTCATCTTGCTTTTCCTTAAGTGTTTCTTCTAATTTCTTGTTTCTTCTTTCTTTGTAAAGACAAATAATCAAATATCTGAAAGATCTACTACTAGCTTTTCTTTTTTCTTTTTGAAAAGCAAAAGTGAAGTAACATATTTAACTTCTACCCTCTTCTTCTCAAACACTGTGAGTCACAGTAGTTAAGTGAGCCCACAAAAAAATGACTCATTACAGAGCTAAAATGCCACAAGGCTAACTCAGTGGGAGACAAAAGCATACCATCTATGCATATAAGAGCTGCCTGGAGATAAGATTAATTGTTTCTCCCTCTTCTAAAACAAGAAAAATGTTAGAAGCAATTCCTACAAAGAGGTGAAAAGTCCTGGGTTTTCAGAATCCTAGGGTGCTATTTATCCATGAAAGCACATAGCTAGCATACCATTATACTGTACAGGCTGCAGCAAATGGAAACAAAATGTTATTCAGCCAAGATATTACCTCACAGGAGATTAGTCAGTAGTCTACTATGAAAGTAAGAGAGAGTTTATTCTAGGACTCTTCCTTCCTAATGGCAGGGGGATGCCAGCCTGGACTGGATGTCAGGTTAGCCCAACTTTGCTTTCTTAGGACATGCAGCTTGGTAAAACTAGTGTTTGGCACCATTAGCAACAGCAACCTTCTTTTGTTCTTTTAAAACAAAAGCCTAAGAAAAACACACAGTCCTTTAAAACTGCAAACCCTTGCTATAACTTTGAACCTACTTGAGCCTTTCACTCTAAAATCATTTCACTCTTGCGTTTTTGCTTACCCAGTTGGAAAAAAACACTCAAAAGCCTTCAGTCCTCCCACTTCAGCCTCTGGCTGAATGGGAACAAAGCAAAGCAGTTCCCATGAAGAGCCTGACCCAGCACCAGCTAAGGGAAGCATTAGCAATTAAGTACTGTTTTGCCACTCAGCAGGAGCCAATCCTCAGGTTTTCTGCTGGAATGCAAAGGCTATCTTATTTTTCATGCTAATCACGTGCAACATGATGTATTCCAGGAATATAATTAAATAGAATGAGTTCCTTCTGACCAAAATAGTAAGCAGGATAGCAGAAGCATTTTCCATAATGAGGCAACTACTAAGTGCAGTGTCCCAAATACCTGAAAGAAAGCTGACAACCCTTCTAACATTTTCTTTCCTCTGCATTTCAGCAAGAGAACATTCTTCAAATCCTGAGTAACATGCTCTGCAATAATGTTCATGAGAAGATACTCAACTAAAATATGAGAATATACGAAGTTATTACTTAAAATGGCATGTCTCCCCTATTCTGTTCCAAGGGGAAATTCCTGTTTTCAGTAAGCAGACCCATCTGCATCCCCCAGTGCACTGACAGACTTTCTAGAAAGATGTAGATGCTGCAGGACTTGACCTGTCGCTGCTCTGGAGCAGGGGCACAAAAGAGAGTTATTACCAAAGAATTCAGAGGCTAGCCTTAGAGACCCAAGCACTGCAGGGGAAAAATCTGGCATCCAATAAGCAGAATTGAAAGGTTGAATTGAAAGTGGAAAGCAGTCAGCCTAACTGAAAATGCAGGCAAACCAGGAAAAGAAGGGACATGAGCATGTCATCCACATCGCCATGAGAACTCTGACCACTGGGCAGAAAGGTACACACGTAACACTGGGCATGCTTTCAGCAAGTCTCAGGAATCAAACCTCACCAACAGGCTGGGGAATACCAGTCTGCAACTCCCCCAGGCACTCTCCTGAGGAACAAAGCACTGTCAAGTCTAAGGTAGCTCTACATGTGTCTTTGAGCAGAACCATGTTAAAGATGCACCATGAAGGCAACATCTTAGAGGAAATTTGAAGAGTGTCCAAACATTGCTGGATTTTGGACCAATGAGTGCCTGAAGGTATGCCTGCCTCATGCAGTGGGGTAACAAAAAGGATCACACCAGGTATGAGCTGCTACATTCATGCACTGCCATGAGGAAGTACCAGTAGCAATGAAGTACAGGCACCTTCGAGAGGGGATGCCATCCTTAGCTATCGGACATAGTTCTGCAATGGCACAGCTTCAGCTCTTCCGGAACAAGCAATGACACAGTTAGCTTAAGTATCTCTATGCTACACACACTGTGTCATGCTCCCTTATGAGCATCACATAAGCAATCTACTTTCATTGTATGTGCACCTAAATACATAGACACATACATACACACATAAAACAATCTATGCTGCATATGTAATTGTGTGGATATGCCCAGAAGATGCTGAAAACAACCAAATTTTAGGAGTGAATCCTTTTGTTGAAAACTACCAGCCATTTATCTATTCTGTTTATAAAGTCATCCACTTCCGTGTGATGGTTCTGACTGCAAGTAGTTACTACTTCTCTTTGAAAAGCAAAAGGTGAATGTACTTGAATAAGTAAGCACTTATTTCAGCTGGCACAGAAGACTTCAGATTCTTCAGGGTCCAAGGCTTTTTACCGACTTTCAAGGTAGTAAGTTAAATCATGTGTAGTAAAACCAACTGACTGTCTTGTTTTGTTTGGCTGTGCCAATCAAAGGAGCCTGCTGAATGCATTTCACACACATATTTTGTCTCAGCATCAGCTGGAAATGAGGCTTTTACCATGTATGTATAAAAACTGTCATACCACCTCTCACTGGAGAGAATCCCCCACAAATCAAAGGGGAATATAAAGCAGTCTCTTCCAAAATGAATTGAACTGGAATTTGCCTGACTCTGAGATGATGTCATTTGTCTACATTTTCTTTACCAGCAAAAGATGATTGGACAGTGAGCTTTAATAGTCAAACATGATTTTGCAGCAAACAAAGCACCTTTGATAGACAGCTTCCTGAATGGCTAAAAAGCCCATGCCTATATTTCATTACAGTATCAAATGGCCAGACTTTCACATTCAGAAAAAAAAAAATCAAAATTATTAGTGAAAATTGTGTGAGTGGAAAAGTTAGAAACACAGAAAAAGAGCAGATCACAAAGAAATGCCTAATGGGCAAGAACAAATAGATCTGCCATGCAATGGTATTTTAAACATGCTTAGAAAAAACATTTGCTGAACTGCTTTAATTCTTGTTGGAAATTCTGCCCCAACTAAACACGAGTGGACTAAATTATTCAGAGCCATTGGATACATGCACTTACCTGCTCTGTCTCAACAAAATTAGACACATGTCCATCATCATTGACTCCTCGAACGTGGAACCGGACACTAGCTCGCTCACAGCTGATGCGAGAGATGAGGCAGGCTTTGGCCTTCTGGTGGGAAGCATAAACAGTGCGAATGTCCACTACCCCACAGATCACTTTCAGCAACCAGTCTGAGCAGTTCACCTGGTAGTGTTTGAAGGGCACATGCAATAGCTGGTTCCTGAAAAGTTCAACAACATACAGACACATTACTGAATAAAATAAAGAGGCAGGCATGGGTGCCACTCCACAACAATCATTAACTTAATCAATTAATGTTTTAAGGCCCCTTTTTCCGTTGTACCTTTCCTTTATCCAAACCCATGAAATATCAGGAAGAAACCCTCGGGAACTACTACAGTGAACTGAACATGGCAAATTTTAACAGCACAGCTACCGCCAAGCTACTGCTTTTATATATTGCACCTGTAATTTAAATTCAGATACAAATGCCACTTCTTTCATCTCCAGAGATGCATCTATATTCAATAATTTTTGAAAAATGACAGTGTTGTCAAGGTAATTACTTTTTTTCTCAACAGTACTGCCTGGACTTTAGCACTCATTACAGGATGAAGAACCAGTTCAAAATCCACTCAGATTTTCAGAAAAACATTTCCAAGTAGAAACTGGAAGTCAGTAGAGATACTGCAAAAGGTGCTACTAAAATTAAGAGAAATGCCTCTTGTAACATTCAATTTATTTTTTAGATCAACAACTCGAGAAACCTATCATCCGTGGTTAACACTGATGTTTTCCTCATTTCATTTTTCAAAATGTGCCTTTAATCACACACAAGGGACAAGAAAATCCCATTTATGATCATTTATAGCTCAACAGTAGATCTGCACAAGAGTTATTACACCTAGCAAAACCCCTGAAGTATTGTTCTTTTAGAGTACAGCATTTCTCGGAAAAAGGTGCAAGTTATCCTTTTAACCTAAATATGTAACCAAAAAAGCTACCCTACAACAATTTTTGCTCTCTTTCACCTCTTTCCCCTAGTTCTACTCACAAAGAAAGTCCTCAGACAAATTCAGGTAGAATTTTATTTTTTTTGCAGTTCACTTAACAAGCAGTTTGTGTAGCTTATAACTAAGGTCTTCTGACACTTTTCATGGTGCAACTAGTTATCTCACTGTTTACTTTTCTCAATAACCTATTGTTTGGTCTAAAATTTCCCAGATCAGCTAATTACCTCAATATAAATTTTCTTTAGAATACCTTTTTGCCCTAAATGTGATGTTGTCAGCATTCATCCCTGTTCTAAAACATACAGGAGAATGGAACCTCTTGAAGCTCTACTTCTAGATTAGCCAGAAGCAGCAAAGAAGGAAAGTTCAAATACACTTATCTCCCAAGAGGAAAAGGTTCAAAAGACACCATGGAGAAAAAAGTTGTCTTAAAGGTTGTTTCTTTATTAAGGGATATTGCCAATTTAGGAGTCACATTGTTGGAACACAGCTCATTTCTGCCATGTGTCTGACTTGACATGCTTGGTGTGCTTTTTGAGAGCGAGGCATAATTAGCACAGTTGAGAACAAATATTATATATCTCACTTTGGACTTAAATTCAAAACACTAGATCTTTCCAGGCAAAATCAGATCATAGCTAGAAAGATTAGTTAGCCTAACTAAACCACTCTCCCATGTTAATTTATCATCCATTATGAACTTTTAACTTATTTAATATTCACCTACTGTGGGCCACATGACTTATTGCACATTCTAGCAGCACACCCACATTTAACCCTGCCAGTTATTTTCCACCTACATCAAACCCTCATTTATTTCCAGTACAGTATGCCTCCTGTGTGACTATCTTTTTGTTAAAAAAAAGGAGGAGATAGCATAGAAACTCAAGCACTCTGCCTAAACTTGTAAAGCAAACAAACCAAATTACATCAGTCACAAACCCACCTAGGGAAAACAAAATCTAGTGCTGTGTTTTCTCCTTTCCCCTCAACCAATACTTACCACAATACAAAATACTTTTTCTTTGCTTTATAAGCACAAGAAAGCAAAAAGCACAGAGCAGTGTACCACAGGAGTTTCCTTCCATGCAACATACACTTGCACTGAGCTGTAAACATATTAATATTGATGTTTTCAACATGAAAACTAGGGCATATTACTGAAATATTAAGCTACAGATTTAAAATGCACAGACTTCTGAAAAGGGATTTATGAAAAGGTCAAGCACAAGTTTCTATTAGATAACTTTAAAGCAAATTCTTAAAAGAGCTGCAGGGGAAACTATTCATGATATATAGAGACATGTTTGTGTAGTGTGAGCAATACATCTTGTGTTTCTTTGAAGCATAAACGTCCGTTTTATAATCACTTTTCATTATCAGATTACTTTAAAACAGAAATTATTTGTTTGACTCAGGTTTATGATGATTTCACTAAGGCCATGTGCCCTCTGAAACGACACGTCAATCAAATGAAAGAAGGTGCACCTGAAAAGCACCTGCTCATTTCCCTCTGCGACTGTCTGACCAGTAAGACACAGAAGACTCATACTGGTATAACATGCAGTACTAACCAGAAGAACGAGTTACCAGATTCATAGTTGTTATCACCCTGCTTCTGAGCCCGCAGAGTCAGGTCAAAGTTTGAATCTGCATTAGGCCATGAGAAATAGAACATCCCAGAGTTCAGTATTTTCTTCAAGGCACTAACACGCTCGTCTTCCTTAGTTTCTTCCTGGAGAGGACAGAAATCTGTTCCAGTAATTTTATAAATTTCAGCATCCAGGATTTTTCCCACCGACGTACAGCCTGTCACCAGAACCAGAAAGTGCAGCCGAGTGTTACCTGGAAGGTGACAGATAGTTACAAAAGGGTTACTTACAGGTGGACAGAGTTTCTCATCAGTGCTGTCACATGCAATGCTGACAAGGCTCCAGCAGAGGACAGCGTCTTTGCTTCACAAGATAAATACAAACCACAGGCACGCAGGCTGTGCTTTCATTTCTGGATTCCTCTGAACCGCAGGTAAGTGACTGCAATTGCACAATATTCCACAATACTTATCCATCCACATACTTTGCTGAATTAGAGTGTGTTTTTTCCACTGATCTTATGAAAATCAATCTGCTTGCTGTTGGGATATTACTAAAAAAATCAAATTTCACCACTCTAGAGAACAAACAGCACTGAGATTCTTTACTGGCTTCAGCTGAAGCTGGATGTGTTCAGCCATTCAGAAAATTTCAGTATTATCAATTCTTGCGATTTTGCTTTTTGTGTCACAAAAGAGTGTACATGATTAGATGACAATCTCAGTTATCACTAAAAGAAGTACAGCTGCCATGGCTGTGAAACAAAGTGTGAAATCATGAAGCAGCTGAACTTCAGGGCCCCAAAACTAAAAAGCTAGATTTTGAAGCTTGCGAACACCACTGTAATCTGATATTTGCGCACAACCTCTGTTCATTCTCTCTGAAATGATAATTGAGAAACAGTAGAACAAGTGTTCCACAAACAATTGCTTTTGCTAGGAAGAAACTGTTTGATTTGCTTAAATTGGCCTGTAATGGAGACAATGTCATCCTAGTCACTGTAGTTAGTAAGAAAAGGTGGAAATGAGCCAAGATTTATAAATTTAGCATAGCAGAGCCAACAGCTGACCTGCCAAGAGCAAGTTAATTAGCTAAGGGCACAGTGACAATCTGGGACGGTATGGCTTCAGACAGCAAAAGGGAACACTTTGTAGGATCACTCTTCAACCCTCCAGGGTGACCCACCATCTGAAAACACACACCAGCTCTCACACAACTATTCTTTTTCTGAAAAACCAACAGGGGAGTCCTTGCTTCCAGACCACAGGCTGGCTACAGAAATTTGAGTTAGGGGTGGTGTTCAGCAGGGCCAGAATATTTGTGTAGGCACATAGGACTGGAATAGCAGGACAAGGTGGGAGATTAGATCTTATTCATTTTATTCTGCTGACTCCAGTTTTGTTTAAAGGCCAGTGTAGGTGGTTATTTACTAAAAAGCTCTGTTCATCACATTTCTTTCTGTAACAAGGGTGTGCTGTGTTCTCCTTCTCAAGTGCTTTCAAGAAGTTCATCTTCTGTGCCTTTGACACCACAACAGAGGGCTAGAAATACAGAAAATCTGACAGTTTATTCCTCCTTTCCACATGACTGTGCATAACTAAAAAGTATTAAGAGTAGGAGACACATTAGTTATCACCATGTAGTACATAAGTCACTAAATACTGTCTTCCAGCCTCCAGAAAAGGAGGAGTTAGCTCCAGGAGGAGTTAGCTGTCTCTTGGGATAGCAAATCGTTGCTATGACTTAGCTGAAACCGTGCAAAACTGATCAGCTCACAGTAAACTTCACTCATGAGAATTTGGGAGCAATGTATAGAAACACTATTAATACGCCTTACTATCAGCTTCAGGGACAAAAAAAATCAGTAGTGACAGACTTGGAGGGCTGTCTGGCTGGGACAGAGTACAAGTACTTTCAATGCCTTCAGGGACAAAAAAAATCAGTAGTGACAGACTTGGAGGGCTGTCTGGCTGAGACAAAGAGTACAAGTATTTTCAATGCCTTCAGCGACCTTAAACTTTCCTAGACAGTTCAGAAGAGATCAAATGAGAAAGTTAGCATTAAAACAGCCAAAGAGAACAAAACTTTAATAATAGTGGGCTTGTTATCCGTGGTTCTATCCTTAGAGGAGGTTGTAACCAGTGGAAAATAACTGAAGTTAAACAAAGCAATCCTTTAGTTTAAGAAGACAACAAGTAGGAATAAAGCATGATAGAAAAGCCAATCAACAGTATTGTTTTGCCTTACCTAGAAATTGTTATTGTTTAGCAGAGACTCTAGACTCTTTTTGCTACCTCCTCCTCTCAACCACTCACCCACCAAATGGGATACACATCTACACATTCAAAGATGCATCATCTCTACTCCCCCAAATCACTAGCTAATGAGCTCAAAAATAGCAATAACAGCTAGAAAGCTATTGAACTGTCCCTGAAGCATCAGGAGACTGGTTTTCTGAAGCTGTAATACTTTTCTGCCACTGTGCAGTAACCCCACACGAAAGAGTTGAGATTGTTCAGCCTTGAGAAAAGAAGGCTCTGGAAAGACCTTATTGCAACCTTTCAACATATAAAGGGAGGCCTATAACGAAAGACGAACAGAGACTTTTTACAAGGGCTTGTCGTGCTAGGATAAAGGTCAACAGTTTTAAACTGAAAGAGGACAGGTTTAGATTGGATACAAGGAAGACATCTTTTACAATGAGAGTAGTGGAACACTGGAGCAGGTTGACCAGAGCTGTGAATGCCCCATCTCTGGAAGTGTTCAAGGCCAGGTTGAATGGGGCTTTGAGCAACTTGGTCTAGTGGAAGGTGCCCCTTCCCATAGCAGGGGTGGTAAAAGTAGATGGTCTTTAAAGGTCCCTTCCAAACCAAGCCATTCTACAATTCTATATACACACAGAGTAAGTCTCTTTAGAGCACTCAAAATTACAGAGCAGCTGTCAAGCACTTCTCATGATACCTTTGAACAGAGACAGGCTGGCAAGGGAGTTCACACTTATGGCCCAGAAAACTGGAGAAAAAGGATGAAAAGAGATAAATAGATTTAAGGCATGATAAAGCTAGCCTGCTTTCCCACTGTGTCCTCCCAGGCTGCTCTGTGAGCTGAGGTGGTCTTCCACCTCTAACCTCTTTTATTTGCTTAAATCACTCAGAATATGCTACAAAACCAGCCAGAATGCAGAAACCCTACAACACCACAGCCCCAGCTTAACACAAATCTCTCTGACTCTGCATCTCAGAAAAAAGTTCTGGACCCCATCCTCCAACAGGCCCCATCCAATGTGGTATTTGGACAGTGTTCCTGGGAATCAGCTCTGAGCTATCATTGCATGGTTCACAGGAGGAAGATCCTTACCCTATGCGCATGCTGCTCTTGGCACAGGGAAAAAGCTCATCACAATCCCTATTGACAGCGCTCAAGGCCTGTGTCCTGCCCCTTTTTATTCATAGACAGATGTAGCCATGGGGTTCTGAGCAAAGGTAAGGCTCCCGTCAGCATTTCACCCTTTTAGAAACTCACACAGCAGAACTAATGCTATCAAAACACTACTCCACTATTCATCTCTTAATCATGTTTCCATTAAGGTGTAAAAAATTCCTCACCACTAAGCTATACAGTTACACACAGAGAAAGCCTTCCTTGTCTTCCCTTCTTTACCAGCAAAATCAGGTTATGCCTGGGAATCTCTTCTTTCAATCCCAAAGCTTTATTCTCACAGTTTTCCCTGTACCTAGGTTGTCAATATTTTTATATATATTGATAAATACACTGAACAAGTCTGTAATGGAAATTATAACTGCACTGTCTTCACTCATGTTTTCACTTAGGCATTTTTTTCCTATTGCAAGTGTTATTCCAAGGAATAAAACAAAAGGGGATACTCAGCAAGTTGGCAGATGACACAAAGCNTTATTCTGTTCAGCCTCAGACTGAGGGGAGACCTCATTGCAATTACAACTTTCTCATGAGGGGAAGAGGAGGGGCAGACACTGATCTCTGCTCTGTGGTGACCAGTGACAGCACCAGAGGGAATGGCCTGAGTTGTGTCAGGGGAGGGTTAGGTTGGATTTTAGAAAAACATTCTTCCCCCAGAGGGTGGTTGGCCACTGGAACAGGCTCCCCAGGGAAGTGATCACAGCACCAAGCCTGACAGAGTTCAAGAAGTGTTTGGATGATACTCTCAGGCACATGATGTGACTCCTGGCGATGGTCCTGTGCTGGCCCAAGAGTTGGACTTGATGATCCTTGTGGATCCCTTCCAACTCAGCATATTCTGTGATTCTGCTTCTGTATAAGGCAGAAACATAACATTTCCAGCCAGAGGAAAAATGTTTCTCCTTATTTGCCAGTCCCTGAAAGTCTGATTATTATGAGCTTACTAAATTAAAAAAAAAGTTCATTTACTTCTCAATTTAAACTTTAAAAAGCCACTGTGTTTTCTTTTCTGTTATATAAGATTCAACAAGCCATAATCTTTCCTGTTGAAAACAGCTGTATCAAACACAACCTAAATGCACTTAAATTTAAGGGTAGAAATTACTTAAAGTGCTTCAATCAGGATGTACACTGCTACCAGAACAAGTAATTTTTATAAAAAGCATAATTAAAATCAACTTTCTCTATTCAAAGAAATTCAAATACTATGCTATTCAGCAATCGTTCAGTCATTGCAAGGCAAATAACATTTTTAGCTGACAAGAATTTACTGAAAAATTCTTTTAGCTCCTAAAATATTAATTTTTATTATCCAGTAAATCTCATGAAAGAATGCATGAAGTTGCACTCCTGGTTTACTATACCCACCCACCCAGCAAACGATCCTGATAAGAACACAACATGGACTTCTCTATGGTAAGTGGATTTGGAAGGCCATCACACAAGAAAGAGAAGACTTTTTAAATTGGTTTTGCTGAACAAATAAAAATCACAACTTTAATGAAATAGATTGAACTGAAACACACAGATACTCCTTAAACCGAGAAGGTATTTCCCTTTAAAGCAATCAAGACTATTCCATTAATCCCTGCAGCCCTAACTTTTCAAAACTGCAGCTCACTACCCTTTCCAATTCTATAATTAAATTGAAAATACTGCTCCTTTTAATTTTTCAGTAAAAGTAGCATTTGAAGTACCAGACTAACACCAATCATAGGAAAAAAAACCAGCAGCTAGTCCAGTCAAACCCACCTGGCAGCATCATCAGGAAGCATATTATGGCGTTACAACTTTTAAAAGGAGCTAAACAGTATTCAAGGTATTTATATTTCTTCTGTTCAGAATATGAATAGCGACGTGGAGAGAAAAGTGCTAAAGTCGTGATACAAGCAGTCACCCCTTAAGTGCAAGCTCAGATAAGACAGAAAGTTGAGTTTTAAAGTGCTGGCAGTGCATCCTCCAGATCAAAGAGAGAATTAACATGAAATGAATTCCCTAAAGTCAGAGGCCCTGCCAATACTATCAGTGGAGCCAGTCTACAGAGGCTCCCTGCTCTCAGGAGCTCTCTGCATATCTGGAACAGGGGATAGGCCAAACTCATCTGATTTCAAAACAGGAACCTAATAGTTCTTATTAAAAAAGAAAAAAGTAAGTAATGGAAATACACTGTGTGGAAGATTTATGCTAATTTCCCCTTGATTTTGTGTGCAATACAGTAGCAGAATACACGTTATATTTAGCTGAGAGCTACAATGTACATGATGAATGGGACCAGCACTAAGGCCAATAAAAACCAATAAAAAAATTGAAATTCTTTTTCCTGTCAAATGATCAAGCCTCCACATCTGGCTCTTACATTTCACTTTGTACGACATCACCATATCAGCTGCAGACTATTTACTGTCCCCCACCTTGGAAAACAATTTTTTGTTTCCTTTAACTTATACAAGTAGTTTAATGTACAATCCTGATTCATATTCGCCTTTCTAAACTGTACACAAAGATAAAAGTGATTTAGGAATGTAGGAATTGTAATTGAAGGTCATGAATGTAGAAATGTCCCTCATGTCTTTGGGATGCAATCTGGAATGTTTTAAAAAAACCAAACAACTCTGAAATAATTTTAGAGCAAGAAGTGAAGTGTTCCTTACTGGTCATGCTTTCTATAGCAACATATCTATGAAAAAACAAGACTCACCTATAGTACTAAAGAAAAAAAATTCTTTCAAAGCTTATGGACCAAACTTTCATCTCAGATAAATGGGTATAAATGTTCACGCTTTGTGACCAAGCTTATCATTTTACTCCATTATAGCCATAAATCACAATAATGATCTGTAAATAACACTTTCAAAGAAATGTTTTGCTCACAGCGATATGTGCTGAATGCCCTTCTGTCAGGTTGCCCAAGAGAGGCAGAGGATGAAGAACATTTGGCACAGAAACAAGACAGGAATTTCCATCCATTTTTTTCAAAAGCTCTTGTGAAACCAACTGCCTTTATCCTAGTTGAACAGGAAATGCAGTTCTGAAACGTCACACTGTACAATAATAAGCTGCAGTTTCTGTATTTAACCTGTTTCCATGACTCAAGGCAATTGTTTCTCCTGTAGCTTGTGGGATGATTTCAGTGTTGCCTATTATGAGCTGCAGTGAAAAGGAGGCAATATTCAATTCTTATTTTGTCCTTCTTAACTGTAAATATTTCACTCAAGACTGCCTTTTCCTTTTAAAAATGAATTTGCTCCAATTTTTGCTCCTTCTCTGTTTCATCACAGTCGTGCCACCACCTTATGTTTCCTCAGCCTGTTCCATCTCCACTCCATACATACCTCCACTTCACTTTATAGTCTACTGAAAAAGAATTTGCAAGGTATTTTTGACTCCTGTCTGTCTTCAAAAATGGCAACAGAACACAGCAGAGCAGTAAATTCTAACCACCTAGTTCAAAATTTCTGAGGAAATCTGTTACAGAATTATGAAAAACCCCAAGAATTTCCAAAGTACCATTTTAGTTTCAAAGATACTCCTTCCTCCTCTTCCAGATACAATTACATTTTTAGTAAATGCGCAAAAGGAATAGAAGACAGGTACTTAGCTGTCCTTTTTGCCTTTGAAATGTCTTCCTTTCAACTACACATTGTATATGTGCAAGAGCAAGAATATATACACAGTCAAATGAATTCAGGATGCCCCCCCGCCAATTCAGCAGCTGTATTAAAATAAACAACCTGTGTGGTGATGGTGTTAAAAATGTCACCTTATATATGCATCCCTTCCTGACATCGCAGTGTCTAAACCAAACACTGCAAAGCCAGCTCCTTTAACACTTTGCTTAAGATGTATTTGTCACTGCAAGATCCTCTTTGGCAGCAAAAACTTGGCTGAGATACAGCTCAGAAACACTGTACAATTCATTCTGCTGCCATCCATCTCACAAAAGAAAGCAGAAGAGCTCAGTGAGTCATGTTAACAGACATAAGTACATAAAAGTGAAGGTTATTACTGGTGGGAAACATTGTGAGTCAGTTTCACATATTTCATGTACTTTCTTGTGAAAAGCATGGTCTACTTTGGCAGGCATATAATGTGACTTATTTGGATTCCTAAGTGGAGATATTTACAGATTAATTAAAGTGTTCAGAGACATGTTTCATGTCTTGGCAAAAAGTCTCTCCTTCTGCTCTACAAATATACTCTTAATATCCCAGTGGAATGTATTTTCACAAATATTTTCAGTTAATTTAGTACTTACAGTCTGCAAATTTCCAGTAGTAAGAAAAAATACATACTCCTGAACAAAGTCTGTGTGATCACTGATGCTCAGTGAAGAGCTCACCAATTACACCTTGTTTGCAGCTGCTAAAACACATTATATAAAAAAGAAAAGTTACATTGCATTCCTGAGGTGGTTTGACCTTGGCTGGACACCAGGTGCCCACCAAAGCTGCTCCATCTCCCCTCCTTAGATGGGCAAGGGAGAGAAATCTAACAAAAGGCTCACAAGTCATGATAAGGACAGGGAGAGAGCACTCAGCGGTCATGGGCAAAATGGATTTGACTTGACTAAACTAGTTTATCACTAATCAAATCAGAGTAGAATAACAAGAAATAAACCCAAATCCTAAAAACACCTTCACCCACCCCTCTCTTCTGCCTGGACTTAACTGTACTCCCGATTTTCTCTGCCTTCTGCCCCACAGCAGCTCAGGGAGATGGGGAATGGGGGCTGTGGTCAGCTCATCAGACATTGTCCCTGTTGCTCCTTTCTCCTCAGAGGAGGGACTCGTCACACTCATACCATGCTCCAGCATGGGGTTCCTTCTATGGGAGACAGTCCTCCACAAACATCTCCATTGTGAGTCCTTTCCATGGGCTGCAGCTTATCAGTAACTGCTCCAGCACGGATGCCTTTCATAGGGTGCAGTCCTTCAGGAACAGACTGCTCACATCTGAGACCCCCACAGGGCTCCAAGTCCTGCCAACAAACCAGCTCCAGTGTGGGCTCCTCTCTCCACAGGGCCACAAGTCCTGTCAGGAGCTTGCTCCAATGCAGACTTTCCAAAGGGTTCTGGCCACCTTTGGGCATCCACCTGCTCCGGCATGGAGTCCTCTACAGGCTGCAAGTGGATCTCTGCTCCACCATGGACCCCCATGCTGCAGAGGAATATCTGTTCTGGCACCTGGAGCATATCCTCCTCCTTCCTCACTGGGCTTGGTGTCTGCAGAGTTGTTCCTGTTACATATTGTCGCTCCACTCTTCTCCAGCTCCAGTTGCACAGGTTTTTTTTCCCCTCTTCTTAAACAAGTTATCCCAGAGGAGCTACCACCATCACTGATGGGTTTGGCCTTGGCCAGCACTGGGTCCATCTTGGAGCCTGTTGGCATTGGCTCCATCAGGCACAGGGGAAGCTTCTGGCAGCTCCTCACAGAAACCACATCCGTAGCCCCTCCCACTATCAAAACCTTGCCTTGCAAACCCAATGCAATCCCTTTGAAGTCTTAATCTTTTATGTAAGCAACAGCTAAAGGGATGGAATTTACTAATGTGTAAGACAGAAGATCTAATTTGTGACAAAAACCTGGGCTGCACCTTGAATGGTGAGATAGACATGTAATCATCTTCAATTTTTTTAACATGTTCAGCATCAGAAAACATTTGCTTACCTTTGCTTACGATTGCAGCATGACCCGCTGACTTTTCACACAATCATAATCAGAAGTTTGCCTCTAGTAGTTCACTTTATTACATGATAAATTATAAAATTTTAGCAATACTTTACAAAGGAAGTCCTGTACCAGAACTTGTAATTCAGAACAAGACAGAAGTGCAGTGATAAAACTCAGAGAGGAAAAATCTCACACTTTAAGGGCACTGAAGTTAAGCAGAGGTTTTTCAAGAAGAAATACGAACATGAGAAAAAGTAAGGCTGAGAATAGTTCACACCTCAGTTGAAATAATTCACGTTTTAATATACTTGGATATACTTGTTTCCCATCATATACAAGAAATCACCCTTATCTGTAGCTTGAAGAGCTGAAATTGAATAGCTACATTCCGTTATTACTACAATAGGACTCATCACACTTCTACGAAGAAAAACAGATCCAAGTGTCAAGAAAAACTAATCACAAGCTCACTGTTTTTAATTACATTAACAAATTAATATAAACGTCCAGAGAAATGCCTAATTAACTCCACACGAAACAAAACAAAGTACACATTTGTGTTAAAAGACTAGATGGGCCTACAGTTTTAAACTATGACACAGAAATCCTTCAAATTGCCGTTGCCTCTTCAGATCATTTTCAAGTCATATTTCTCAGGCTGTAAAATGGTAAGCAAGCTATAAAACCACACACTGTTGGTCTAAATACACCAGTGCTCACACCACCACTGCCTTTGGTAAATTCCTTGATCAAGCATCAAGTTATATGGAAAAGTCTTGTCATTCCTCCAAGGGAAAATTAAAGCTTACTGTAAAAACACCTTGGGAATGGTGCTTTCTTATTTATGCATCTAATTCATCAGTGATTTTTAAGTACTGCGTAAGGTGAAATCAATCACTTCAGTTCTGCTCTTAAAGCACGTTATTTCCATTAACATTCCTGTAGGCAGGGCAATAGCAAGGCCTTTGCTAAATCAATATTCCCAAACTGTACAGAAATTTACAGCAAGGACAATAAATACTCCTTACTATACTAACTGAAGCTAAAGGCATGCTTCTGCAAATCTTTATCCATGTGAATCACCTAAGTAAAGGCAATTGGGCATTATAGCAAGAATTGGCAATTTGCAGTATTGTAGTTCCAGATGACTATGACTATCAATGTTTAAATATGATCCCTAAAGAAAAGAAAAGTAAGAAATCATAGCTTGCCTTGGACAAATGTCATAGGGAACAAAAGAATGGCAATTATCTTCAGGCAGCTAAGAATGTTAAACAAAACAAATCAAGAAAAAATCCAAAATTCTTAGACTGCCATTAAGTGATATGCTTTTGGCACAGAATAGAAAAAGAAACAGATCTTTTCCAGACTGTACATGACAAGGTGCAATAAGCTTTCACAGTCTCAGGAACTGGAAAACTTTAGCCACTTGTTGTCATTTATCACTGTCTGGGTGTTTTATAATCTCATTCATACAGATGGCCACTTACCACATTTAAGCTGAAGCTCTCCTAAGCAGCCGTAAGCATCTATGAGTTTTTCATATTGTCCTTTAATTGCATCCTTTTCTTCTGGAGCTGAGAAACAAAACAAAAGAGAAGAAAAACAGCTGAGAAACAAAAAGAAAGGAGAAAACCTAATTATCCAATCTTTACAAAATTTTCAGATTGCTATTGCCTACACCAATGCTTCCCACAGTCGATTTTACTCAGTACAAAGGTAGAGTTAAAATGCTGTGAAAACACAAAAATTAATAAGTGATGGGATAGAAATGCACAGCCTCTCCACACACCCCACCCCAGAAGAAAGAAGAGCACTCGCTACATTTTCAAACAACATTCTTACTCTATGGTACACGTCCTTCATCAGTTCCAGAAAAAGTAAAGAAACACATAGGCACATGTGAACTTCACGCTGTTCTAAAATAAGAACAAAAATAATTTGTCTGGCCATAAGCTGAAATATATTATCTTTTCTACATGTACAAAAGGAGAGGGTTTATGCTTCCAAATTCTCAGACAATAATGGAAATTTTTACACAAGATAACATCATTTGATTTAGACACAACATCAGATGTTGATTTCAAGATGAATTAAAAATATTTTAGTGAAGAATCAGCTAATTAAATAAAGAGTCAGATGCAGATGTTGTATAAGTGTATTTCTGCAACAAGCGACTACAATGGGCACCCACTGCACATTTAGATATTAAGCCAGAACACAGATCAAACTTCTCACTAGCTACTGTCATGTAAAAGCAGCATACTTCCTGAATGAGTAAGTCTGCTATTTTGTATATATTTCCCAATGAGAAGCAAGGTTAGCCTCCCAAATGAGGAAAACAGCCTGTAACCCTCAAATGTTCTTTTACTTCTTGAACTACAGATAAACAGCAGCATGGTAATTTTAGAGGTTTACTAATAATTTGCAATCTTATGTTCCTAATAGACTTCAGCAGTTAGTAAAACCTGAAACCTCTGGGCATAAAAACTACAAACTGAACTGCTTACATTGTATGCTAGAACAGAAAACGAGACTTCTCTTTTTAAATCCCAAGAGGCAAGGACCTCATTAAGAAACACAGAAAACAGATAAATATCCCATATATTGCTGACATCTTGAAGTGAAAGGAAGGACAACTCCTCTCACAAAATTCCTTAGCAGAGGCAACCCCCCCCAGATGTTAAAACATGTTTGTCTCAATTTTTGCATTCATGACAAATAAGGAAGACTTGTTAATTTTTCTCAATTTTGTTTTTACTACCATAATTTCATAACTTACCTATTCTGCTTTCTCCGAACACTGAGTAAATCAGAAGAAACTTGTAAAATGATGATACCACACACCAGTGAAACAAAATAGAAGGAACAGAGGATAAAGTGACTTTTATCAGGTAATGTAAATCTCTGGACAGTAGCAACTTAAACATTCAGTAACAGCACACCTTAAGAGCCAAGACTCTGATAACTTGTTCTTTTCTGTTCTCTGCTTTAAAAGCTAGTCTTCGTTGCCTTTAAAATAAAAAGGGAAAACCAAAAGCAAAATTCTTGCCCCAACTATTCCAGCTTTAGGAAGTAAGAGAAAACAAGAGAAACAACAAGAGGTTCAGATCTCAGACTGATGCAGTAGCAGTCCAGGTACAACCTGAAGGCATTTCAAAAGTCAACTTGAAAGCAAGGTGATACTTTTCAATATAGAAAAAGTTAGGAAGTTGGCTGTGAAAAGCGTCTGGTAAGAGCATGACCAAGAGAATGGAATTTGCTTCAGCATGGAAATAAGCAACACACGACTGGCAAGAAGCACCTGACAGTGGCATGTATGGAAGCCACTGAAGTTTTCGAGGTCAAGCCAGTCCTACCACACACACGTCATCTCCTGGCATAGGACTTCTCCAAACACACAGACAAATAGCTGTGTTTTGCCAGTAGTGGTACAGAAATACGCTGCAGTTCTGGGCAGGCCATTTGTCAGAACATCTGTCTGCACAGCAGGATCAGTCGGGGCATCAGCACCAGCAGAGCTGCCTGGAAAGACAGAGCAGGCTCCCAGCACAGAGCTCTGGGAGGACTCTGGGCTGCATTGTCACTTTTTCTGGCTGGTTCACAGCTTGCCAGTAACTTCTACCACACAGCAAATTCTGTTATTTATACTAGGGTTCATTTTGCTTCCTGAAGCAATTTAGACTCAGAAACCAAAAAAGTGACCAAGTGATCTTTTCTTGACACCACCATGCACTCTCTAAAGACAGGGCATGCACCAAGACTTCACCTGGGGTTGGTTGAAGAGGAAAGGAATGTGCCAAATAGACACAGCAAATGGAGAAGCCAGAATGTTTTAGTGTATATGGACCAAATTTGGGGGGGTGGGGGAGAGTGTAAATTCCATTTATTAAAGACACTGCTGGAATTTGAAGTCTCCTGTCCTGTTACACTCCTCAGTGTTGCAAAAAATCCTGAGATGCACTGTCACCATCATCATTTTGCATGGGTGAGAGTGGGGGCATTTATGTTACCATAAGCATCTTACCTAGAAATAAGTCCAGTGTCTGGTATTAAATGAACTTAGATGATTAACTTGCCTTCAAATTCTGTTTTCTGTCATCTGCAGACAGATTTAAAGTCATATTTTCAGTATCATTCATCACTAAAATATTTCTGTTCACATTCAATCCAAGATACACAAGCACTATGCAAGTCAGACTGTATTCTCAGATACCATATAGGTCAAGCTGGGAAGAAGTCTGTGGTCAGAGGTACAGTTTACAGAGTCCAAACATTTAAAACATTAAGCAACGTATTTACCAATTTTCTAGTAAGAGACATTTCTGTTGGAAAGACAACAAAATAAAACAGCAAAGTGGTATTTTGGAAAAATTATTTCACTGGCTTTCTAAATTAGATTGAGAACATTCTGCTTCTAGTGAGAGATTTTGTTTTCATACTTGCAGGTGCATATATGAATACATTAATTCACAACCAAAGTAGGATGGATTCATAAAACCACCAGGTTTCTACTGGCCAGTTCTGTGTAGCACAGGCAGCCAAGAAAATAAAAGGGAAGTCCCTACGCTATTTCTCTGAAGCTTGGCCATTATCTTTATGTGGTTCCTGACATACATTACACATATTTCTACATATTTACGTAGAAACTTGCAGTCACTACAAACACAGCCACCATATTTTTCCCTCACAACCACTATCAGTTTCCACAGAAAACAAGCCCTGTAATCTGCACTCTACTTTTACACCAATACATCTTCCCTCTTCTCTGTAGTTGATTTGCATTTTGACAATAGTGAAAGAACTGTAACACACTTTTCCCTATAACCTATAGCAGTGAATTTCAGCATGAGAAACCACAGCTTTCAAGTGCCCACTGCCTGCATAACTAAAGGAGGCAAGGATTCTGCTATGTAGATTACTCCCATTACAAGTTCCAGAGGTATCCACAAATGGAAAAATCTGAACACCACTAAACTATAGAAAACTTCATAGAAATTTGTACTAGCTATATGAATATTCTGGCATAAGAATAGAAATGAGCCATGTTGTAGGGCTCATTGTTTTGGACAGTGCGTAGTGCCTAGGAATACGTTCACAGCATGCTTACACAAGTATTGGTGTTTGATTTCCATACCCCACTCAGTGGCATAGTTGTGCACATAAATACAAAACCAAATCTAAATGTAAACAGTGAGTGTACATATAGCACAAAAACTGCATTCTGTGGGAAAAAAAAAAGATACACATGTAAATATGGTTTTGCAATACTGTACCATGATATCACTCAGCCACATCAGAGAACCACACACACACACATGCAACCACAACTGAAGCTCCAGAGGAGGCACAGTGCTGCTCCACAGAGCGTACACACACCTTAACCCTATATAAAGCTTGTCTCTATTAAAGGCCAACTTCCCAGACATGTGGGTCAAAGTCTGGAGGAAAAACTTCAGCCATATTTGCATAAACATGCACTGTATTTGCTTTGAAGTACTGTTTTCAAAACACCATAGTCATTTAGGATCCACCATAACAGGTGTTGTAGCATCCTGTACAAAAACAATTGCAGAATCAAAGAGCTTGTGGAAAAAAAATAGACCTGTGCACCCTTTGGCTCTGCCCTTGAAAAAACATAGTATTATACTGCATTTCAATAGCAGAGCACTCCTTTTGACAGTCTTTCACTGAAATTACCTGCTATAATAAAGTTAAATAACCATATTTTCAGCACCATAGCCTTAGTTTAGTTTAGCCACTGCCTTGACAGCAGTCCAGAACTACCTTGTGCAGTTCACTTCATCTGTAAGCCATTGAAACTGTAATATGTTTCAAGCAGGAACAGCACATGTATCTATATTCCCTGTTGTATTAAGCAAAGCCTTCTAAATCAGTGACAATTTTTCTTCATCCTTCATGACTCTAGGTTCCTTCCACAAAATATACTGATGTTCTAGTTCAGAGAACTCCTGGAAGAATTCTTTCAGGCTGTCACCCATCCTTCAGGAGATGACTGAAGCTTGAGGATTGCCAGTGGCAAAAAAAAAAAAAGTCTCTTGCAAAATGTGTCATTAAATTCAAAACAGTGAGTTTTACTCTCCACCCTACAGTGACATCATGAGAGGAGGAAGAAAAACTCCTATCTTCAAAAATACTATTTAACTTATGATAGAACAGAAAAGTATTCCGTTGATACTACATCCCTATACATATTAAGTCAATGGATTTAGGGATATGTAATTAGGTTTCCTGCAGAGATTTTTAATTCCTTGATTTTTCAAAAAGTTTCTTAGGTTAGGTTTCCATTATAGGCCAAATGTCCTCATTTTATAAATTGCTGACATCTCAGACAACTAGTGATCTCTACTTTCTCACTACTGATATCAAAGGTGCAAATATTTTTCAAGTATTAAATCTCTATATGTAGTAAGGAAATTCTGAAATATAACCAATTTATGACTAGAATTGTCATCATAATCTTTACAACATACAGAGAGAAGGAAAAGTATAAAGTTATCCATTCACAAGACAGCATCAACTTGTTAGGTTACATACTTGAAAGTTTATTTAATTATGAGTTTTCCAGAGGGTTATGGCTTATATAGACACTGTGTTTATACAAGTGTACAGATTTCTTACAATTCTTTTTTTTGGTAACACCACTTCTTGTAGGACAATTCTCACTCCCTTCTGCGACTTGAACTAGGTTAAATTCCACATTTGTTTCTTCTAGTACAAAACTATTATAGAAGCAATTAAACTTTGATGTCATGCCTGTTCAAGGGCAGAGATATTTTCTAATTATGGAAAAAGAACAATGAACTATGACTAAAATTTGTTCTCAGGCCTTCACTGTCCATTTGTGATTATTCCCCTCTATAATTCTATTGACATGAGGCTGCTATTGCAAAAATGCATAAACTGTGTACAGTTTCAGTGCTCCAGGTAATACCTGTCTAGTGTGGAGGTTTGCACAAGGCACAGTTGCATAATTCCTCCTCACCATAGGTATGAAATTTCTTTGAAACTTTATTTTAGAAATGGAAAATTAAGACAGAAAAGCCAAAACTAACACAATCCTAGGACTAGTATGTCTGAAATCACACATATGCAAAGTTTATGTTAACCTCTCACTGTAGTGATCTCTGGTTGGTAACAACCTAAAGGCAAGTCAAACAAAACAGAATTAATGTTATTTCTGTTACCACCCTGCTGTGAAGCTTCCTCTTCACAATTCTTCTAAATTTACCATCACAATACCTGCTGCGGGTTTTCCCTCCTTTACTGGTCCTCTGCTGCATAAACAGAAGAAATAAACTAAACAGGCTTCACTGGATGAACGAGCTTTTATTACAATACAGGAACCGATCCAGGCAGGAACACAGAAACCAAGTGAAATAAAATGACAAAGTTATTAACATGGAGCAGGCTGAATGCCAGTGCATGCATGATCACAGTTATCTCAAGAGGTGACACTGGACTTTCAAAAGGCACGGCAAACAGGCTCTTACACTAGGCACTATACAAATCATTACTTCAAAATCCTTCTAACATACATTTTAAGAAAGACTATACAAATTCTCCAATCATAGAATCATAAAGATTAGAAAAGATCTAAGATTAGAAAAGATAATTGAGTCCATGTTAACCCAGTACCATTGCATTAATCATTAAACAGTGTTTCCCAGCTTTCACATCCACATCAATTGCATCACTTCCAGGGATGGCGATTCCACCCTCAGCAACCTGTTCTATTATGCCTGACTACCCTTTCCATGGGGAAATTTTTCCTAATATCCAGTCTAAACCTCCCCTAGTGCAACTTGAGGCCATTTCCTCTTGTCTTTCTTACCTGGGAGAAGAGACTGATCCCCACCTGGCTACAAACTCCTTTCAGGCAGCTGTAGAGAACAATGAGGTCTCCCCTGAGCCTACTCTTCCCCAAGCTAAGAAATCGCAGCTCCTCCAGCCACTCCTCATAAGATTGGTGCTAAAGACCCTTCACCAGCTTCTCTGGACATGCTTCAGCATCTCAATGGCTTTCTTGTAGCAAGGGTCATAAAACTGAACACAGGATTCAAAATGCAGCCTCCTGAGTAAAGAGGGAAAATCACTTCCCTGGTCCTGCTGGCCACACTATTTTTCTGCAGTCCAGGATGCCATTGGCCTTCTTGCCCACCTGGGCACACTGCTGGCTCATGCTCAGCTGGATGTTGACCAGCAGCCCCAGGTCCTTTTCTGCCGGGCAGTTTTCCAGCCACTAAATCATTTGGGGTATGGCAGCACCGGGGGAGAACAATCTACTTTATGTTAATGATTCCTTTAATTAGTGAGACTGCAAATCTTTCCAACCACTGGTCATACAAATGGCTCAGGGTTGGCTAGATGAATACTAGTCTCTCCATTTTATTCATGCACACTGGCTTTAGGAAGTAGAGCTGCTTTAGATCTGTATCAGAATAATGAAATACAATGCAAAAGCCCCTGATATCAATATAGGGTTTTAACATCAACATATTTTAGAATCAGGGAAAGTGAGCGAGTAAAGTGCTGCACAGTACTAAGAGATTTTTCACTGTCAGTTCACTGAAAACTGACACAAAAAAACCCCCACTAACTAGAAAATATAATGCATTCCCGTCCACTGTTACCAAAGAATTTAAGAAGAAACTGAACCCTCAAAGTATTATACAATATAAAACTGCAATAAAATAAAATACACAAAAACCCCCACAAACAAACAAAACACAGTGTGGCAATAACATCTTTTTCATAACAGGTCAAAACTTTTTCACTATCAGAAACATTCTCATGAAAATCAGCTGCTACCTGATGACTTTTTTGGCTTTCTTCATTCATAAAGGCCCCAATACCCAATGCTGAAAGTGGTACTCAGCATTTTAGTCTGGGTGTCCTGCCACTGTACATCCTGGGCAAGTCATCCCAGTGGACCCAGATCCTGAGCTGACATTGTGACAGACATTGTACAAACCACAGTGCACATTCAGTTCTTACTACAGCCCTGGGAACACCAGCACGATTGCAGGCACAGGTGAGTATGGCACAGAAAACAACTGAAGAAAACAGTACAAGCATGTGTTCCTCTGCAATGTTTTTTGCACTTCACATTTGCGGTCACCTCATTTCTTTGTCTGCCTCAACATTAGCAGTGTGTCACACTCTTGTGTGACAAGTATCAAAACACAAGGTGAGACTCCTCCAGTAGGAGCCAGACACTCAAGTAACCTTATACGGTGCAAACCACAGGGGCAGGTTTGGCACCACAGCAAGGAGCCAGTTTTGTTTTTTTTTTTAATGGGACACAAATCCCCAAGCCAGTCTTGCCAAAACAATCCCTTCTGTGACCTGGCAGTCCGCACGGGTGGTTAGCACAGAAACTTCCTGGAGAGGCAGTGGGCCCTGTGCCTTTACCCGGACCCTGCTCTGCCGTCCAGGACAAGCCTTGCACAGCCCAGGTGCCCTGTGCCAAGACCCCCACCATCCCCGGGCAGGGGAGTGGCCTCTCCTGCTCCTGCCCTGCACCCCGGCTGCTGCTGGGGAGCTCACAGGCACCCCGAGCACGACGGGGCGGGTCGCACACGGGTCTGCAGGAGGTGCCGGCCGATCCCCCCACACACCGCAGGGCTCCGGGGGTCACCCAAGTGCCACAGCAAGCGGGCAGGCCTGGGGGGCCGCGATGGACAGCCAGGAGCTTCCCACGGGGCCCGGCTCTGCGCCCTGCCCTGCCTCCCTCCGTGCCAGGGGGGAAAGAAAGGGTGCCCCAAAAGGAGCACGGGGGAAAGAAGGGGTACCCCAAAGCCCCTGGGCACGGGGTGCTGCCCCGCAGCCCACGCCTCCCCGCACCCCGGCCCCACTGCCCCGGCCCGTCCCGCACTTACTGAGCGCGGCCACGGTGCCGGCCTCCAGCAGCAGGCAGTCCTGGCGGCACCGCGCATCCAGCAGGGCGCTGGGGCCCGGGTCCTGCTTCCACAGCACCCGCAGCCCCTTGCTCAGAGCCATGGGGGGAGCCGCGGGCACGGAGCGGCGCCGAGCCGACCGGCAGCCCGCGGGAGCTGCCCCAGGGCCGAGCCCGGCAAGGGGGGCAGCCGTGCCCCGCTCCTCCCGGTCACCTCAGCAGCCTCCGAGCGCCCCCAGGCCGGGGGCACCAGCGCTCAGGGCAGCGGAGCCCTGCCGCTTCCCCGCCACCGCCTCCTCTTCCTCCTCCTCCTCCTCGGGGAGTCCCGTCTGCGGCCAGCGGGGCGGGCGCGACTCTCCCCTTGGCTCCCCGCCTTTCCCTTCCCACCCGCCGCGAACTTCCCGGAGTCAACTTTGTCCCTCCGGCGCCGAGGCTGCGGCTCCTCCCCCGNGAACCGGAGCGCTGTCCCGGCCGCTGCGTGTGAAGGGCTTCGACTAAAAGGCACAATGCATGTTTTAGGCTCGCTAGGAATGAAAAAGCAGTGTTACCTCGTGTAAAAGTGTTCTTGCCTTCACCCACCGCCCGCCCCCACCGCCGGCGTTACGGGATTCCCATCACGATTCCCTGTTGGAGTCTCTGCGGGGTGAGTGAGGACTGATAGTTTCTTTTCTCCCCCAGAGTTCAGCCGTGAGGAA
>WBMV01000311.1:1483989-1704170 GCA_013396655.1 Campylorhamphus procurvoides
CACAGGTACGGATCGCCCTGCCCCGCACCGACCGACCCACGGACCGACGGAGGGACGGACAGAGGGGACGAGTGGCGGCCGACATCGCCTATGGGTCCCGTCCCGGCTGGTCCCGGCTCTGGGTCCCGGCTCAGGGTCCCGGCTCANGCCGGCGTTACGGGATTCCCATCACGATTCCCTGTTGGAGTCTCTGCGGGGTGAGTGAGGACTGATAGTTTCTTTTCTCCCCCAGAGTTCAGCCGTGAGGAATGGATCGAGGAGGCAGGCACAGGTACACAAAACGTGTTCAGAGGAGAGAAAACTCGCTGTAATTTCGAGCAGATAATGTAATCCTATTCATACACAAGCAAACCAAGCAGAACTCTAATTTTCAAGTTGTTAATTATACCTTACATTTATATGCAGAGAAAACTGCGAAATTCAAAAATACCCGAAGTGCCTTCTGTTGTCTCACGTTTACACTTTGAGAACATTGGTCACAGCTGTGCTCTGCCAGGTGGAATGCCACAGTCCCTGCCCCCTTTGAACTGGATGGAAACTCAAAAGCAAGTACTGCCTTCCTGTCACACACCTCTGGTTTATTTATTTTATAACCAGTAGTAATTTGGAAAGGAGATTAATTGTAATTTATGGTGCCTTCTTAAAACAGCATTTTGAAGGGATCTGGTTAGGGAAAATGTTTGCATAGGGTTTCGCTCGCCCACCCCCCCGCCCCAATTCTAAACTGTGATTACACTATGTAGGGTGAGATCAAAAGTGCTGGATAAAGTACAAGAAATTACCCAGAAACTGTAGAAACAAAGTGTCGAGGATTGAAAAATTGAGATAGTACATGGTTCAAAGTCGGGGGCTTTTAGAGGGTGTAAAAATGTAAATTAACCATGCTCAACTTTAAACAGAAAAGATATGCCTTTCTTACAGCTCTCCTTTGTCAATGGCAGAGCAAGAATAAGTTTATTTGACATCTTTCATCATGACCTCTTTCCCTAGAGAAAAATGGTCACTTGAGATGAAGTATTTGAAGTATCACTTAATCAGAGTTATATCACACTATTTTTAGAAAGTTGCCTCTGGATCATACACTTATGTATTTAAAAATGACGGCAAGAAAAACTTTTTTTTTTTTGGAGGGGACAGGGTATGTCATTGCCTTTGAGGAATAATTTTTCATTGTCCCCTTTAAACTCCATCATGAAAGTGAACTTTCACTTGTAAGACACTGGTATGTCACTTCCTATTGCCTGTGCTTGTAGCTTATTAGTAATTTTTGTCATTAGTGCCTTTCACTGCAAATTACAAGAACACATAATTTAGGATTGCTAATAAAAAGCTTCCTGTCAGATTTCTTGGGTAAAATACTAGAGAAAAGACTGATGCACCTGGGGCAGTATTTTTCAGCACCTCAATTAATTATGAGTAGACTAGGAGGTGAGAGGAAAACTCAGATGAAAATGGAAAGCTAGAAACCTTAAGCGGTGTGTGTGACAGAGCACTACATCCACAGGTGGCTCTGTGACTGTGTCCTTTCTAATCTGTCATGAGCTTATCTCTCCAGTGTGTTCTGGTTGTACAACATCCACAGCGTGGGAAGATGCATCTTTAAAGGTATGATGTCATGATTACTGAAGAAGAAGTAAGTCAGTTAATTAGACTTGGTGTCACAGATCAGTTACCTTAGACACACCACCCTGAGAAAGCAATGAAAAAAACTATGAGAAAATGGTCAAGCAGAGTGGTGAATAAAGCCATTCAATTTACAAACCTCCTTCACACAGAGTGACATCCAAAGTGAGGGCTCAGATAGGAACCTTGCTTTACATATTTGGAGTGTGTGTAAAAGTTTCCTTTTGATAAGATTTTTCATCTAACCAAACTATGTTTCCATGCATAAAAGTCCCTTTCACAGGGAAAATGTTGAGATTGACAAGTCATCTTTTAGCTGACATTTGGAGCTGAGCTGTCTTGCTCTGGAGCTTATGTATGTGAGTATCATGGAAATGGATTAATTCTGATTGTCATTTGAGGACTCCTTCATGCAAAGTCTCCCTCTTCCACAGCACCTGTTTTCACCCAGGCCATATGTCCTCATTAACTCCTCAGCAATTTTTCATTTCATCCTTCTTTCTGTGTTGATTTTCTCCTTCTTTTAATCTTCTGCCTTGATGGTTTCATTATAGTAGTTTCTTTGCCCCTCTTCACACTTCCACCTTTGGTTTTTTATCACTCCTTCTGCCTCTGAGCAGTCACAGATATTTTGAATTGCTTTCTGAATATTCTCACAGCTAAAAAGTGGGAGGTGATCTTCTGCTGCAGAGGCAGTGGCAGAGAGGAGCAACAGGTCAGTGGGCTTTCTCTGCTATTCTACATTCACAGAATAGTGGGAGTATTTTGGAAGGTGGAATATCTCTTGTCAGTAGCAATGTTCCTTTGCTTAACTTTTCTCTTTCCAACTCCTTTTCCAGCTCCTGTCCTTCAAGGTGCAGGGAGACCCTTCTTTCTCCACATCAGAAGGGGAGGAATCCTTAAGATCTCATGTTTGCTGACTGGACAACTATGTGAAATGCAGTTCAAACAGAATTGCAGCATTGGTATGTTAGAGGGCCAGCCTCCATGGTAGGAGGATACACCTTTTCAGCTACTAAATAAAGTTTAGTTCCTGTTGTTTAGTATCCTGTGACGTAAATTGTGTTGGAGGCAATGTCCACATTGAGTTTGTACAGATTTTTAAGCGCAGTTCTTTTGCCATCATTAGAAATTCAGCTGTTACCTCATCGCTAGAAATCACCTCTGTGTAATTTCTGAATGCTTCTATCTCCTTCAAAGCCATTCAGTTTGGTTTGCATTTCCAATTCCTTCACCTACCCAGCCCCTTGTTTACTTCTGAAGCATGCTATGCATTACAATGTCTTCTGCTCCTAGGTCTTTATGGTAATGGATGTTTCCATCTTCCGGATAACTGCCTCACTGAAAAACAGTTCTGCATGCTGACCTTGGCAGGTGGCATTGTATGTTTGCCTGGAGACCATCAGAAGAGGAACAACAGGAGTGTTGCAAAACAGAGTTGAGCAGAATTGGATAGAGCAGGGAGTATTGGACTCGGCTGTCTGTTGTCTGTCTGGGAGAGCTGTGTGAACCCCATATCGTAGACTTTGGGGCACAGAATGGATGAATGTCCCTGTAGTACTACTTGTCTGTCTTTATGTGAACGTTGCAGTCTGGGACTCTACAAAAAGGTTTGGTGATACACAGCAGAAACAAACAAAATATAGTTGTCTGTTTCCAATATTCTGCTACTGGAATAATTGGCAATTTTTTGAAGCTCTTGAGATTAAATATAGAAGTATACTTATGACAGCATTTCCTGGAGGTTTCTGGCCACTTGCTTGTAACCTCAGTGGTCACAGATTCCTCAGGAAATGTGTGTGCCCACAAGGTCATTGAAAACAGTTTGGATTTTGCCTTTTATGAGAAACTTTTGACTTCAGCAAGTACAGAAGAAATAGAGGAAATATCTCAGTGTAGTTTTTCCTGCACATGACATTCAAAACAACAAGTAACTGCTGCTAATATGGAAAAACTTTTATTGTTTTCACATTTTCTAGTTAACATTAGAATAAATTTTATTTAAAGATGAATTTGTCACAGAGAAACATTTACAACACTTTTAGGCTAAAGTGCTCAAAATGCTGCCCTGAAAGGAGTTGTGGGGTATTAATGTCACCTCTTACACAGTCAGTGAAATTGAGAGGACAGCTTCCATTCCTGGTTGGTTACACTTCACCTAGTAAAGAACTTGGTGTGCAAAAGATATCTGGTATTTTGTTACAGTCTGATATACTTTGAGTTAGGTCACTGTTTCTCAACAAAACCAAAGCATTTCCTTAAAAATTACTCTGAAGATCACAAGAAGCATGATTGATAAATTAGTATGTTTTATTTGTGTGTTTAGATTTTGACAAAGACAGTTTGACCTTGCCATGAGTGTAAGAGGAGTGATGGAGAGACATTCTCTTTGCTTCAGTTGGTGACAATATTTTCACATTTCCACTCCTGTTTACCACTTTGCCTGACAAGGTCCCCTTATTCCTTGCCCCTGAGGTTTGTGATCCTTACCATATAAAAGAGAAACTTTTAATAATTCTGTATTATATTACCTTTTAACCAATTATTTGGAAGGGAGAGGGGTGGGTTAATAAAGCAGACCTGAGCTTCTGGCTCAGCAGGACACTAAAACAGATGCCTCACTTTAAGTGTATCAGTAGCCTAAATCTCACAGCCCCTTCCTTGCCTGGGTAACTTCTCAAGTGAATAAACAGTGCAGGTTCTGCTGCAAAATGTGGTTGGACTGGAAGCAAACTAGCTTTAAGTTCAGACTGAATCAGGGCCTATCTGGCTTCAGGGCATAGCTCCAGGTCCACCAAAGAAGATTGGGCTGAGAATTCAAGCTCTGAAGATGTACCAAAAGTGGCTGAGAGATGCTCTGGTGGAGTGCTAACAGTTTTAGAAATGCTGCTAATGAAAAACTGTGTTTGAAGTGTTGCTGGGAGGTCAGTGGAATTTCTCACCTCCTCTTCTACTTATATTTTAACTCTGTGTGTACTAAATGAAAGAGATCTCTCTAGAGAGAGGCAGATTGACTGCATTCGCAGACACAAGGTTTTTCTTATTAAAGAGACTATTTTCAGTAACAGCAGCTGTTTTAAAGCTTAACATTCTTCATCCCAAAACTATGTGCAGATGAGCAGCATTAGTCAGATGGCGTTTATTTAGGCAGTAATAGTGACCGGACAACCAGATAAAATTTTTATTCTTTCTTTCAGACTGACATGCTTATGATTAGTTGTAGGAATCCCTCTCTCATGTTCAAAGGACTAAGAAGCCACAGAATTTTCTGCTGCTTCTTGCCTCATTTTCTGGAGCTCCTGATAGGAAAACCAAAATGCTTAAAAAAATAGAAAATTTGAATTTAAAGGGAGTTGCTCAGTATCTGCACAGGAAGAGCTGCAGCATGTATGTTGGTGGTTTTTCTCAGTGAGCATATGCCTCTTCTTATTGTCTTAAAAATTGTGCACACCTCTGTTGGACAGTGAAAGCAGAGTTTATTGTTTACCCCATATCAAGGGATATGGTTTTGAAGAGGTAAAAAAAGGCCTTCCTTTTGTCCATGAATCAACCATGAAGAGAACTGTGGTGGTTTAGTTTTCTTGGTTTTGGTCTAGGCCTTCCCTGGTAACAAGGTCATGTTAAAACCAAGAAAACTAAACCACCACAAGAACTCCAGGAAGAGGCAATCTCTGATTGCCTGTTGTGGCATTTCACTAGTATATAGCGACTATTATTCTCACAGACAGAGTACTGGAAGAGACTGTCTGAAACAAAGTGATTCCTTCTTCATTCTTAAATAAGAATTGAACTGGTCTGTTGATGCTCCATACCTGTAAGAAGGAAGAAGAGAATTTTCCTGGTTGTTCAGAATCTGTAAGTTTCATTGTCTATTGAGGTGTTGTAACTAGCAAGATAGAAACAGAGGAATGCAAGAATGGACAATGCACGAACACAACAGAAAACTTGTTATGATACAGGAGATTGAAGTGAAAGTTAAATAATTTAAAAGAATAAAAACTACCCTTGTATTTTTTAGACTAACCAAATCATACTAAATTCAGAAAATTCAGGAAGAAACTGCAGTCAGGCAAGAGACAGCAGGGTTTCATATGTATGGATAATTTTGAAGGTGCAATACACTTTATTTATTAAGGGAAATGTTAGCTTCTGATCCCTCTTGCTATGATTAATTTGTAAATTAATTCTGTTAACTTAAAAAGCTTTAGTTATTTTGTCCTGTTGGGTAATATAGACTACACTTCAGAATAAAGAAGCACAGAGAGTATATGAGATCTATAACAAGGCATTTAAAAAAGAGGGGTGGGAAGAGAGGGCAAGGAGAATGGCATTTCCATGCTCAGTTCATAACTTTAATGTTAATTTATTTAAAGCTTACTGAATTATAGTTTGCCCTCAGTGAGATCAAACATTCAAGGGATAATATCTTTTATGAAGTTTCAGTCTGTGAGCAGTAGTGGGAGTTGATTGAACATAATAGGACATGTTACCTGAGTTTATTTTCAGTACTGGGTATTTACAGTTGTAGTGTTTTATAATAGGATTTTGTTAGTTAGATGAGCAAGTGTTTTGTGTTCACAGACATGTATATATAAAAACAATGGAGACTGATATTTCAAAGTAGCCTCACATTCCAATTCTGGGTTTTTTTTCTTGCATACATAACACAAGGCTAAACCAAAACTAAAGATTTTTTGTGTGTACATAAGTGAATGTTGGGCACAACCTATCCATGCAGAAGTTTCAGATATATTCAAATATTTGAACAAAACCCCAAAGTATTAAAAACAGTTTTCTATTTGGAGACTAATATAATCAAATTGATGGATTTTTAGAAGATAGGTGCTTACCTTCAGAAACATGAGTTTGTCAAAAAAGCACATTAAGTCAATGCTTTCCAAAGGAAAAAATGTAACTAACTTCAGAGAACACAAGGAACAAAAGTCTGTTGCTATTGTTTGACACTTATTTCATCTTCTGAAAATGAATATATTGTCAGTATTTTACTGTTTCATACTTTTCTTCAGAAAGACCTCATAGGTCTCTGACACTGCTTTAAACACCGTGTGTGGCAGCAGCACTCTGTGGAGCACAACAGCTATCTAGCAACCAGTGCCACCACCCTACAAATACTGAGAAAAGAAGCCTTATGTCTCTGTAATGAGCAGGTTAATTTCTACAAAATCTTAAATATAATCCACAACCCCAATTTTTACATAAAAATTCAGTGGGACACATTTCCCAGGTGTAAGGCTCAGGATTTGTTTTCTGCATCCTCCTTAGGATGCAGTATTTCTAGCTAATGCTTTTGATAATGGTTGTATGCCAGATACTAACCTACAGAGGAAAAAAGCCATGTAATCAGCCACTGTCTCAAAGCAACACAAAATGTCTTGCACACATATATTTGCTCTTCTGTGATCGTATGTTCAACATTTTCCATTTTAGTTGTTTCCAGTATAGAATATGTGGTGCTTTTAAATTGAAGTTAGGCTTCTTTCTTTCATTTAATTTTATAAACAGATGCTTTGTGGTATTATGTCTTCTCCTGCTTTAGAAAGCCCTGTCCATTAATTTTCAAATTTAGGAGGGGTTCCAAACCAAAGAGCATGGGGAGCAAGAGGCAGTGTAGTAACACAATCCCATGAAAGAAGGAGAACATACACCTGGAAGAATGGGGGTTTAGGTTTTTTTCAACTGCTTTAAGTAAAATTTGAAAAACCTTGTAGAAAATGTCATTGGGTGATAAATCTCAAGTGTTTCTCTCCTTATCAGCAGTTTTATGACAAGATAACTTAGATTGAATACTTTGAAAAGACAGTGAATATGAACTAGTTCAAATCAGAATAGTTAGAGTTCCTCAGTACAACACCAGCCATGAACTGGAAAAGGTAAAAGAAAAACCAAAACAGTAAAATAGAGCAAACTGCATAAGGAGTCAAGATATTTCACGGCCTATTTATGGTGAAGGTGGAGTGAATAGCATATGTTTTTCTTGAAAGGAAAGGAGGGCTGTAGAATGAGGTGTTACCTCTGTCAGTGCTTCTGTAAAGGGGTAGCTGACAAAGCAGAGTGTGTGAATGAGGGGAACAGACCAGAAAACAGAAGAACTGAGAGAATACCATGGTTTAAAGTTACTTGAACAACTGTTTTGGTGTGTTACATTATTCTTAGTGCACCGGTTAAATCCACAGACATTGTGTATGTACAAGTAAACATAGGTAGGTTTCACTCCCCTTGCTAGTCAGTGTTTGTTTTTTGACAATTTGACTTGTTTATTTAGGTGTGCCATTCTGTTTCACTTAAAAAAGGTTTTGCATTGCTTTTGCAAAAAGAATTGCCTGTATTTCTGCCTGTATTGTATTTCTAACTTGTGCCACATTCACTATTAACATATAAACCACTATGGGAGTTTAGGTTGGCTAAGAACGATAGATTCCCCCCCAGGGTGCAGGTGATTTAGATGTCACTTTGCCTGTAGCTCTCATGCAATCCCTGTTAGCCTGGGGATTGGTCATGGCACACATAGCAAAAATGATTATTCCACATAGCTGAGTAGGCTGGTCTGGGGCTCATTGGGCTAGCTTATTGAAAATTGCAGGAATTAGAGCTGAACTCATTTGCAGGCTACTATCCTTTTTTTTTTTGGCTCCAAGTGTGTGTTTGTGTGTGTGTGCCTTGAAAATAAACCAGGGTGAAAGGGAGGTGAGAAACCATCTTTGCCTGTAGTCTGCACTCTATTCCTAGGTCATTTCCTCACTTTTGGTCCCAGCCACCAAAGGCACCCCAGTAGTACCATTGACCTGGGAAAGCTGGTGTGTGTGGGAGGGGGAGAGTACTGAGTGGGAGCAGGCCGAAGTAATATGAGCAACTTGGTAAATTGGGGAGGTGGTGGTGGGGGAACTGGGTGGAGTGGAAATACATGGTGTGGGTGTGGGCTGGAAAAGCTCAGCAAAGCTGTGGGTTTGAGGGGAAGCCAGCTCTTGGGGTGTGGGAATTACTGTGCCATGTAGGACTAACTTTGGAGGGCAGGGGAAGCTGGAGCATCACAGCAGTGCTCGTGTTGTCCCTCTGAAGGCAGAAATAACAGCTTTTCTTCTGTCACATACCCACCCACTACTCTTCACCTTGTGCAATGTCTGTTTGCTGCTGTTTTTGTTACCTCTACTTCAGTAACTCTTTGGATTGCCTTCTTTGCTGCTCTCATCACCAATCTTACCGTCCAGTTAGCCGTTCTCTTCTTTGTCCCTCCCCCTGTTTTGTCCTCTGATGCTCTTTGCCCAATTGGTTCTCTGATGGTTAGGTTCTTAGTTAACTGCTGATGGTTATTAGATTCTGTTGTTAGTTACCCTTATACATAGAGTAACTGCAATTGCTTCCTGTGTCTTTTTTTTTTAAAAGATGGATGCAATGACAGCTTTCCTGTGCTGCACTTACAGAACAGCTATCTTGAATAATATTCCCTGCATATTTTGGAAGGAGTTCAGTAGAATACTCTCTTTACTTCTTCCAGAAATTTGAAATATACTTTATCTTGTCCTGGAGATTTATTGCAAACTACATGGAAGGGCCAGAACTGGTGCTTTCCATATGGAAACACTGATGCAGAGAGTTCATAGTGCCTGAATAAAATCAGAGATGTTCTGTGAGCTTAAAAATGCCACTGAGAAGACAGTTACTAAACTGTCTTTAATCCTAGAAGCTGCTGCTCAAAAGATCCTGCCCTGATACAGGAACAGAAGACCTGGATTGGCCAGGATACAACATATTGCAGAGAAACCTTTGTAAAATGACTACTTTTAAGTAACCTGCTGCCTTAAGAGGCAGATCTGTGCATGTTGATTTGTTATATTACTATTTTTTATGATTATCTGTGCTTCAACTGTTGCCTAATGCTGGCTATTGAGTTTAACTTAGTGGTGGCTGGAGTCCTATAGGGGGGAAGTCTGAGGTATCCTGAGACAGATTTCTTGGACTGTCTACTCACTGTACCAGAAGCCAGCTACATTCACACTCAACAGCCTCTCTGCCTTCCGAGCTGTCTAGCACAGCCTCTTTGGCTAAGCACAGAGCAGAACCAATATGCTTTGTCAGATCTTAGCTGGCTCCACACAGGGCCAGCTGAGATGTCATTGCATCCTGGGGTTGAGGGGGAACCAGGCAGTGACTGTGCACATTTGTCTTTCTCCATTCTGCAGAAGAGTGTATCATCAGACCTGTGTGCCACAGACACACACACCTAGACCCAGCCAGGGCTCAGCAATGGTCCTAAACTGCTCTGTGGCTCCACAGCAGTGAGAAAACATGTGCAGCTGCAAGAGTCTGCTCAAGCTCTCTTGCAACCACCCAGCACAATCTTTACTTGTTGGGTGAATTTTGTTTTTTTCTCTGTGACACACAATCCCCTTCAGGATGGGCTGTTTTATTTAAAAATTACTGAAGACCATCAGTAGTATTTATTAAATACTAATTACAATACAAACTTAGCAGCCTGCACAGAGGGGAGCTGTGCCAGACAGCACCTATGAACAGCTTTTCTGAACTCAACTCTTGTTCTAGGAGCAGACCCTGAAACTACTGCAGTCCCTGTGAATTGCCCTTTTCTAGTGCTGATTTTACAGCACATTCAAATAGATCCCAACTCCTGTAGACATCCTGAGCACTTGTTTTATGGTATAGCAGTTCTTTGGGTAGTAACTTTCTCCTACTGATTGTGAATTCGGTTTAAATTTTGGTACTCTTGAAGAAACATTTGCATTGTGCTTTTGTTTGTGGGTTTTTTTGGTTGTTGCTTCCTTTCTGCCAAGCATTAAGACTGTGTTTATAAACAGCAGATAGACTGGCGTTAGTTGTTACCCCAGTAAAGTTTATCTGTTGCCACGTAAGCATAAGCATGCTCTTAGTAGGGAAGAAGTGTTCTAGACTTAGCTTCTTCCCAAAAGTTTGTAGGAAAGTCCCTGCTTTACGTTTGGTAGATAAAATTTGTAACCAGATAGAAAAGGATCACTACTTAAACAGGGAAGGCAACTGAAGTGTCTTCTTACTTCTCAGCTTTCTTGGCTTGCATAACCAGTCCTGAGCAGTGCAGCCCTGGTGAGTGCAATCAGATGGGAGACTTCTGGGGCAGTGCATCAAGCTCAGCAAATCCATCCTAGCAGCAAGCAGCCTGCTTTATACTCTGCTACTGTATTGCAACAGATGCTACGTTTAACTTTTCACTTATCTTCCAGTTGTTGAGTTTTTAAACAAAATCTTATTGAGGTTAAAAATATGACTCAGCTAGTCAGGAACTAGTCAGCAATAAGAAAAATGTCCCTCACGCCTGTGTGGCCCTCACTTTTGAGACACCTTCCCATTTGGCAGCAATTTAACTTGATGAATCATTATACTACTGGACAAACCAAAGTTGACAAGATTCTGTGTCTGGTTTGGAAAGGACTGTATTAAAAATAATAAAATATAGATACATGGACATTGATAAACAGTGTCACTCTCTTGGCTTTGGGCTTTGTTTCCAGCGTGCCATTGGATATTATAGTGGCAAATTTAAAAAAACCAACCAACCAACAAGACTGGATTCTCACATAAGAATTTTCAGGAGCTCTGAGAAATGCCAGTGGATATTTCAGATTCATAGTACAGTTTTGAGTGCTGGTAGTATCATAAGGGAGTGCCATTCTAGCCAAAGCCCTCAAGACAGTCTTACAGAATGGCAAGAACATGGTAGCAATGACCCCCTCTTGCCCTAGCAGGAGATGCAGGCTCTCAGATGTGCCAAAAAAAAGTGGATATAGTGCAATTTATGTTAGGAGTGCAATAAATTTTGATGGGTCCAGAAAGGTCTAGATGAGCAGGCAATGCACAAGGAGCAGGGAGATACTCTTCACCCAAATGTAAAGCAGAAAAGCAAACATAATGAAGTGATGCATTTGATCTTTTAATTTAATAGGATTAAGAGATTAGTTTCTAGATTTACAAATATTACAGAGAGTTTGTGTTTGTTGAGCTATGTCTGAAATGGTAATATTATTTGCTAATTATTTTAACATGGTTATTGTTCTAAGTAATTCATAGTCTTAGGAACTACTACCACTCCTGTATACCAAGGGCTATAGAATACACCAGCTAGCACCTTAACAAACCTAACCCAGTTATCTTGATGCAATTACGGACCTGAATGAAGCCTGATACATATTTAGCTTTTCCATTGGAAGTACCATTGTGTTTAGCATCCAGTTTCATCCACAACTGTCACTTTTTATTTGAACAGACATATTTTCTTCAGATAGTCTGTTATAAATGGTCAAAAATAAAAAGCTTGTCTCTCAAGTGCCCTGTTTTCAATGCCTTTATCCTCTCCTTTGGTACAGAAAGGAGGAGAGTATGCTCTTCACAATCCCCATTCTGTAAACTCCAGTCAGTTGTCCCACTATTTTCACACCTCCTGTGGGTGACCAAATTCATTAGTCATTGAGGCATTATATAAGATGCAGGTGCATGTGAATGGGTGCTCTGACGAGCAATTTAATAGGTACTTCTTGGATATATCAGAAACTTGACCCCTGCCAGCTGTCAGGAGCTCTGGAGTTAGGGATCAGCTTGAACGGGTTGGTGGGGAAGGCCCAAGGGAGGAAAAGGAAGCTGAGTAGGAGTTAGGGACCATAGTTTTTAATTTAGGTGAATTTCAGCATAAAATTCTTCCTCAGAATTAACAGTTGCATTCCATTCTCAGCCCTCCTACCTTCTTGGCATGTGACAATTCATTGGTCCCTCAGTTTCTTTATCAGTGAGCCAGAGAAAAATCACACATCCTGGTTACAGGCATCTGGCAATAAAAGGTAAGAATGCTTGTCTGTCCATCCATCTAATATTTCCTACAAGAAAGCCTGTAGGAAATATTAGATGGATGGACAGACACATTCCAAGCAGGTTAATTTACTGAAACTAGTAACTGAAGAACTCACCTGGTACTTGCTTGCATATTGCTCTGGTCTTTCCTAGTTCAGGGCAGACACTGTTCGTGGGCAGGAAGAAGTCTGGAGAAACAGCAAAGCTCTGAGACAGAGAGCAGTATGCTCCCTTGGCCAGACACCCCATTGAGCTAGGCTTCAGTCCCAGGGCACTTGACCTGCTTTGCTTTAGATAATATGCAGTGCTCTTCCTTGCTAATGGGGTCATGCTACCTTTATGTCAGTGGCCCCTTCATGGGAGTGTACAGCTGACCAAACCCACAATACCGGAGCATCGGGAGTGACCTTTCACTGGCACTAAGCTCACCCTTTCTATGTAGTCCAGCACGGACGGGTTTTCCCAAGAGATATGTTATGGTTGAAAGTGCATAAGGGCTCAAAATGCAGTTATTTCAGTCAGGGACCCAACAGCTAAACAAAATGAACCTAACTGCTGCTGCTTCTCTCATTGCTTCTGAACTTTGGGAATGCTCCAGCAAAGCCTCTTCTAAGCTGGCCCATGACAAATGCTCTCTTCTCTATGGCTCGCTCCTCCCTTCTCAACTCTGTGAGATGGTCAAAGAACCTGCCTGGTTACCGACCCACTTGGCAAATCAGTGTTCTCAGTTTGACGCCTTTCTTTGCAGCCTTGCCAGCCCCCAGGGACTGGCTCAGCAATCTTAACTAGCACAAATGCTGCACATTCCTACGTGCACATGTGTACACATAGCTCACTTGCCCCCTATTCCTTGCTCTTGCTGAATGTCTTTGGGGACAGGTTAATAACTAAGGTCAAATAACTAAGATATAATACAAAAGAAGCCAAACCACTTAATGCTGTTTTTAAAAGTCTACACAATCTTTTCGTATTTTGTTATTTTTATACTCCTACTGTTTGTTGTTATTCTGCTGAGATAATCTCTAACAAACCTCTTGGAGCTAGCAACTTTAAACATCTTTAAAATTAAGTATTTTTAAGGTAAACTATTCCTTGGAATAACAGTTCATCAAAGTATCTGGGTTTTTTGAGGAATGACATTTCACAGTATTAAAAAGATAAATAGAGAAGAGTAACAATTTTAGATTCTGATATGCAGTGATTTAATTGGAACAGAAGGCAATGTGAATTAAAAGTGACCTTGCATTGACAAATATGTGCCGACAAAATAAATTTAATAGCAAATACTTAAAAAAAATTAATAGCCTTTAAAGATGCTAGGTAAAAAGGGAAAACTAAGGGTAGCAAAGGTCACCTGTTAACAGGAAATAGTATGCTATGCCACCTTGCTCCAGCCCTGACAGAAAAAAGTGATGTACAAAAATGTATTTTAACAGGAGAATGTAGCCACAGGTTAGAATAAGGGAAGAACAGTGCTTGATAAACATCAGAAAACTGGCTTCAGATTGACAGGACCTGTTCAAAGAAACTAATCAATTCTATCGTAAAGCAAGTAGTTTTTAACTCTGTAGATGAAAAGAACCTAGAGTTCAGAAAATTCAGCAGGAAGGCAGTAGGTATACTAGCTGGAATCTGAAGGAAGGTAAAAAAATATGGATAGTTTAAGAAAATATGACCAATTAGGAAAGATGAAAAGCCCCAGAAGATTAAAAAACATGCATAACCATTTTTTAACTTTATAAACCAAGGAAATTAAGTTTCAAATCAGTATCCTAAAGATACTGCAAAGATCCGAGACTCACAGCTCGTGTGGAAAGAGCCACAGGAGGAAAAAAAACCTGAAAACAAAAGAGAAAACCCAGCTAATCCAGGTTTGTGTATCTGTGACTCAGATGTTCTTTAAAATAGCATGGGTGTAACTGATATTGCCACACTACGGGATGGGTGGGTTGGTCACTGGCCAGTTCATGTATTTCTAATTCTATAAGATTGTTCTTGTTAGGTGGTCTTTAGACAGAAAAAAAGGGGTTTTCTTCTGCTCAAGTGATTATTTCTCCTATTTGGTACTTGTTTATTGTATCAGTTATTAACACTGATTTTATCAGAAGAGTTATAGAAAAATATGGAAAATGCAGAGTGGAAAAAACCACTGACCACAGCTAAGTGGCCCCGCCCTGTTGCATGCTCACACAACTCAGTGTGAAGCACTAAGAAAGGCAGAAGCAGCAGAACACTTGCCTCATGAGTGGTTTCCTTGCTGTGGGATGATTGCTCACCATGAGGCCATGGAAGAAGCAATTCTGGCCCCAGTCCAGGCTGGCAGGGTGTCTGGTGTATGTCAAACTAAGCCATAGCACAAAAGCTGCATCTCTTTCTTTACAAGGCTGTTAGTCTGAATTATTCTTCTAACAAACTGAACTAGACTAATTTTGGTAGCAGTAAAATTGATGTATATTACTTAATTAGGATTTACAGAATAAAGTATATGTTATGGTAACACTTTCTCAACTACTTTGTCACAGAAGACAGAATTGTTCAGTAATGTAAAAATTTTAGTACTCATGCAAAGTTAGGCCTCATTAAAGAATGCTTTTTCTTATTACAGTAGACAGTACTCCTCCAAAAACATACCATACACTGCAACAAAGTCTGCTGCTGCAGTCTAATTTCATGTCGGATTAACCGCAAACAAGAAATACAGGTAGCGTTCCCCTCTATACAGCTACCTTTTTATTGTTTTGAAATTGAATGTAGTAGCAGTAATGGAATAAGCAATTAAAGTGCTAGGGCATTTGATGTCTTTAATGAAGTCACTGGGCTAATGTGTTTGGGTCACCTTGGAAGGAAAGCAGAAGCCAGGAAAGAGTATTTATGCTTTTTGGTACTCCAGACATTAGTTACTCAGCTATGACAAACAAAATACAGGGGGGCACCACTCAAGTCTTGTGCTACCTTGTTACTCCTGTTTTATGATTCCATCTTCAGTGTGCAGATTTTTTGTTGCCCCCAGCTCACCAAACCTAACTATGCCAGTATTAGCATCTAATTTAAAGAAACAAATATCAAAGACAATCAAATTTCTATTCTGGGTCAACACCATGCCGACACAAAGCCAAGAATACACAGTAGCTCTGTGCTCTACTACTTATTTGCAGTCAGGAGGGTTCCATCAACCAGGAGTTGGACTGACCTGAATAATGAAAGCTTACAACACATGCGTAGCCTTTGCTGGTTTGCAGTCACTAGCACTACTATACCATCCAGTTGTGATGCCTGCTTTATGGAAGACACATGGATGCTACCCCATTCCTCAGCTGGCCAGGATGAGTAAGCTGGTGAAAAGCTATAAGGGAGGACTTGCCTCATGCTGCATTCACCCTGTTAGAAACCAACATGATGATTTCAAACAAAAAGATAAAATAGTCTGGTGGATATACATAAATATTTATTATCAGTTTAACTTCATATTTTACTAGAAGTCTTTAAACAGTTTTTTCTTTTTTTTTTTTTTTCAAAATGTTGCATCTGACATAGTTGCTACTGTCATAGCTTCTCTGCACTGGGAATGCACAGCTTACACTTAAGATTCCAAAACAGTCTATTCAAGATAAAGAACCTTCAACTTTAGTGCATATGGAGCTATTTAAAGATCGGTAAAAAGAACTCCCCTTCTCCCTCCCAAATTAAGTCTGTTACAAAGAGAGATTTCATTACCAAAATGTGAATATACAAATACTAAAAAAATGCTGGTTTGAAAAAGTGATTTCAGAATTTACTGTACACATTGTAACAATTTATTATATAAGCTGCTTCTACATGCTGTAAAACATTTATACACATTCTTTACAATTTGTACATATTTAAATGGCTGTATCAAACAACACTGCGCTATGGAATTTTGGAAGCAAACAACTAAAACTGGGAGGAGAAAAAGACAAGGTTTATAAAATGTGAACAAAACTCGTGACACTGAAAAGCATCTAGACTTAGGCTTAGTCTCGTTTGGTTTGGTTTCAGGTTATTCAGGCAGACCTAGATTTTCCTTCTAGCACACAAAAGTAACACCAATGCAAAACAGAGTAAGGCAACTATTGAACCAGCAGACTGTACCCGTCACTTAGAATGGCTTATTGGTAAAATGCCTGTTCTAGGGTTTTTGTTCCTAAAATGTTTATTTTCTAGGCACATTTTAGCAAAAACTGCATTTTGGCTTTCTTTCTTGCCTATGGCAAGAAGTGAATTACTGTAGTTGGTGCCCATTGTGAACACGGTGGTGGCTTTTTTGGTTTGATTCTGTGAAAAGCCAAGGCCTCAAATGGTATTTTAGTAGTATGAAAGAGGACACTGATAAAAGATGATGGCCAAAGCACAGAATTTGTGTGATAACTAATGTGATTATTCAGTACTTTTGTCACCTTTTAGTTTGCATTAGAAGGTAACGAAAAGTTAACCCGACCCAATAGCGTAACATACTACTACACAAAGACCTGAGCTTAGTCGGAATCTGGGGACCTCTAGGTGGGGTTAGATGTGGCAGTGTCCCCTCTGCCGAAACATTTCAAACTCCCAGAGGGGAAGCTGGCCCTGTGGAGCACTGAGGAATCAGCGCCTTATGGCATAACATTCGGGGGTGTCAAAGTGCTGGTATGGGAAACTGTTTTTCACACCTTCCTGAATGGCTCGTTCCTTGTTTGTACTTTGTCTTCTTACACAGTGCATAGCAAGAAAGAGTGAGCCTGACATAAGCTCTGAGGTGGTGTGCCACAAGTACAAGATTTAGTTGGAAGGAAAAAGAAAAAAGGGAAGAATGAATTATATTTACCAGAAGTCATAATGGGAGAAGTATGCCATGGCTGCATATGGGAAGCAAAACTTAAGAACAAAGCATTCGTTCAGGAGATTATCATGAACATGTGCCAGAAACATACACAAATATAATTCCTCCTGGCTATGAATTGCTAGAGAGATCAATTGAATATGATGAGTATGAAGTAATTTTCTCAAGTTTGTCTGCTTTCCCACTTAATAAAAAAGATATAAATGTGTAACTCTGATACTGATTGAGAGTTTTTGGAAGAACATCTGATAGATACAAGTCTTCATTAAGTCCATGGCAATGTATCAGTTTGATAATTTAGATCCCAATAACTGACAGCATTATCTCGTTTTTTTATTTAAATGATGATACAAATGGGAGAGCATTCAAGATAACAGAACCCTATCTTATTATTTAGGCTGATAAAGTAAAATTTTGAATAATACTTCTTTTCTACATCTGATTCTTTTTGTTAGGTTGTTTGTTTGAGTTTGGGGGTTTTTTTTAGTTTGTTTGAGGGGTTTCTTTGAGGGATTTTTTTAGGGTTTTTTTTTTAGCAAAAGCTAACAAATTTTTGTTAGCATTCCCCCACATCAAGAAAGCACTTTGGAGTTGTTCTTTATTGTTGATACTCCTTATCTTCTACATCACAGGAAAACGGCTGAGTGCCTGCCTCAGCTTCTGTGCAATCTGAAATAAAGAAACAGAACATATTTAATTTGTAGTCACTTTGTGAAGAAATACAATTGCAGGGTAAGAAATTAATTTTCCCTCATTTGATGAAAAACTGCAGGTTTTGTGTATGTAGGACTCTCAAAGCATTCATTATAAAGACTTTTCTTCTCATATATACATTTTCTGCCCTGCTCATTTTGTGCTTTCACTGCTCAGGTTGTGTTTAAAAAAACATTTTAGCCAGGGCTGTCATCTTGCCTATTTGCATATCTAGCACTGCACTACACCAGAGAGCTACAGGAATGAAGCCAAATTTTTCTGGAAACCTTCTTCCCTACTGGAACAAGGCAGAAACATCAGGACAGAGCTCCTGTGCAGTCCCCACAGCTGTCATGGCCCAAGATGTCATAGCCAAGACCCAACATGTAACCATGTACTGAGGTAGAGAGGGGTGGTACAAGGAAACTGGTGGGGCTACAACCAGGACAATTGGAACAGACTGGACAAGAGACTGAAAGCCATTAAAGGGATACCTATGCTTAACCCCTACCGGATGTGTCAGAGAAAGGAAGCAGAGTGACCTCATGGGCGTCTACAGTTGTCATCCACTAAAGATACTTCTGAAGCCCCACTGGCAAATTTTACTGCTGTGAAGGGCAACCAGTTAACTCCTTTAAGTGATAGAGGTCAAGTTCCAGCACACCCAAACTTGCATGTTTTACCAGTACACCACATTAGAAAATCTGTTTTCTGGCATAATTATAAAAACACAAGGAATGCATACATGAGAACTAAGGTTACAGGCAGAGTTCTCAGAGTTAACATATTGAATGTCACCTAAACCCCTCCTGCCCCACACTTGTGTACATCAGGCTTTAAATCACAGAAGCTTCCCTTCTCACTCCCATCATATGGGAGAAAAGTTCTATTCAAATGTTTTATCATTATATTCAGTGCAGCAGGCCTTGCTAACTGCACATCACAGAACTAAAATTCTTTGTAACTGTAGTAGTGGGATTGAAAAAAAATAAAAAAAGTCAAGCTGTCAGGAGTGATGTTTCCGAACACTGTTTTTTAGTTCTAATGGGTTTATTATGACAGTCATGTACATAGGACACTATCTATAGGAAAATACTATTTTAACTTATTCTTTGGGTTTTGGGGCTTTTTACAAGTATTTTTACAGGGTTTTTTTACTATTCTTCAAGTATCTGCTCTATGGGAGAGGCTCACACAAAAAGATGGATTAAGCACTGCATTTCTTATAGAAGCAGCAGCACAGTACATTCCAAGCAAACAGCACTGAAATACTGCACCCACCGTTTCATAAAACTGTGCCTGCTGCTCCAGATAGAGACGAATGACGCTGTTGTAGTCATAAATCCGGTTACTGTGGAAGTGATTCATCTCGGCTGCAATTAGACCCAGGAGACAAATTATTTAAGAGAAGCATTTGTAATTAGGAACAGTTTCACTCAGTTCGGGTTAGTAACTGTGCAACTGTGTCCAGCTCTGCCAGCACTGTTACTGTTCTCAAGTTTCCACAACTTGTTTTGCCTGCAGCACTCAAGTTGTGATGGAACTGCTTGTAAAATTGGAAGGGTGTCAATTACACACTGATAAAATCTAGACACTTCCTGGACAAAGTCACGTTCTTGTATTACAATACTCAGGTGTGCAAAGATTCAATAAAAAAATATAAGGGGAATTTTCTCCTACTGAGGTAACTGCTCTTTCCTGAAGTGTTTCCAACAGATTTTGGCTAAGACACTCAGATTTCCATGGGTATGGATATCAAGTTGTAAGCCACAGCTGAAATATTTTGCTTGAAATAATCATAAAAAAAAAAGATACAGCCAGTAATGTTTGACCCGTTCTTGAATGAGGTTGTTTCAACAGATATCTGAGAAACATTCAGCATTACTGAATCCATAACACCTTACACCACTTTCTACATCTCTTGTCAGATCACAGTTTAGGGCTTGAAGAGAAAGTTAAATATATTTTGAGATATCAGTGGAGAGAGAAGAAATTTTCTAGATTGCAGAAGTCATCCTAGAGGTGTCTTCTGCATTTGCCAGGCATATGGCACAATCCTCTTGTTTTGCTGTGACCAGGAAGAATTGGGTGGGGAATTTTCTTGGTCATTTTTAAAATCAATTTTGCATGTTGGTCTGACTTTGTCATGTAAAATATCAAATATTCTTGGCTTCAAGCCAGCTAAAAGAGATGCAATGAGTAGTTGCATTGAAGTCAATAACAGGATGCACTTAAGGGCTTGATATCCTGCAGGACCGAGCCCTGACTCCTCACTTCCCTTTTTCAAATGTGGTGTCCTGCATCTCATATTTAAAACACCTCTAAGCTAAAGGGGAAAAAATTCATTCAAAGAACATCCAGGAAATAAAATCTCACCCACAAGAACACGGATCTCAACTGGATTGTGTCTGACTAAACCATGAGTCAGAAAAACACCTCTGCATATGATGAACTGCTTTCTTGCACCAGGGTCCATGCTTTTAGTTTGAGACATTATCACTTCAAAATCAAAGAATCAGCCTGGGGTAGTTTTTCTGGGTTTTTTTAAATTGCATTTTCAAAACATGTATCTTTTGCTATAGCAATGTGATATTGTAAAAAAAAAAAAAAGGAGGGGTGGTTTGCAAAATAACTGCAATTTAAGAAAATCAAAGCAGGTCACAAAAAAACTGTCCACAGACAACCCAAGTCTAGCTCTTATTCCAGTACAAAGATTTTCTTTCAAAGTATGCTACTTAACAGATGTCCTTCAGAGGTCTGTAACATGGCAATATAGCTCAAAATTTGGTTTACCTTGTAGTGCATAAGCCATGGTGCTCACACGTTTCACCATGTTCTGTTTGTCTTGTGGCGTTATTTTACTGGTTGCAACTAACTTATCACTTTCCTTCACTTTTTCTATTGCTCCCTGTAGAAACCAAAAGCAGGAAAGATTAAAACAGTAGGTCAACTTAGAGGTCTCTATAGTAACCTAAAATGCCACTAGCCACATTTTTGAGTTTGCACGCTACGTACATATACACAAACAATACTGATTCTGCCTATTAACCTTTTCATTCAAAGTTTGTTAGTTCACTTTACTGCTTTCAAGAGTCCTTGCACAAAGTGACTTCAAACATAGGCATGAACAGACTCACCAGCAAACTGAGTATGGTACAGGCAGTAATACACAAGGATATATATAAAAAGGACAAAAGGACCAAGTTTCAAAATGCAGCTGACCAACCTAACTGACATCCAAAAGCCTCAAATTATCAAATGCCTGTAAAACCTTATTTGCACACTGTACAAGATGAGATAACAAACTATTTTTCAAGTGACTACAACTCATTGCAGTGCATAATTATCGATTCAGGAAAATCCCTGTGTCACATAAACAACCAGCACAAAAAGATATGCCTCCCTTACACAATGTATTTGTGCCAAACCACATTCAGGAGAAAATGTCTCTTGGCAGTAGGTTTATGTTTCAAGTTTTAAAAACATTTCTTCTCCTTTTATGGTATTTTTCCCCAATGATTCTGTGGGATGATGGACTGCAAATGTCCTGAGGAAATAATACAAATCTGACATGCTTTTATCTTTGTTGGTCTCAGAAGTGTGTTCTTATGTTCTTGTTTTATACATTTAACATTTCAAGTGATTAAGAAAAAAAACAAACCTTGTCTACTTGTTTAATGCTTTACAATTTTTAGTCTCCTGAAATACATTACAACAGGCATATGACCATAAGGAAATCTTTAAGATCAAAAAAAAGCATAATATCCAAAACTAGACACCACAGTTTTTATATTACAAAGAAGCAAGTGGTTGTTTTTTTGTTGGTGGTATTTTGTTTTGTTTTTTGTTTTTCCTTTCCTTCAGAAACGTTAGCCCTAGTCTGGTTTTTTGATATTAAAGAAAATTCCAGTACACAATTATTTATCACATATCAGTAAGACAGCCATGTAAATGTACACAGGTTTTCCTACAATAATGGTATGGTTTTAATATCAATTATCATGTAAAACTCAAGTATCACAAATTCACACTACTAATATTCAGCACACTGGGACATAAAGTCAACCTGAAGAAAGTCATGAACCTTCTCCTGCTTTACTATAGCAGAAAGTCATGATATTCTCAAATCTTGAGAGATGTTCTAGCTTCCCTCCCCTCTAAGTACTACTTAATTTAAAATCAACACATCAGTTTCATAGAAACCTTTAGTGTTTCTAGAAGCAGGGGACAGGCTGTTGGACAAATAAAGGTACCATACCACCACTTTTGGTGCTGTCCCTACTGCCCATACCTTGAAAGGAAAGGCTCTTTGCATACCTTATGAGCTGCTATGATGTCAGGGAAGCAACCGAGAAATCCCTTATATTCATGATTTGTTTCCATCAAAAAGTGAAGATCTTTCTTTGGCTAATAAACAAGTATAAGCATTAGTAGAAGTATTTGTGGCATATTAACAATCACAGAAAAGAAATTATGATGTCATAAAAAGGTGAAGGGAAAAAAAAGTAAGGATAGAAAAAACCCAAACCAAAATATTGTTTATTGAAAGTTTTTTTTCATATATGAAAAGGTTTTTATTAAAATACAAGCTTTTTAGAATAAGGCACCAAGCATCAGTGAGCAGATACCTCTGTCCTTTGTTTTACTCAACACTAACTTAAGAATGGAGGGGTTTTGCCTTAAATTTTCACTCAAGAGGAGTTACCAATGCAACCTCATTACATGTACAATCACATTACATATACAAATATGTACAGGTACAGGTGCATATTCTTAAGTTGTCAGCTTGGAAAGCTGTTTTAAGAACCTTCAGACACAACCTTGAGATAAAGAGGATCTGAATTTTGGAGACTTTAAGCTTAAAAGACTAAAGACTTATTTATGACTTGAACACCAATCAAGGTTTATTTAAGCCAGATTTTTACTGAAGTAGGCAACTGCATGTCAAAGCAATGAAACACAGCCAAGATCTGGATCCTGTAGACATCTGGGGAGTACACAGGGAATGCAGAAACCCTATCCTTGATTAAATATCATTCTTTTGTATCAGTAACAAAGGCAGCTCACTGACATCAGAAAACAAACACATTTAAAGAGGAAGTAAACATTTTAGTATTTTAAAACCCAGAATTTGGGCTTTCTGATCCAACTGAAATACCCTCCCATCACATCCCCTCTAAGCTGGCACAGTGAAGAAAAGAAGATGAAAGTACATTTAAAAGTGTTAACAGCAACTTCATTTTACTGGTCTACAGCACTAGCAGTTATGTTTTAATAGAAGATCAAAAAAAGAAAGTCAGAAGTGATCCAAAAGGTGATATGTTTGTACACACTAAGCCAGTGTCTTCATAACACTCCTACCTGATCTGCTACAAGACTGGCAATTTCTTCATAGGTTTTCCCTGCTTCTGTTATTGCTCCATTGAGATCAGATTCTCCTAAAAGTAAACATGAATGTTCAAATTACAGTAACTCAATTACAACAAGAAATTTACCTTGATTCAAGGCAAATTTATAAAATAGCTTATTTTAAATAATAAATGCCTAGCCATTCTTCTATGACCAGTAATAATAAAGAATTTAGAAAAATATTAAAGGAGGAAAAAACTGAAGATCTTGTAAAAAATTGATGTTCTAACACAGTATTAGCACTATTTACTTCCACATTTCATAATTTTGTATAGTTTAAGAACAGAGGTATTCCCTCATATAGGGCAAGAGGAAGTCTACCAGAACGGAAATGAAGGAAAAGTGAGGGGCATGACAATAGAAAATAGACTAAACAAAGCTGAACAACATTTGATTTTTAACAAATTATTTTAATACCTGATAAGCAGTAAATTCTCCACAATGCCCCACAAAATAGTGATGCTACCCCTGAGCTCCCCAACAGTCCTGGACCATAGATCAAAGGGCAGGTAACAAGAGGGAGGCTCAAGTAAATTTTTTCCTTGCCAACAAGATTTCTGACCCTTTAGGGAACTCTCAGATAACATTTTCAAGCTCTGTAAAAATCACTGGCTTTCAGAGGGAGTTTCTAACTTTCACCATCATACGAAACAGATCAAAGGGCCCTACAATCTACACTTAACAATAAAGACATCACCACAATTTCTAAGCTAGACAACACCACAAGCACTCATAACACTGTGTTACTAACAGGACACAGCTACGTGGGACAAAGATGGAAACAAGCCTTACATTCTTGTATTTTTCATGCCACTTCACCTTCCCAAAAGAGCACACACTTTTTTCCATCCTTGTTAGCTTGTCCAAAGCATGTAGTCAATGGTACAGAAAGCAAATTGAGGTAGAGAGTAGAAAGGGGAAGGTAGAGTTTGCAGATATCAAACTTTAATTCAAAAAAATATTTTTCTCATTCTTTCAGATATGTCTTGATATTAGGCAGAGATCAGTCTTTTAAGAACATTTTGTTTTTATTCTATGGACATTAATCAGTGACTTAACTGAAAATTACCATTGATTTCGTTAATGATTAATCTGAACATTAAAGTATCTTGTTTTACTACAACATAAGGTTTATCCTGTTAGACATTTATTATACAGGATTCCTTCATTTTAGCATGTCCTAAAGGAAACAAGGTAATGACTGAATGTTGCTTCAGTTCTACCAATTGATTCTTACTTTCCATTAGACTGCTTTCATAAAGTCAAAAACCTTTGAGGGAAAGTGATTGATCCTAAGAACTAATAAGTCCAACAACAAAAAAATTGCTAAAGAAATCATTATTTTTCTCCTATTTGAGCCTGTTAGGATAAAATAAAAATAAAACCAACAAATTCCCATTGTGAGATCTAGGAGGTACATAATTCAGAAGATACCTTCATTTTTTTTTGTCAAACAATAAACAAACCATGGAGGTGATCAATTTCTCTATATCAGGCAGGCTTAAGTAATTTCAGTATTTCAGAATTCCCATGTCTGCTCAGAAGAAACCTGAAAGTAACTGCTGCTTAGGCAACTAACTCTAGATTTTGGGATGAAATATGGTGTGGCTTTAGAGTCAGAAACCAGGTTGGCCTAGATGATGCAGTTCATTTCATAATGCCATAGAAGACAATGATTTTACTATCTGGACAAAAAGAAAGACAAAGAGCATGTATATTTAGGTTGAAAGACAAAATCCTCCTTTCTGTGCAGAGCTCGCTCAAGGAACCTTCACAGAGTAAAGCGTCAAAGAATCTGGACAAACACTCCAAACTACAATCCTCTTTCCTTTGGGGCAGCAGGGCACAAAGCTAGCTTGTAGAAGGCCCAGGGTACGTTAAGAGTTTTTTCTACTAGAAGAGTCAGGGGTTCTTTAATCAATAGAAAAGCAGAAAGCCTCAAATGCTGCTGACATCTATAACAAAGTTATGCCAGTGTGTATTACATATCCCCACAAGAAACAGAGGGTGCTTAAAAGCATTGACTAAAAGTAGTTATGAAAAGAACAGTTAAAATGGCCAGTAATATTCTACAGATATTTTAACCCAACCACAAAGAGAAACTGATATTTTTGTTTACAGACCTCCATACTGTCATAAGGAGATGCATGAAGATGTCAAACTATGAGAAGCCTTTTGGAGATGTTTAGTAGAACATCTCTTAGCAGTTCAACTGCTTGATAAATGCCAATGATAATAATTTCTGAATGAATACACCGACATATTGAGGGAATGAACACTCTGCAAGGCTTGACTGGGACAGCAGAATTTTTTTGTCAAGCAGTGTTTTTGTTTTCTTCCCTTTCAAAACATTTTTTAATATAACTCAAATGAGAAAAATTATAAAGTTTGATGTACTAGTAGCAAATATTTGTAGCAAGATTTTTCTTGATTAAGTATATCTCAGACTGATAAATTCAGCACACACGTTTGTAAGGCAAGATTTGCCTGTTGCTAGCAGGCAGGAAAAGGAAACTTGCATGTAACAGCCTAACAGCATTCCTGAGGGGTGATGTAAAATTAGGAGATCTTACTATGGTTGAATGGCCTACCAGTCATTCATGTTTTCTTAATGCAGGAGAAAGACTCATCTAGATGTGGTGCTCCAAAAGAGAAGCCATGCTAGTTAAGGCCGTGTTGACCTAAGAGCATTGTATAATACACTAAGACAGGCAATCTACTGCCTGTCTTATTTACAGGGATGTTCTGATGCTGTCCAATATGCATTTTTGGACCAGGATCATGCTTGCAAAGCAAGCACATGTTCTTAAAACCAATTGGACAGTACATAGGTCCACAGACAACTTAAATCAGAACATCTCAATGTTAATAGTTTTAAAGGTACCCTTCCCTATGCAAATACCAGGGACAGATTCCTAATACAAACCATGGCTGGCAACAAATTGATAAGACTCAATTCTGAAGCACAAGGAAAAAGTGCTTGAGTGAGTCAGATTAATGACTGCATCTTGCTTGGTGCAATCTTAAACATTTTAGGCTGGAAATCAGAAGAGAAGGCAGCAGACATTCGCAGAGCAAGCAGGCAGCACTGTTAAAATTATAAACTATGCAAATAAACCAAGTAACAGTGTATCCAGGACATCAGAAGTCAGCTACCAGTAGCTGAAAATGTTTGTGTCATCAAACCAGTTGTTGCAATCTTCAGTGGCCTATATGCTTAAACTTCTGGAACTCTAGTGTGTAAAGAAAACCAACCAACCAACAAAAAACCATACAAAACAAAACAAAAAAGGCAGAAAGGAAAAAGGATAAAGAGATTCAGCTTCCAACAGAAAGTGAACTGAGTGCCTTTAAGCATGGCTGAATGAGCCATTCCTCTTTTACTGACAGTCCAGAAAAATCATACCTCATGCGCAGCCTAGCTACTACTTCTTCATTTGAAGGAATGTGACGTCTTTTAAGTACTGAGATAGGAAAGCTGCATTCTGTCAGTTTAAATCCAGGTGCTTAAGACTCTTACACAGAGTGTGATTAATACATAGACCTGTACTTCATGGAGCAATCGAGTGAAATTGTACATGAACAGCAAGCACGACAGAGTGAGGGCAGCAGTGTTGAAGACATTTAAAGCCATGTGTGCATTGTACTTGCTCTCTTTTCCTGGGAACTCCAATTAAAAAGTAAAGAATCCCATATATTATTAATTCAGAAAAAATACATTGTTGTGCCATTTATTGAAAAGAACAAAATATATGGAATCTGTAAAAGGCATCTGTTGGAAGACAATTTTTCTCAACAAGATACAAGAGTGTAACCAGGCACAATCGGGCAAACAGCAAAGAAAGATACCCTTGCCTTGGTCCCAAGTATCATGGGATCTATTTTTTCATACCATTCAAAGATGCTGGAAATCAAATCAAAGCTTTCCTTCATTTGTTGATCTGCAATTTTGTATCCTAGCTTTAAGCCTTATTGTTTTCCCTTTACCCTGGCAAAGAATGTCCGTTGTAACTCAAGCAATTTTCAGTCCTTTCTCAAGAATTCTTGCTACAGAATCTATCTGGCTAGGATTTTCAGTTTTCTAACGCATGCTAAGACTACATAACCATGCAAATACTCTACTTCATTCTCCCACCCAGAAGTAACTTTTTAGGCAATATGTTTTTCTCCAATTCTAACTAAGCAGTCATCCTGTTGAAGTACAGGACACAAATGAGAGCAAACTACAGGGACCATGCCTGTTACCAATGCTTCCTGCAGCAGAGAACCTGAGCTTCAGAAGGTTGCACTTTAATACAAGGTTTATGGGGCAAAATGTAAAGAGTACAAAGCAAGGGATAAATGAGTAGTCAGAGTAAGTACTGGCCAACTAGTAGTTCTAAGACAAAAAGATTTCAGGAAGCCTCTATGGGATAACATTTAAGGTTTCAGAACAGCAATTTTGCTATCCAGTCTAGAAAAAAAACCCAAAAGTCAAACACGTTTGAAAGGAGAATGCCAGAGGAAACTGACTCAATAGGCTCTCTCCATATATATATATGAGGAAATACTTTTCAGTTATCTGGAAAACATCAGCAGAGCTTAACATATCAAAGGAGGATTTTCAGTTTGATCTAAAGATTACATTTTAGGAGAACTTTGAGCAATTGATGCCCTCCTTTTCCCTCCCACAACTTTCATACCTAACACAACAGGCTCTGTTTTAGGGCTCTTGAAGAGAAGCAAGGGTGAAGAACAAGAAAAGTCTACAGTGGCCAACCCTCCAGCCCACATAATTGATTACAAAATACTGTAATAAGTTTTCCATCCTCATGTGGAATTGTTGTATCATGAAGTCACACAACAGATTTAAGGCCATATTTTCTTCCTTTTGAAATCACAAAGAAATGCTACAGTATGTTTTGTCAGTCAGGTCAGTGATCAGATTATGTATTAAAAGATCAAGCTAAAATCCTCCACCATCACTAACCCGCCACATGATTATACAGTGAGAGAAAACAAGATTGCAGACTAGAATATAAAAAAACCCTAATATACAGAGGGAAGCAAGTTTTAAGTATTTTTTCCAGGATCATGTTTGACATCTAAAGCTCAAAGAGGAAATCATCAAGATCCTCACTAGAAAAACATAGCATGATATAATTAAAATACCTCTTTTTAAGTAAAGTACAAATGAAGCTATAGAAGTACCTTGGTATCCACTAGTGCTGAAGACAAGGGCCAGGGTCTGCAATGCTTTTCCTATCTTCTGGTATTCCTTGGGTAGTGCTGAAAGTGGGAAAAGGATGAGGAAAAGAGGGGAAACAGAAGCAAAAAACCCACAAGGGTAAGTGAGACTAAATCTGCAGCATTTCCAAAGCTTGATAGAAGCAGATGTAAAAAAAAAAAAATCAGTTTCACATTTTCTCTAGTGACACATTTACAATGACATTCTTACCCCCTCCCCTGCTACACATGTTCCAAAACTGGATAAAGCAATTGCAATCTGTACTCTTGAAAGGTACAGACATTTGGGGGAACAGTGTGTGAATGCTATTAGAAAAAAAAATAAATCTCACTGCACTCCTAGCTCAATCCTCTTGTGCATACAGTGAGGTTTTTCTTTCTCCCCCCCATGGGGGGAGGGGGGAAGTGCAGCAGTGTGATACAGAGAACAGGTTTTATTAATATTTTAAGAGAGGAGATTATTATACAGACCTATAATGTCTAAACTCTCCTCAAATCATAAATTTTATATTTAAAGGCACCAGAAACCAAGACTATCTAGGGATAAAAATTGCTGCAAGTATCTGAATAATAAAATTGCATTTTATAATCTGTTTATTGAACATGCATGCATAAACTGCTTCATTACAATTAAGTCAATCAGCTGTGATTTATGAATGCATTCATTATTAACACTTTGAACAGCACCACTCCAGAAGCCTAAAAAGCAATCTGAAAAGCGAAAGCAATTTTTCATATGCTACCTATGCTAGCAGAAAAAGCCCCAAGTAGATGTGGATTTTGTTATCAAATATTTGTATTCAGAGAGTACGCTGTTCAGGCAAATAGAAGGTTTTTAGCTGCTCTAGCATCCCACGCAACCCAATTTTTACAGAAGAATCCCTTTGTGTGGTACAAAAAGCAATACAAAAACAAAACCCAAAAACCAAGTCCCCCAAACTGCATAATGTTATTGATTATCTTTGATCAAGCTCTTGTCCAGAAGTTAGACTATTTATGAGAACTGGTATGTCTTATACAAGTACAATTCAGAGTACTGGAGTTTTGTTATCAGCCATTACAATGTTACTGAATTCCCAATGGAAGTTTCAGTGAAGAATTCAGAATTTCAGTGGTTTCTTTTCACTTGCATTTAAGAAGTTTCCACTGAAAGTCATTTTATATGTCACTGAATGGAAGGCATGTAACTATTGCTTATGAAGTGCCAAAAATACTTCTGATTAGGAATGAGGACTAGAGCTGACAGGGAATTTAAAACCTAAGAGACTACTAAAATTCCTCAGTTTTGCATGTCCCAATTTACCAGTCTCTTTTTTTTGCATTCAGTATCAATGTCTGAAAAATTAAAAGTTCATTTTTTGACACAACCACAACTATATTACTGCATTTATGCTAACTAATTAATAGCTGTAAGTATTAGAAGAGTCATTCAGTATCTTAAGCACTAGTGTCACATGTTTAGGAAAATTTTAGCAGTTAAAAAATTACTGAATTTCTGCTGAAAGCACAAGTCACAGCCAGGCCTTGGTTTGATCATTGCTTCTATAACTGCAAAGCAATGCTGTTTTTCTAGTCTCATCTGAGGAACCTTATTCCTTCCCTGCTCTCTACTTTCCCCTCACCGTAATTTCCTAGTGAAGCGATCTGTACCATGTTAGAGCTCTGTCATGTGTTAGACTATTTTTGACCAGCAGGAAGGTCAGGGACATGTACAAGGAAACTTTCAAAGTGGGGAAATGTAAATAATTTAAAGTTAACACCCTAGAGATGCTCAAATCTAATGTAATCACTGCCACAAGAGATGGAGCTTCTATACTTCTCATTTTCTATGGGCAGCCCCAGATATTTAACTGCAGTGTTAGATTAGAAAGAGGCAAAATGATAACTCAGGAGATGTACTTACTCCAAAGTCTGGGGGCAATGTTTTTTTGTGGGAGTTAAAAGAAAGGAAAAAAAAAAATTAAGGAGATTTGAGGAGATTTATGTGGTAGGTCTTTGGTTGCCAGACACTACAGCCTGCCCTGAAGTGTTTCTTATCATGATCCTCAGCTGTAGTACCTGCTTCCTTTCAATAGCTGCCTTGTGGTGGCCACAAACACTGAACACTGCTGTGGACTAGGAAATTAGAGCCCAGGCAGAGTCATAGGGACTTGGTGTGAAGTTCTGCAACCCTAAATATCTGTGGGAAGGAAGAGACAAGATAGGAAAAAAAAAAGAATTGGGCTAAAGATAAGTTAGAATCAAGTTGGTTTTTCTTTTCTTTTTCTCTTAAACTCATTTCATCTTTAAATCACTCCTCCTGGCATGCAATAATCCTAAATAAAGGGTTAATAAGATGCAATTATTTATGATTTCATCAAATAGACAGGTCTACTTTGCCCATGTCACTAAAACGTAGAAAAATGACAAATACATTAGAACAGGTCCAACAAGGGCTTTAGCTGCATTACTAGAATAATTTAACTTTAAATATTTTTAAACCTATGGGCAGGGACCAGATAATTCTGTTATGAGGTAAAAAAACCAAACAACCCAACATCAAAAAAAACCCCCACATCACACATATCAACAAAAAACTTGTACAATTTATACTCTCAGACACTGAAAGCAGCCAGAATACTTCACAATTCTCATTTTAATTTAGGAGTTCCTTTAGCTTTAAGAGGTACCTTGAACTATAGACATTGAAACAAACAACAAAAAGAAAAAAACAAATCAGATAGAATCAACACAAATGACTGCTGAGTTCAGAAGGACACTTACGCCCTGTACATCTCTTCCAGTGCTCTTGTCCCACGGTTAGCAGTTCTTTAACTCCATCATCCATTGCTTTGGTGAACCTACCCACTGCATCACATTTCTGTTCTCTGGGGCATTTTAAAAAAGCAGAAACAAAAAGCAGTTTAATACATACATAATGCTAACTTTAGATGCATAATTCAAACTTTAAACACAATGCTGAAATGTTTCCTAGTGTCAATTAGTCTTAAAAATGTATCAGAGAAATAAGTTCCTTAAAATCTTTGCCATTTAACTGAGTTCAGAATTCCCTCTTTATATACAAGCATTGTTCATTTTATTTTTCACTCTCTGTTTGAGATGTGGTACTGGACTATCATTCTGACTATAGTTAGTTACCTTCCAAAAAAAAAAAAACCAAAACCAAGGTTACTGCATAAATATCCTCCCCAATGAGATCAAATCATAATAGAACAGCAAAATCTGACTTGAGGAGGTGCATCCTTAGAGCACTTAAACTTATAAGGACCCCACATTGGTGGGAAATTACATGTTAGAGTAACAAAAGTAGTAGAATTTGTACAACAATGAAAAAACACAAAGTAATTGTTCCAGGTATTTTAATAAAAGTCTAATATAGGTGAATAAAAGTAATATAGCAGTTCTCTGAGGGAAACATATGTGCACAATTTCATATTATAATGACAATACCATTGTGCTGACTTCTGTTATAGGGAGCAAAAAGACCCAAAAAACAGTGATGCTCAAACAGAATTCTGAACTAGTATGTGCCTTTTAACTCCTCTTTAAGCATGTTTTCATGCAGCTATCAAAGTTTTCCATTATCATAGCTTCATGTACACAGTAAAGATCTGTGAACTCTACAAAAGAAAACTAAACATTTGTTTTGTAATTTTCAATGATAATTATTTAAACTGCATCAGATCTTACAAATGCTCTCAGCCAAAGCCTGCATGAGACAGATCTCATAGCAAGGTGACAATGAGCAACTCCCCAGACCACTGGCAACAGCTCCAGCTGTGGCCAACCACTTAGAGACTTCCACCTCCCCACCAGCACTTCCATCCTCAGCAGGAAACCCTGCACAAAGAGTTATTTCCACAGAAGCAGCACCTGGACTTTCCAAGAGACTCTTGTTTTACCCTCATTATCCCAGCAGGAAAACATCCTTTAATTTTCTGTACTTCATAATTTATGGTATCATGATCACAGAAAATGCTCATGAACCAGCACAGGATTATCATCCTTCGATCAAAACCAGGATGACACAGGACTGTCAAAGTACAAGCAAAACTGTTTCAGTAAAGAGCATCTTGCCACTGAAGAACTTAAGAATTATTGAACAAGCTGATTTGCCCACTTACAGGAGTAATGGCTTTCAAGACTGCACTTGTACACTATTAAGAGCACTCCCAGGCACTAGGACGTGTGGACATCTGAGATGTTACAGCCACCCCTGCAACTGCTTGGAAATAGGCCCCCAGAACCACTTCAGGGCGCCAGCCCCAGCCAGGAACTCACACCCTCTGGTGAGCATTCCCCGCAGGCTGCTTGTCTGCCCTCCCACTGTTGGAGGACAAACTGTTTAGCAGACCATATGCTAGCATTCTCTGCCAGGGTTCTGTATGTAGCACATACTCCCTCCTGCACGCTATGTATGAAATCCTCCTTCTTGTTCACCCCTTCCGTTTTTATGCCACTGGGATATACATAAACCACATTATTTAAGAAAAGCAGTCAAGTTTGAAATCCTCATGTTCAAAGTGGAAGTTACCTAAAAATATCCATGTTTTTTCATTAGTACAGGTCTGTTACCACACAGCTAGTCTATCTATCTTAATATGCATTGCATTACTTGGATAAAGCCTATGCTGGGATGTTTCCAGGTGTAGGTACACTACTGCTTTGCTACTATAAACACTCCTATCTAGTTTATCCACACAAAGTTTCTATGTTCTACAACAGCAAGCAAAGCATGTCATGCATGGTACAGATCTTATAAGAAGAATTATTCAGCCTAAAATAAAAGGTGAAATAAAGGCTGCAGAGTAAAGCCAATCTTTCATTCTATGTAATCCTAAGGTCTATCACCAAGAGAACTATATACCATACTCTAAAAAGAGTATGATATATAACATATACATATATAATATAAATATATCCATTTGAACGTCCAGAAGAATACCCAAAAAAATGTATTAACCAATTTATAATGAAATTTGGTAATTTAAGTACTTTAAATTTTTAAAAGCTTTCTGTGAAATACAGATATTTGAATCATAGTGCGTGTGCGTTACATACAACTATTTTACAGAAACAGTTTTCCTCATTCATCCACCTGCAGTTATCCTAAGCTACTTGGTAAGTCTAGCACATTTTGGAACTGTTGAAGGATTAGAGAACAAAATATACCCCCATGGCAATATAAAATGTAACTCCACAGAGTATAACAGTACTCTATTCCATCAACTGATTTTGCATAAATTGTTCTAGGATCAGTATGTAGCTACTGAAATCAGAGACATCACATGGAGTTCCACCAAGCTTTGCAGGTGTTCATATGAACATCTCATATTTAAACAATTTTTCAGCTCTGCCTTGATGATCCATCTCTTCAAATTCATTGATATGTGCACACTTACTATTTGAGCTTTGTATTAGCTCAGTATGTGTTGTGTACAGGTAGTGCCCATGCAAAAGGAAACCACCTTACATTTCTACCATGTCCAAGTCAGGAGCTTCTGGTTCCATTGTAGAAAAGATCAGGACTCCTACAGTTTCATCTTTTTCTGCCTTCCGCTTTCCTGTTTTCCACTCCTTAAGGAAAAAAAACAAAAAGAGACAAAGTTTGACCACCACTGTTCATGCTTCTTTAAGGGCATATACTTAAGCAGTAAATGAAATGCTTATAACTGTTAACTGACAGACCACTCATAAATTAAAACCTTTTAAATAAAAGTTTCAGTGGATCCAAAATTTCTTACAGTTTCCCAAATTTCTCCCCCTCTTCTATTGTGCACTTTGTTTTCTAGATTCTGGGGTTCAACAGACACTTCTTGAATATTACTGAAATACAGTGTAAGAGCAATTATATTCAGCTGTCTCTGCACATGTGGTAAGTCTGATATCAGAAGCTGCTCAAGATCATGAAACTATTATGCAATCACCACACTAAGTCCTTAGTGGGAAGGATAAAAAGGTAAAAAATTCCATATGTATTGCAACATCTGTTCTGTTTATATCAGTCCGTAAGTCAGAAAGTACAAGCTGCTGACTAGCTAGCACAATTACACAAGTCTCCACTAGCCATCCAAAGTGCACTTCACTAGGACTACTACTTACTATGTTAAGCTCTACTTACAGAATCACAAAATAATTCTGGTTGGAAGTGAGCACAGGAGATTTGTAGTCCAACCTCTGACTCAAGATTGGTCAGCTGTGACCTTAGTTACACAGGACTTGAACTTTGGAGGTTTTTAAGACCAGAGTGGATGATTTACTCTTTTAGCGAGATCTATGTGTATTCAGAAATATGACTATTTTGAGGAGAAAGCAGCAGAGAGTTTTCCTGTTTATTTCCTCATTAGGAGCAGAGCTGGAGCTCAATCATGAAGAAACCATTATATACTGAAGGTTTATTTACTTTATTTATTATTTAGTATAGATATTAAAACCTCTCAAAAAAATCCATAATAAAATACATGTGTATGGGGAACAAAAAATGGCTGGTTATATCAGGTAAGACTGCAGTATAATGCTTTTACAACCCATTTCAGTGAAAAATCGTGGGGTTTTTTTGGGGGGGGTTGTTTTTAAATACAATACAGGATCAGACACAACCTAGATATGCTACAAAGTAGCTTTTGTTAGCAGAGCAGCACCACTCAGAGGATCACAGTAAATGGTAAATCAAGCACATACAGAGCAAGGAAACAGTCAAAAGAGTATTTATGTATGTTGTTATTCTAGCAACACAGCTACTTCGAAGAGCACAACTCTTTTGGAATGGTGTACAGCATTTCACATGAGCAACCTTATGCCTTGTTTTGATTAATCACCTTAGTTAGGAAACCCAGCAGTTTCCAGCCCATCACTACTGTCCACAGGGGCAGTAGGAGGCAAATGAGGTGGCTACAGAGCTGAACTCCTGGTTTGAAGGGGGATTTCAGGGGGGACAGCAATGCCTCAGTCCATGTAAGAACTTTATTTCCTACCTTCTCATCTCGGAAATTGAGGAATTGCTGGAAAACTTCACTTTCTGAGACAACAGGATGGCGACACATTCTTGTCATCCAAGCTTGCAGTCTCTCCATACGCATTTTGATAAATTCTTCTTCAAAGCGCCCTGTTAATATATTTAACAATAATTGTTACATCTCTACTTCAGCACCCTCCAATGTTTTTTCCTTTAAATTGAAACAGAACTTGTAATACAGTTGGTGAGTTATTAACCATTTAATGACTCAGAACTTAAGGAAATATGTTGACAAATCAGAGGAACCTTAAATTACAGCATATGGATTACTGTCCAAGAGTCCTTCATATTAAGACTGCCATGAAATATTACAAAAACATAATATCCACCCACAATTCAAATACATTTTTTGGGGAAAAAACCCCCCAACTCTTGGATGAAAAAACTAGTTATTCAGACAACCCAAGAGAGAATCTAGCCACACACTTGGAATGTAGATATTTTTCTGATACAGTCTAGTAAACTCATGGTCAGCATAAGGCTCAAATACTGGAGAAAAAGGAGCTACTTACTTTACAAGTTGTCATGTACTAGCTAACAAAGCACTGAAATTGGATTGCTCAAAAAATTTGAAATTAGACTGCTCAAATCAAATCACAGATTTAAAAAGCAGTACCTCATCTATTTCCATACATGGAAATTGGGGAAAAAGTCAAAAAATCTCAATAAAGCATATGTATAAACTGGTTAGAATACTTACATACATGCATGAGTACAACTGGGTTTTTTTTGGTAAAGAGATTTTTAACACAAACTAAAAAAGTAACCTTTTTATAACTAGTAGTGCATCATCACTGTGTATCCATAAGAACCTTTTAGTTTTAACACAAACTATGTCTTCATGAAAGAATCCTTTCTCATTTTAAAACATGCATGACATCAGACTTCTAAAGCATACAGTGAATAGGATGTATTTGAAAGGAATGAGAGATTCCTCCAGCACCCAACTCCTCTAATTTCCATAGCAGCACAGATGATAAGCCTTGAACACAAGTACTCTTGCAATATAATACTACTGTATAGTTACTATGGCAGCAGCTCTACAAGGTTTTTTGTGGTTTGGGGTTGGGTTTTATTTTTTTTTTTAATTTTTATTGCAAATACGAAAACTAGCAACGCTAGGAGATAAAGAACATAAATTATAAAAAATAAAGTTCAGGTATGAGTACTTTTCTTGCAAACTAGCAAAAAACCCCAAACAAACAAAAAATCAACCACTATGGAAGAGACATTACATGCCCCTCAGTAATACTTTGTTTCATCTTTAACCTATACAATCTTCACGGCATTCCTGCAAGGAATGCAAAGCAACAGAACAGCAACATTTGGAAGTTACATGCTGGTCATCAAGTATATCATGACCAGCAAAAACAGGATCCTAAGCAAAGTCAGTTTTGTAAGGTCTTGTTTTCTCAAGACCAATAGACAGAAATACTTTTCTAGACAACCTTCATAAAGAAGACTCCTAAACGCAATGAAAGATAAGCACCATTTTTCCCAGAGTTTCCCTGTAATGTTTCAGAAAAAGAGGCATGCCTTTTTTTTCCATTTTTAGCATGATGGAAGTTATTCTCTCCCACAGACTCCAGAAGACAGAAATCCACAGACAACATTTAACTGTGATGCCAAACTCTTGAGTCTTTTAAGATATAGCAACAATGAAATCTAGAGACCTCATCAGGTCTTCTGGTTCCCTTTCAATCCACATACACATGTTTAAATAAAAATGCTGGTCAATTCTAAACACGAGGCTAAGGGGAAGAAGTCACTTCCTCATTTTTCAATTTCCTTGGCATTTATCCCAGCAACTTCATCAATGCTTAGCTTTCTTTAAACACAGCAGAGCTGCTGCATTTTCAGTGATGCCCAGAGCCACATGTTTGGCAACATGCCGGCACTTGTATGTTTGTTTTTGGCTGGTTGTCTTACAGGCTGTATAAAAATCTTACCAAAAAACATACAAGTGGAAATAGGCAAAAGTAATGCATTTTCATCCTATACAGGTGTCTATTCTTTTCTTGACATGCACTCTAGCATGTCCTTGTAGAATGGAAGCTAGACACTACTGAAAATCATAGACATTGCCATATTCTATTGCAGTGACTGAACTTATGTGCATTTAAAGGGTCCAATCTCACTTTTCTTAAGGACAGAACAAAGGACTTCCACAAGCTTCAGAGAGTTTGGTCAAGCTGAACTGACACCAATCCAGAGCAGAATGTTATACAAATGAAAGATGCTTTCTAAATCAAGTGTGAAATCAAGCAAGAGGAGAAACAGCTGCAACATTTCACTTGTGAGCTAAAAACCCAGTTTGTCAGGGGATGCTCCCTTTCTTTTGTGAGGTTTCCTTCAAAGCTCCTACAATGTAACATATGTACACTCAAATGCAAAAGAAAAAAACCCAAACGAAACCAAACATAACACATCCCTGTCCCCCCAAAAAACAAAAAAACCCACTCAAAAACATTTGTCCACACAATCAGTAGATATGAAGCATAAATACTTATCTCTTCTCTCCAATAATAAATATTATTTAATGTAGTAACTACGGGGCGTGTGCTTTGTTTTGTTTTTAATTAGCTTTTTTTAATCACTGGACAAGATAATTAAACCTGAGTTCTGAAATTATTCTCTTAGTACTGATCCTTTATTATCAATCGGCTATAACAACTCATCTTAAGTTTCGAATGGTGAAAGTTTGGGGTTTTTGGATGCCTTCTTTAAAAATAACGAGAAAACCAAACAGTAAGAAATAATCAAATGTTATTAAAAAGTTATCTCCTCATTTCCCATTTCATGAATGCACTACCAGGAATAATCACCTGTTACTTGCTTGTCTGGAAGAGAAGGGATTGGAATGGCTAATCCAAACTTAACCAGAAGCCGCTCATACAACCAGTCAAAGTGCTTGTATCTGTGGTTGACAGACCGATTAGTGTTCTGTAAGAGAAACACAAGTCTGAACTTTGACAGGCATTTACAGACAGTGACATGAAACATGACCAGAATGGTAGCTACATGGAATGTAAACAAAATTTATGATTTAAGAGCCTTATTACAGATGAACTTAAATGCTAGAACAAAGCACTACTCTTTGGGAAAAAAAAGTATGACAACTACCACTACTCTTATGATGCTCTTACTAAGTCACACAACCTGTATTATTTATATGTACAAATTACACACATTTGCAAGACAAAAGGTCCTGTTTCAGATACACTTACAGTGCAGGTCAGCTGATATTCAATGTAGCTCTTGAGACCATACATTTTAGAACCTTTTTTGGGATCAGCCACCACACAGTCAAATGTAGAGGTAGGATATACCCACATTGGGCCATAATCACCGATCTGTAAGAAATTACAAATATCTTTAAGTACATCATATTGTACCAGCTGTAATCAAGGAGACAAATATCTTCTCTCTTTATTTGAGAGTTTCCATTGATTTCAGTGAGAGACTGAGAACGTGGAAATAGAGGGGTTTCTTGTAACCAGAGATGACTGACCACAGTTAAAATCCTGTGCATTTTACAGTTTTTCCCAAATAGCAAAGGAGTGATGAATTCTAGGGCTATTTCAACCACATTTCACTGAAACAGCATATATCCAGAAGATTTTGGTTTTTAGATCAGAAAATTACTTGATCATCAGAACTGAACTTTGCAAACCATTACAAATGTAGCTCCTACATATAACTACCCAGATAACTAATAGACAGTGCAATGCATTTGCTCTGCCTCCCAATCCCCAAAAGGCTCATTTTCACAATCATGATGCATTCTGAGCACAAGGAAAATAGTACTGAAATTAATAATAATAATCATCATTATCACACCAGTTTTATTATGACAGTTCTATTTCTAATTATATGCTTAGTATCAATTTCTTCTGATCCAAATATATATAGCAATCCTGAGGCTAAAAGTTCAGTTGGAAAAAAAAGGAGGGTGAGAATGATTAAAAACCCCAACCAAACAAATCAAAAAACCAACCCTAAAACAAAGCACAGAAAAATCACACCCATGTTCCCAACTTACAATTATGGGAATTTTCTCTTTGGGTTTTGCTAGCTGCTTTGCCAACAGATACTGTTCCATTCCAGGTTTTGCGAATCCAGGAAATCTAACAATAAAATGAAGTGACAAGTTTATTCCATATTATCTTTCCTTTGACATATGTAGAATTACCAGCCATTACAGGAAAAAAACCCCTAAGTATTTCTCAAGTACAGAAAAGAATTGATGTGAATTACTTTAACAACCAACAATTTGCCCTGAAAAAAAGCAGAAAAGTTTTAGCTACTGACATCCAGCTAATCTTTTTTTTTTTTTTTGGTATGTGTGTGTAATATGGGCCTCTTCTTCCAGACCAAAGGGCTATTTATGCTCTGCAGTCCATCAGAGCAAACATAATAGGAGGACACGAAGCAACATCTGTCACTCCCCTGAAGCTCACCGTCTCTGGAAAAATACACACACACAGATGCTCATGCACCTGAGATTTCCTATTATGATAAATAAATCCTCTGAAAGAATGACAAACAGCAGATATATCGAGTTATCTGAAATAATTTACCCAGCAATTAGAAAGAAAGCTTCACAAAAATCACTGTAATGTCCTTAAAGTATTATAAAAAGCTTTATAAAAAGCAAATTGTGGTCCTCTTTCTAATTAGGAAGATGATTAGCCCTTGAAGTATCACAAACCTACTGCCTGCTTGCAGAAACATGAGGAGTGAAGTAGGACTTACTTCATAGACAAATAACACCTTTAAATAAAGTATTTCTGTGGATTTGCAACAAGTAGATGCCACAACGATGCAGTTACTCTTGCAACACTGGAACCCACTGATGAACAAAATTAACAACTAGCCTTACAGGGACAGTTGATACTAGTTGCATACCCAAGGAACCACTATTCTACAATCTTTTTCCACTCTGCTTTTATCCACTTAGAGATTACTACACAGTAGCTCTCAGATTAACAATAGTTTTAGAATAAACAAATACTAAGTTGTAACTTAAGATAATGCTAGTATAACCCTGACAAAGCTTGATGCTACTGGAAGATTTTTATCTAATAATCGAACTTCCTGTGGCTGAAGAATCAACTTGGATGATGCACAAACACAGCAGAGCAGAGCCTTTTTCCAGTGGAAACTCAGATTGCTCTGGACACTGGGGCAGCATCTCTGATCAGCCTCTACATTATGGACAAGACATCCATCACCTTTTATTTTCATTAAGAACATGTACTGTCAAAGGCAGTTAAATTTTAAAGACCAGTAGGTCCAGAAGTTCAGACATTGTGAAAGGGTCCTTTGCCTGTATAATACCTCAAAAAATTACACAGCTTTGTCATATACTTTCAAGCTTTCATGGATCTGTGTCCTCTGATCGCTCATGGAGTATGCTGAACTACAAATCCATCTTCTCTTCTACCCCAAAACTAATATTTACATTACATATTTCAAGAAGGTTGAATGGCCACACATTTACACATCTTGACAAATTCCAGTCCTTTTCAATATATACACATTCCCCATGCATTTTCAATTACTTGTTAAGTGGTAACTTCATAGCAGCTGCACGAGAATTTCCACGCTGGATCCCCCCAGCTTCTGATGCCTCAGTTTCCTTGTAACCAAGGTAAGATGGTGAAGTTGATTTTGGGTCATCCCAGTCATCATCCCAATCATCGTCATCAGCAGCTGCTGAAGTACAGGAAGGGGCAAGGGGACAGGAAAAGCAGAAAGTTAAATGATTTCTCTTCAAAAGAAGAAGCAGGTACTTCAGCACTCATACAAATGATCAACTAGGTAAACATATTAAGATCTAGTTCAGCCCTCTATTTTATGATTCCTCCTCAATTATCACTACCCCGACCAAATACAATGCACAAAGCACTGCACTAGAAATCCATTGAGGGAGAAGATAAAGAAAAAGAAAATAAACAAGAAAGAATAGCTGCCAGCGTGTTGAGATGAATTCAGTAGTGTTCCATATTCACAGATTCCAGGTTAGCATTCCCCAGTTATGGGTTCTCTTCCTCTTAATTTAGGCTTTTACTACAAAAAGTAGAGAAGCCTTCTGAAAGGCTAGTCATTTCTTAAAATTAAGGATTTAAGACTACTTCTTCACAAGCCTGAGGGCAAAAATTCAAGGGTGTCTAAAAGTTCCAGTTATGCAAGCTGAACAACGTGCCTGAGAATAGATCATGTATGCAAAGACTTTGACTGGTCAGATTTCCATACAAGTTTGATGTATCCATTTTGACCTGATTTTTAAAAAAATTTATTTCATTTTTAAAACCACTATTATTTTAGTGTCCAGATTACCCACATGGCAATGTGCAACTAGGAAACTGGAGTTTTTTTGGTTTTTAGATAAACCATGTTCTATAGTTATGAAATGTTAAATAATTCTTACCTCTACTGTCCACTGACTCTAATTTATTAAAAAAATAAGGGAATTATTAGCACACCTGGTCCTTGATATGCCTGTGGATGGCCAAATGCTGCTGCTGCCTCCCAGTTATTTGAAGCACTGTTTCTCTGGCCAGCTGCACTTTCAGGTTTCGTTGCCCAGCTGTCAGCAGCACTTCCATTATCCCAGTTCCCAGACTTCCCAACGTTCCAGCTGGACCAAGGGTCATTGGCAATGCTTGCCTACATCACATGAAGACAAAAGTAAAAAAGACATTGCTGAAGAAATGAGCAACAACCACATACTTTCTTCTTGAAGTCCTTGATCTCCTGCTGATAAGGCTATGAGTTTGCATTTAGCACGTCACTTGTTTGATTTAGGAGCAGCTGCCAGACCTTATGTTTCCAGCTACAGAGCTTTTACATGCAGCAAGCACCCGGAAGAACTGACCAGCCTTCCAGCAATGTGACACCAATACATACTAATAAGAGTGTTTCTCCTCAGGGAAATTAACCTATTTGTTGCAACAGTGTTAGCAAGCAATCTCACATGGTAATTATTTTACACTGACACCATAAGTATGGTGTATATGAACTATTCATTACCTAAATCCATGAAATAATTAGCACATTATAACAGGAACTCCAAAGTCAAAGATTAGGTTTTTGCAAATACTTATTTATCAAACTCAGATTAGTGGCTTTACTAAAAGCAAACCATAAACTGCCCACCCACACCATCACTATTGGTGGGAAAGTCAGGGAGTTAAGGCCAGCAAGCTGCCGAGCTTCTCTGTCAGAGCTTAACTCATTCACAGTGAAGGTGAGGGAAGGAATCAAACAGCTGCCAGGAAACAGTCTGGCATCTCCCTGGAGACCTACTCTCTCAGTATAAGCTTATGGTGAAGGTAATCACACATACCCTTCTGCTGCTGATGAAGCGGAGGTGGAAACCTCAGTGAAAGAGTGTAGAGCACACATGCCTCTAACTACTGCATCAATTTGTCATCTGCCAGTAAGTTGGATAATACCTTAGCATCCTGCTCAGCTCCTTGATTTTAACACTACACTCTGAAAAAGCCTTGACTAGTTAAGTGCGGTTTACTCCAGACACTTAGTACAGAGACTTGCTGGCAGAAAGGAAAAATTGCGCACATATCAAAACCCACATACTCAAAGTGTAGGAGGAAGAAAGAGGAAAAAGGGAAAGAAGGCAAACAAATCCAAGAAGGCTTTTCTTGTTCAGCAGAGGTAGAAGCTGACTTTTTTAAGAGGAAGACTCAAATCCTACAGAAGCTAATGCATTATTTTTATCATGAAGCAGCATATCAAAGAAGAGATGCCTAATATAAATTAATTGCTATTAGACTGTAACATTAACATGTGTCTCAGAACATTTGCTGGAACAGAAAATTTGATAAAAGAGAGAGATTATGTGGACAGCTTCTATATTGACAGTTGGAGTTTTTTATATTTTTAAGGATGAAACTGATGCAGGAACACTACTCCCTACGGGAGCAATATTGTTGAGGGCTACCTAATTCTTGAATAGCTGATACACAGTGCTACTCTCAGCAAATTACAAAGAAGTTTCTGATAGCTTATATGAGTTTGCTCTCTTCCTATGATATTCACATGGCATGAGTTTACTTAAAGAATAAACCATACATGGCACTGATCAGAGTTCATTATCTTTGCTAAATGAAAACACATACACAGAGCCCCAGCCACATGGAAAAACACACTTGCTTCTAACATACCTCAGAGTACCTAGAAAAGAATAGTTTGCATAATATTAATTTGCCTATACTTCCACAATATAGGTCATGCTGATCACTAGCAAATGAAAGCCCAGAAGTGGGATGATTGCCAAAAGGCTGAGTAAAGTTTTCCTCTTCTCTGTAGTAGTTCATGTGAAACCTGGTACATGAGTAGGTGGCAAAAAAACCCCTTAAAATCTGCTGCAAAACAAGGGGGAGACAGTAAACACTGGGTACACTACCAAAGAATGACTGTCAAGAGCAATGATCAAACTTGCAGACAGTTGCAGATACACAGTGAATGTTGTACAGCAAGGGGAAATGTATTACTTAAATTGAGCTCTCAGATACCTTATCTCTGTGTACCTACATGGAACTTCTATTCAAATAAGAAAATTTTACTTCTGAGGTGTCTAAAAAAGCTGTGGGGTAAGCTCTTTCCCCTAGGCCTACTGCCCACAGGCTATAAGAGGGGTGGAATAAGCTACTCCCCCCTCAGTTTCTTTCAGCCAAAGGGTCCCTATTTCTTTATGAGGCACTGGGGAAGAGGGTAAGAGATGGGTTAGGAATCTATATATATAGACAGCAATTTTCAAAGAGAACTTACAGGAATCCTTTCAACTTTCTTGAGATGTTTGCCTACATACACGTACACTGGACATTCCTAGGTGGTAGTCAACAATCAGTAAACATGAAAAAGGGTTCAGGAATCAGACATGTCATCCTCAAGGTTCTAGGGCACCACAGAAGACCAAATAAAGACAGATAAATTATTAAAAGGGTAATCTCAGCTCCAGTCAGCAATTCTGTAGATCTCAGCAGCTGACAAACTCCACATAAGAAGCCATTTATGTGGCCTGGCTCTGGTTGAATAAACCCTAATTAAAACCAGCAAGTATTTTGCAAGTGATTAAATTACATGTTCTTACACCTTCAGTTTTCAATAACTGAAACTGATAATCCTCTGATCTCTCCTTAGTCATCACAAAAAATGTGAAGAATCCTCACAAGAAACTGAAATTTATTCAATATAATTTGATACAGCACAACTAATATCGAATGCAAAAACACAAAAAGAAATGCCACACCACACAACTAAGAAACTAATCAGCTTTCAAATGAAGCACTGCATCTCTTTGCTCCCCAAGGTAACATCAAACAAGTACACTGAGATTAAATTCAAGGATAAACTCCTAAAAGACAGCTGATTTTTCCCTTTTGTAGATACTGCAGACTTGCTCACTCCTACTGTTCTAAAAGAAAAAAGAAGACAAAAAGGATATGTGAGGAATGGACAACAGAGGGAACCATTACTGAATATTTTAAGTCTTCCACTAAGGGCAGATTCAAAATCACTACAGAAACAGATCATTACTAGTGGGAGCCTAGGGGATGGAAAGAGAGGTCTAGTATGTTTTTAAAGATCTAATAATAGCTGAATGAGAAAAAAATTCCACCACACAGCAAAATCCTCAGCTTGAGAGTGGAATATCTTTCATCTTTACCAGATGAATCATTAATTAAATAGGAGAAGTGACATATTTGTCATTTTCCAGAGAATCCAAAGCTACAGACAGCAAAATTAAGGTTAAGGCACTGAGGTGTCTCTCTGTCCTTGCTCAAGATCTTATTACGATCTCTTGCCCAAATAAGTTGCTCCTGGCAGACCCCTTTCTCATGTTAATACATGCTCCTGATGGCCAAATAACCCGTTCTACCCCTCAGGGACAAAAGCCAAAACAAACATGATGCTCAGATGCTAAAACTAATTTAAGTACCTAAAAATACCTAGGCAACTGTGCCATAAAAAATAATGACCTTCAACTGTAAGAAATACACCTTGAACTCTACTCTGAGAGACAGAAGCCATGCTGAAGCAGTGAATGAAGAAAGTAAGTCCGATCAGATCAAGGGGAGTTCAGGCTGCACTGAGAAGCATTACACTCTTAAAGGGGAGTTTAAAAGAGACAGCACAGAGCAATGGCAAAAAACACAAGAAAAGTCATGGTGGCTCAGCTGAACAGCTCACAGGAATGGACGTACCTCTCCAGTTTTATAGCTGCCTTACTTACCTGCATGGAAACACAGCCTTAGGCATACTCACATATTACACTAAACTTAAGTTCTTTGGATAACAGTCTCTGATAGATACATTAAAAAAAGGTAAGTGAATATATAGACAGTCACCCTAAAAATCAAGTGTTTTTTCCTGGAAGAAAGACAAAGGACTAAAACCCTATTCTGCAGCAATCACAGAACTGCATTCACTGTACTGTATTTATGATAAAACAAGAGTGCACCTTAGCAGATAACTGAAGGAGCTGCCATACCCGTGATATTTTATGGCTAAGCTTTCTTTTTGGTAAATCATTACCTTAGCTTTGTGATCCAGGACATTTCTTCCACTTCTGAAGGAAGGCTCTCTTTTCTATAGTACAACTTAAACAACTTCAGAATCCTTAAAGAAATCCTTTAGGAAAATTAAAAGTGGAGATGGGCTACATTTTAAAGGACAAACAACCTTACGGAATCACATACTAGAATATTCCTGTGGATAAACACATGGAAGCAACATGGGAGAGGACCTCTAGAACCAGCTGACAAGGAGGCAGTAGCAATGCTGTCCTAGAAACTCATTTGTTCTTCAGTCACTCCTGTCATCTCCCTTCCTTCCAGAGGAAACCATCATTCAGGATCTCTGCTCCCAGCCCCATTGCCCGCTTAATAACTTAGTCCCTGCAAAGGCTTTGCCTGCTCACAAGCCACACAAAGCCAAGGCACACCCACTGGACAGTCTCTGATTTCGTCAGGAAATAAACCTAAACCACCAGAGGACAGAGTGGCTACCATGAAGAACAAAACAGTTGTTTTTGTTCTTTTCTGACTTCCAATCCTATTCCCTTATCTGTAAGGTAAAGAGGACTGGGGGCTGCATTGTTTGTGCACAGTGCAGGCACAGGACTTCTGTCTATCAACTCCTGATTCAGCACAAAAAAAAATCCATACTTGAAGTACAAAATGTTCTTTTAGAAAAATACGTAATTTAGACTTGAGTGAATAATACTCTGGGACAGGACAAGGGCAGGGAAAACACATTGTCATCCTCTCTGCTTAAAGGAAATTACTGGATTTTGTTAAATTAAAGTTTGCTTAGTTTCAAACTTCAGTGACTGAAAATCCTATATATGTTTATTCAATGGAGCTCTCTCAGACTTCTGTTTTTGTTACTCACACCTGCACATGTAAATGGCAGTCGAATCGCTTCTTTATGTCCTTGTCTTCTCTTGAGCTTATTTCAATCCCTAATGGCTCCTTGAAACACAGATGAGAAATTTCAGACAGTTTTCCAAGTACCAATCGCAGCAATGCCAGAAAAAGAAGAAAGGCTCCCTGTTTCTCTCTGATGTTCTCTAGACAGCCCAGGATCAGGCTACAAAGATAAAACACAGCTTTATCCTTCCTTTTTTTGGGAAAACCATTCCCTATTTTTATTTGGAAACAGAGGACAGGGGTTTCCCTTGTTGCCTTTGTTTGGTTTTTTTTGGAGGAGTTGAAGAATATTACTGGCTAAGGCTTTTTAGCTTGCCACTTTCAATTACAAATGCTCAGGATTCCACTTTAAAATAAGTGCCCAGTGAACAAGAAAAAAAAAAAAGAAAACCAGGAAGGGAACTATATCCTGCAGTAAGCCCCCTGCTGTGCTGGAAGGAATTGTGCAACACATGCATGCCATGTGCCATCGTAAGTGTGCAAGCAAGCAGAAATGCCCATAGGAGGGCTGACAAGATTGTTACCAAGTTAAAACATTCCTTATATCATCAATGCCAAACTACTAGAGCACAAGGTTACCTCATGAAATAAATCAAATGAAAAAGATAGTAATGCAGGGTCCCGGGGACAGATAACTGGGTACTAGGACAGGTTGGGCGTGGACCTGCTAGAAAGCAGTTCTCTACAGAAGGACCTGGGTGTCCTGGTGGATAACAAGCTGTCAGTGAGCAACCAGTGTGCCCCTGTGGCCAAGAAGGCCAGCGAGCATCCTGGTGCATTAGGAAGAGTGTGGCTAGCGGGTCAAGAAAGGTGATCCTGCCCCTCTACTTAGCCCTAGTAGGGCCACTTCTAAAGTTCTGTCTCCAGTTCTGGGTTCCTCAGTACATGAGAGACAGGGAGCTCCTGGAGTGGATCTAGTGGAGGGCAATGAGGATGATTAAGGGACTGGAGCATCTCTCTCAGAAGGAAAGGTTGGGGGAGCTGGGCCTGTTCAGCCTCCAGAGGTGATGACTGAGAGGGAACCTCATCCATGTCTTTAAGTATCTAAAGGGAGGGTGTCAGGAGGACAGATCCGGGCTCTTTCTCAGTGATGCCAAGCAATAGGCCATGAGGCAATGTGCAGAAACTGATGCACAAGAAGTTTCACCCAAGCATGAAGAAAAAATTCTTTACTGCATGGGTGACTGAGCACTAGAACAGGCTGCCCAGAGAGGTTGTGGAGTCTCCTTCCCTAAAGATATTGAAGTACCTACTGGACACAATCCTGTGCCATGTGCTCTAGGATGACCCTGCTTGAGCAGGAAGGTTGGACCAGACGATCCCTGCAGCCCTTTCCAATCAGATCCATTCTGTGGTTCTTTGAATTCTGAGGAAAAAAAGCATGCCAACACCATAAATTGTGGAAAACTATTCCAATAATCAGATTTTGCCTGAGGGAATTGGTGCAGATGAAAGTGAGGAGTGATCACAGTACTACAGCAGTTTAACAGCTTCCTGCCTAAGCCTTTGCATTCCACTGGGTCATCCACAGAAAAGGTCAAGACAACTCTATAATTGGAATTGGTAAAATCACTGTCATATGTTGGATGGTTATTTTTTAGTATGTAAATATGATTCATCTCAAAGCAAGCAAGCCAGTGTTTCCAGTACTGGAGAGAAGCCATTATCCTGTACTTTGGTTAAACAAGGATTGGTCACAAATTCCTGTTACAGGTCTGAATGCAATATTGTGATTGAGATGGGGGAGTGGACAGAATTGCTTTCAAATTCCAGGTAGCAATGTTACAGTGTCATTATCTGTAACAGGAACTAGAAGTTACAATTGTAACTCTCATAGTGAACCTACCTGCCTATTTTAAAAGATAATTTAGCATACTGGTTTAACAAGATAAACTGGACTCAACCAAATACAAGTGAGTTATGTTTCTCATGACAATAGTACTTTACTACACACAGAGAAACATCAGAGAATGGAACTGCTGTTACAGAAATGCAATAACATGCATTTCAAAATTTCCACAGAAGTAGAATAGTGAACTCAGCAGTGGTATGTTTATTTTCTTCAGTCTTAGCATTTATTTCTGCTCATAGCAGTTTGGGAAAGGGGAAGAGGTGTTACAGAATGCAAATTTATCAATGACAATTTGCCTTTTCAGCACTAAATTGCAAAAAATGTAGAAGATACAAAGTAATATTGTGAGAATAGCTTCCTTAGTGTCCTCCTTATGCATGTTCAACAACTTATGCCTACACACCAGGTAAATTGAGTTGCCTCAGCTCCTGCACATCAAATTATGTGCTTTCACTACTATTTATTCATCCTGTCTGTCTGTAAGTCCCACAGTATTCTGAAGGGAGAGTATTTTCTACATGTAAGAGTGCATTTACCTTATTTTTCTTCCAAGAGAGAAACTATCCCAAGTGATTTCACACTTACAACTGGATAAAACAATACAAAAATGAGAGGTTTCTCATTTGCTTCCTGTACCTACTCATGGGGCCTTGCTGCTCTGCCCACAACATCACTGAACACACAAAACATGTGGCTTCTCTAAGGTCAACAGGAATTAACTGAAACATCTGCAATTCACAAAAACTCAAACTATCAGGATAACTATTTTATCCCCAACTAAGAACAGCTGTACAGTCATCTTCATACAGAAGCAGACTTCACAGTGATTAGAGAATCAGTACCAAGAAAAGGGAACAAACTTCGCTACGAATGCAACTTACAGTTAGCTACAAGAACTATTTTTGTACCTTAAAATATATATCATATCTACAGCTCTTACATCAACACAGCTGGTGATCCACTTCCACCCTGAAATAGACAGACAGTACACCAATCTATTTTCATTTATGTTTTTAATACTAGCTTTCTGTTCTGGAGAAAGGGGGAAAAAATGAAAAAAAAAAGGCTAGACTGAGCTCTAGAGGGAAAGGGTGAGAAACCATATGAACTAAAATATACAGTATACTAAAATTTATAGTATTTCTATCCTATGTTCAAACCTGTATGTTACATAGATTGTAAACAACTGGACTACATTATGGCTAATTGTACAAATAGTCTGCTTACAGACTACTAATGAGATTACTGTACAGATAGCATTTTAACTTCTTAATAAGGAGAATTAGCTTGGAGGAATATGGTTGTAGCAAAATCTAAATAATTCAGATAAACACTATTGTTAAAACAGAAAGCCGGTATTTGTTCACAACTTTTAAAGCATTTTAAGTTAGATAAATGAAAACCCACCACAAGCTGTGGTACAGAATGAGGACATCGCTGATGTTAAAACAGCAGCCTCTGAACCTGTAACGAGCAAAATAAATACAAGTACCTCTGTGACTTGACAATATGTACTAGTCTCGGCCACAACAAAAAAAACCCAAACCAATCCAGTTGGAGGAGACAATGCAGAATGAATTTTACATTAATGATTGCATTTCTGTAAACAGTAAAATTATGAAGGTTCCAAATGCCACCAAACTAATAACTTCTTGGACAACTGCAACAAGAAACATAATTTAATTGTGGATATCCCTTATTGATACAGTTACTGGAAGAAACTCAATATCAAAGAAATACTACAAGAGAAAATCACTCATTTTTTAATCAAAAATGAGAAATTTTGTATTCACTGTATTTTTCAGGTTCACTTGGTTTAACCTGACAAAATTTATATTCATTTCAGTGCCATAATTGCCAGTATTATTCCAATACCAGCAGAGTTTACAGGTAGCTTATTTTACTACATATATGCAATTCTAAGAAATAGAAAAAACCTAAATGCTGCTACACTTACTCACTGGCTGTTCCAAATGACAGTCTAAAATTAGCACCTTGTGTTGCCACTCAGAGGAACAGTGGATTGACAGAGAAGAAAGACTTCTCATTCCCTCTGCTTCCTCTACCCAAGGGCTACCAGGTCAAAACAAGATGAGACCCATACAAAGGTCAAGCAGCAGTCTCCATATTTAGCAGCTAAGGCTTCCTTGAATTGTATTTTCTTGAATAATTTTTAAAAGTTTCTCAGACATTTAACCACAAATGTTATGGGCAGATGCAACATTAAATTCTACATTCTGGTTATCTTCTTCTTTGTGTAAAAATAGTCCACCTTGAGTCAATTTCCCCCCCCTCATTTTGTGTTTAATTAGCTTCATTGCTTTCTCTGATTGCTTTTGTGTCCCCAGTATCTTCTACAGGTAACTCTTTAAAAGAGCAGCTGCAAGTTTTACCAAGGCAGCCATTGCTGGGACACCACTGATGCAAGGAATGAGTTGGAGAGAGTGAAGCGACAAGGGTCAGGCAAAATTATTCTCCTTAGGAAGTATCGCATGCCTCTTTCTAGTGTCACTTTACACCTGTGGCAAACCCAGGTAAAGTACACTACCAAAGTGTTGCTGTAGTTATCGAATCTTTCTCAGTGATGAAAAGGAAGGGAAAGCAATTGTTTTTCATTACTGTTTATTAATTACTTTTCAAGAGATTATTTACTGAACAACAACAAAAACCTTTCTAGGAAAAAAACACAGTCGGGGTAGAGCAGTGTTTGAGTCAATGATGTTTTCTTAACAACAAAAAGTTATGGTTTCCAGAGTAGGAAACCAAAAGCTTCCTGTTTATCTGGAAAGCAGAAAGGCATGGGGAAGGAAGAACAGGAGATGTTCCAGTGATGGCATTTGCCTTCCCAAGTAATGGTTACGTGTGATGGAGCCGTGCTTTGCTGGAGATGGCTGAACACCTGCCCGCCTACGGGAAGTAGCAAATGACTTTCTTATTTCACTTTCCTTGCATGCGTAGCTTTTGCTTTACTGATTAAGCTGTCTTTATCTCAACCCATGAGTTTCCACACTTTTATCCTTCTGATTCTCTCCCTCATGCCACTGAGGGAGGAATAAGCAAGCTTCTGAGTGGGTTGAACTGCCTACCAGGGTTAAACTACACCGTTGTGGCTTAACTGGTCTCTCAAAAGTAAAAAACTAAAAAGCACCACATTCACATTTGAAATCAGCCAGATCTATTCTTTTTAATAAAGCTTAGTACTAAAACACTGTGCAACAACCTGTGGGAGTTTTTTTATTTACTGTTAGAAGAATGGAAGGAATTCTAAGAATTAAAACATCATCTGACACTGAAATTGAGGAGTGGGGGCGTTGTGGAACCATGTGTATGTTAGAGTGACTTAATGTTTACAGAAAGGAATTTCTTCAATACAGTAGTAGTAAGAAAAATCCTAAAACATCCTGTTTATTTAGAATTGCTTTTACAAAGACTTCTTGGAATAAACTTTCAACCCCCCATGTTACTATAAAATATAAGATACCATAAAATGTCACCATTTAGGAATACTGCTATTTCTTATGCAGTCTACCAGACTATCTATGAACATGTTAGCTTCCACTACTGTGCTACCTCCAGCATCAATTCCCTTTATATTGACACATAATTTGTCAGGTTTTTCACTCTCCATTGCCTGAACACGAGTTTCATTTAAAATTAAAAGCTTTGTATATTGACCTAGTCAGTTATTAAAGCACTTGAAAAGTCTATGGCAATTGCTTGCAACTGTGCACCTGAACACAAATCAATCCCAAATGCCTCAGTGAACTCTTGTTAAAAATATAAATGTTATCATAACCAAATGCAGAGTAATACATCTAGGAAGAAGGGTCATACCCACAAAGTAGAAGATTGTACTCTTATTAGCAGTGGCTCTGAGAAAGACTCCAGTATGCAGGGGATGAGCAACTCAGTATAGCCTCCTGATACAGTACTACAGGAACCAGTGCAATGTTTACGTATCCGGCATTTCTACATCAGCACAGCAGTGTCAAACCTGTTTGACACCATGCGATGTACACAGGAGCAATGCATGTGTTTTACAGACAGGTCACAAGATGAAAGTGCCTGCAGAAGAAAGCTTGCTTTTTTCTGAGAGCAGGAGAAAAAGTATCTCACACCAGACAGGCAGAATAAGCAGACAGAATTTCTTAATTAAGAAGACAATTAGCCATAGAATTTTTGCAAGGAAAAAACCCAGGTACTACAGAGCTCCCTGACCTGGGAGAAAGGCCTAACAGCGAAAAGTGGAAGGCACACTACCTAGTATACAAATTGAATTCCCATCAGCAATAAGCCACTAGAAAAAAATACCAAATATATGTCAGAAGTTGAAGAAACCAGTCTTCAAATCGAGACCTACAGTTTTTCTAGAATATACATATAACCAAACAGCAGTTACTCAGTTACAGAAAAAAGACTTGAGAAAGCAAAAATAACTTATGACATAAAATCCTGACTGCACAACAGGATGGTTCAGGCTATAAAAATCCCAGGAAAACTGAAGACACAAAGACACTAGCCTGAGGAAGTCTACTTCCCCTGCATGTTGCACGGCCTTGACTGCATCCAGGTGCACACTCTCCTCTTCCTCTCTCTCCTCTATTAAGGTCAGCAGCAAAGGCACTGTGGTATACTGGTTCTCCCAGCTGTTTCACATAGCATTTGATGTACAATTAAGAGGAACAGGACACTTATAAGTGTGGGGCACTGGTGCAGACGAGACAAGCTGTTTGCCTGAAGTTACTCCTTTCCAAAACTTACTGTGAGAAGACCTGTAATTTGTATGTTATTTACAGGGACCATATACTGTTGACCCTGTGTAAACTACATTATAAAGTAACCATATTTCCAAGCTCTTCACTCCTCTAGAAATGCGACTTCCAAGACTAGATCGCCAGAGTAATTTTCTATTATTTAGAATATAATAGATACCTCTGTTTTAATATTTCCCTCTACACAGGCAAGAGCTTTTTTCTTCCCTTCTACAAGTGCAGGTACTTTGTGTTAAGTATAGAAGAAGCTGTGACAGATACCTCTACCACCATTCAAAATATTCTGTTTATTACATTAGTAAGTAATTCTTCCTAGATCAAATTAAGTTATATGTTTCTCTTCTGAGGAATGGTACTTAGATTTGACAGAAGTAGCTATTGTAAATATCTCAGCTTCCTCAGAAGAAAAGTTTTGCTAGAAAACTCTACAGCAGGAAAATATGGGGCAAGGTAACAGACAGCACAGAAGAAAAGAGGTTTCCCCACTCTACCTTCAAATTACTGTAAGTTTTACTGAGGGAAAACTAACCTATAATCAATACTTTTGGCTCAGTCTGACATGAGAAATTCATGAGGTATTTCAAAGTTCTGTATTTAGCCTTACATATTAACTGGGCATCAACAAAAAAAAGGTTATAAACACAGAGAGCCACAGTGAGGTTTGGAGTTCTCTAGTGAGAACATGTGATCACAGAAAAACAGTCCTGGCATTGTCCAGCTGAATACAAGGAAGTAAAAATCAAACACAATACAGTCAACGAACTGCTACATTCACTGTCATATAAAAATGCCCAATGTACACTTTTCAAAAGATCTCACTCCATGTCAAAGCCCTGTGGTGCAATTAAGAAAGTTAACTGATAATTAACTGACCTACAAACCAGGTGTGTCCCCCCAGCTGTTACAATAAGTAAAGCATTTACTTTCCAACACAAAAGACCTTTGCATGTTACTGTTGGAAAAAAAGCAGATTTTGTTTTTCTCTTGACCTGTGGACTTTGAAATGTTTAACTTTCTACGTGTGGGATATGCAGCAGTCTGTAGACTGCAATGAACAACTTGTGTTTAAGATAACATATGTCCTCAAATATCTAACCTGGAACTAAATATTTGCTGCTTAAAGAATTGTTACGCCTGGCAAAAAGCTATAAGTAGAGGGATTAAAAAAACCACAAAAATGTTCTTGCAGCAAAATAAAAGTCAGCCTCTTCTCCAACTGACTGGGGACAATGCATGAACTTGCTTCATCTTTTTTTAATCCTAGAAACAACTCTTAAATTCTGAAAAAGAAATATAACCTGAGATTACCTCAGTTGGTTAGACCCTGGTGCTAATAACACCGATGTCGAGGGTTCAATCCTTGTATGGGCCATTCACTTTAATCTTTGTGGGTCGCTTCCAACTCAGAATATTCTGTGAAATCTGCAATATTTATTCACTCTAGCTAATGACGTATAGACCACCCAACCGTATTAGACATGAATTTGCTAAGAGTGCACTTGCAGAGACTGAAGTAGTCACAGATTTATATAATTGCAGACTGGAAAGAAGAAAAATGTCCCACTTCTGAAAGTATTAAGACCATTAAATTTTCAGCAGTGACAATATCTGAGCAGTCACACACACACACATCATTAATATTCAACAAAAGTGTTCCCTAATGAAAACACAATTACTTTAATGAGTACTTTTATGAGGGTTCACAAATACAGTACTGCAAGCAATTATGTCAACAAAACTTTCCATGTCCTCTGTGCCTGAAAAACCATGGGACATACCTGATGATTGCTTTTTGCAGCAGAGTTGGTCTGAGCTGTATTTGAAGAAAGGGAATCAAAAAATGCTTGGTCAGCTAATGAGTTACCGCAGCTAATGCCGTCTTTTGCACCTTCAGTTATAATCTGAAATGGAAAAGGTTGTAAATGATTTTTCATGCTTCTATTAATCAGATTATGCTTTATCACATATAATCATCCTAAGATTCATATCACTAGACTTTAAGATGCTTGCATATAACCTTTTTGAATTCAAATCCAATAGAACTTTATACAAGAAACAGATTTGATATTCTGGATGATTTACTTCCACACCAGATAGAATTGGTTTGCATTGTAACTGTAACACACAAGACCGCTGCGGATATCTATCCTTAGGGATTAGAAACGTTGTTAACATTACTGCTTGGACACTGGGAACTCAATACTCAAAGGATGGGCTTGGGACAGTAAGTTTGGAGAGACAAAAGTTACTGGACCGTGAGCTAGTCAAATGAGTAAAAATGCAGGGTAATGTGAACCAGCATGGTTCTGCTTTGTCTATTCCATCCCCGGCTCTTTTTTTTTTTTAAATAAACACAGCATTGGTGAAAGAAGCGATGCATGTGCCTAAAGAGGCTGCCAGAGTCTTCACCTAACTGGCAACCTGCAGACATACACACACTGAGCCCTCCAAGTGCAAACCAGGTTCCAGTCTTTGCATTAAGATCCCCATTCCATCCCTAACCCAATACCACCAGTCTGCAAACAAAAAACAGATCAACACACAGCAAAGAGACAGCAAAGGCCCTCTGTTAGAAGATGAGCTAAGTAGTCCCTGGATTTAGGATCCCATATCTTAAGCCCTAGAAATGTGACTCCATTCCAGAGATTTATGAGTGTGTGGTGAATCTGCCACAGTAACACCAGTGCAAACTTTCATTACTCATTTCACTTCCATATTTATGTCTTCAAACAGGAAGAGAAAACAATTATGGGTTTGTGATACCCCCAAAACCAGAGGCAGATTCAAAAGAGTTCATGTTCTGCAGATTACCTGTATTTCTTACAGACAACTTCCTTTCTTGGGCAACTACTAAGAAGCACTGTAGCTTTGGATGATATGGTTGCACTGGTCTCCAAAGCTAGCCACAGCTGTTTCAATGCAATTATATATTCCAAGCTTTAACACTGGTAGGTTTACGTTTGAGCATTTCTGTCTGATCAGCAAACTAGAGGATGGGCTTTTCAGTAGTTCTCCTTTCTTAGTGCAGAGCGGCGTAGTCACTTACCTCAACATAATCTGTTGGAACAAGTCCTCTCTCTCCTTGGCTGTTTTTCCCTTCTAACCAGCCTCCACCAACATCCTAAAAGAAGTAATATAGAAATAATTTTGCTAGATGGATCCCACAGCATGCTTCAAATAGCTCAGGAGAAAGCACTATCTTGCTGTCAAATGCAATATACAAAAGACAGTTATGACTGTAATCATGAACAAACTCGCTTAAAGCTGCTGAAGCAGCATTTTAACACAACACCGACTGTGCTGGTTCTACATAGATATTGTGGCCTTCAGATTTTAGCAAGCAAAAGGCTGATTTTTCAGCACTTTCGACCATTTAGGAAACCACAGTCAATTGTCTGGACACAGACTGCATAAAAACAGAGCTATTAGTATGTCAATTTCAAAGCATTAGTTTTAATCCATAAAGAAACGAGACTCAAAGAATTAAGCTATTGGTAATATGTGTAAAAATCTCTGCTTCATTTATTGAAGGTGCATAGATGGGTAATGAGTGAGAGCTACTACCCACAAAAATATTAAGGGTATTCTCAAGATTAAAAGAGCCACATGCCATATAAGATCTGGAGACACTCTTTCTATTTCACATTTATTTTAAGAGGCAGGGCTCATGCTACTAGTTTAGAAAGAACTAATGCAGTTCAGCTCTGATCTTAGTGGGGCATCCTGGTATTGTTTGCATTTTTAAAACACATATTCTACATACACTAAACAACCTCTGCAGGCCTTTGCAGTTAAGCACAGTTAATTCCAGGACATCACTATCTGGAATAAGCTGGTTCTGTTTTAAATCAAGTTGTTTAAGGAGCATAGTTACATGTCAAGCTAGCTCACAGATGAAAACTGGAACCACACATGCTAGACAGGAATTACTGAATTTTATGTTTTCTTAATTTGCTTTTTAAAGGATGTATTTGTTTGTTCACAATTTCATTCTTTTATTTGGAAATTTTATGTACACCTGCACACAGGAGAACTCTGTTTATATATTCAAGATTTTAAACAGTTATTGAAACAACAACTTTCATTTACATCTCACTCTAGAACACAGAAGTAATTAGACATGTCAGATTTTAAATTCAACTAGCTTGGTTAAACTGCAAGAGCAATGACATCTTGAGCCATAAGTCATATTTGCACTGCTACACTTAAAAGCAGTCATCCATGGACTTGCATGACTTATGCTATTGCTGTCTATATTTATCAAATAAAAACAGATCAAGAACCTTTGTGGCAATTTATCATAGACAGCATAAAATAAAATTTTACTTGGTTTTACGTATACTGCCTTAAGCAGTCTTTTCAGTGAGAACTAGCTTATAAGTGGTGAACAATTTATTTATATTTACTCCTACTTTTGTGAGAGGTCATTAAGCTCCTGAACTCATTTAAAATGTAACCTCTGCCACAGCACAGCACACTATCCAACAAGGTCATGGTTCTATTATATATCTGCTTCATATATTTGAGATCAGTGGAACTAAAGGTTTTAAGAATTACACATGACTAGGCTCTTCAAAGAACTACTTTATTCTGTAGAACCCATGCTTCCTACACAACCAAATAAACCACCTGATTTTGAAGCCAGGTTTTATTTTTATTTGGATGTGTTTTAAAAGCAAAGTCTATTCACTAAACCATATCACTACACAAAAATCAAAAGCAGAAGGAACCAACACATTGTTATCGAGGGTAAGAATTACAAAGGATAAAAGTGCACTCAAATTCAAAAAGTACACATAAATCAAATGTCAGTGCTCAAAACCACTACTCGTTTAACAACTTCCTGACATCATTATAGTATTTTCACCTCTTCTTCCCTGTACCTTGTCCATATCTCTTTAATTATGAAAGGACACACAAATTTAGTAATAAATATTTTATAGTGAGTTCTTTAACAAACTTGGAATGCTGAAGTATTTAATTAAGCAACCCAAAACCTAGAAAGGAGCTGGCATGTCACATTTAAATGCAAGTGGCAAGGACCTGAAAGACTACATACAACACAACATGTGGAACATTAGGCATACAAAAAGAGATTCATTCAGATGTAAAGGTTATCATCTCCTTCCTCTCCCTTGGCACTCTGCTCTATTTAGAAGGAAACAAAGCTGTGCACATTCTTAAGTGTGTGGGCACAATCTGAGAAGGCCCCATCCTCTAAAACTGCTCATTGCATTTGTTTCCACAAAACTATTAGAAACTTCTTTGTATTCAGTTTATTTGCTAAGGAAGGGTAGCTATAGCTTCAGGTGTCACCTAGCACCATTCTTCTTCCATCTGCTAGAAATAGGTTAGGAAAGTGCACTGAAACCCTGATTCCATCTTGGTTTTCTTACCGGGTTGGTAATTGTGATGATCTCCCCTTCACTGACTGTCAGCTCGTTGTTTCCAGGCTCAGCAGCAAAATCATACATAACACGAGCCTGTATGTGAAAAAGAATGTAACAGTGAGCCTTCCAGCCTATTTAGAAGATTTCACAAAGGAAGTATCAGCACAACTTATTCTTAACTACCAGAAATAGTAAGTGGCGTCAGGCTGAAAGCACAAAGAGCAACTCAGCATGTACAAGGCTAACATTTCCTACATTCAAACTCCAAACTGAACAGGAACAAAAACTTTACCAGATAAAAATCTCATGTGGAGCTTGTTGAAGATAATTTACCAGAAAGATTCACAATTCAAGGCTGGCTGGTCTCTGCCATGTCCAGAACTATCTGTACAACAGTTTCCAGGGGAAAAAGGAAAGGCTTCTAACTTTAGCAAACAATCCAATTAATTATTTTTTTTCTTACAAGACATATTCCAACTCCAATTTGGGTAAAGGGAACTGTTTCATAGAGCGAGTAATTCAGAAAAAAAAAATAACTGTAGATGTAAGTAACCGCCGCTATACATAAAAAGTAATATGTAAAATTATGTTTTGAGACTCTGGGAGGAACTATGCAAATGCACAAGCAATCAGTGAGAGTAGGCCTGTTACATACTGGCACGAGTGGGGAAGGAAAAACAAAACCAACCTAATTTTTAAGTGTTTAGCTACACAAAGGCTCTGCTGTGTACTGACTCTGCTACTACACATAAAAAAATGCTACATTTGAAACACTGACAAAGTTGTCTAACATTTAAAGAATGTTTCTGCTTCTTTATACCTCAGTTCATACAAAAGTAGGGTTTGTTCCTACAGGTTAAAAGATTAAATCTAAGAAAAAACCCCAGATTTTATATTGGTGTTACTAATAACATCAAACACTGTACATCAATGAGTTCCTTCTTGTACTTGGAGGTTAGGAGGAAGAAGAAAAAAAACTAAAAAAGAAGTAATTGTTTCTTCCAAAGATGACAATAAATTAATTATTTGTGTTGAAAGCATATTAGGTGATATGAAAAAAAAGGACCAGAGGACAGATATTCACCATCAAGTCTTGCCTATCCCAAATCTGCAGGTTATGATTCCCACCTAGTCATCCTTTCTTTTAACAAAAAAAACATAAAAAGGAGAACTTCCCACCCCCACAATTTAATTTCATGAGTACCATGTAGAAATATTGCTGGCTGGTCAAGTGACACTTTACTTCAGTGTAAATAAAAACAGAGATGAGAAAAAACACTTATGTTGTAGTTCAGCTGACAAAGCTAATCCTGAACCATGTGCACAACAAATCAAACACCTGGTCTTCTCCACCGGAGCAGCACAACATTGCAGAAAACTGTGTGTTCCAAACGCACTGAATGCTTCCTTCCATGAAAGCGTTTCCCTTAAAATGGAGGCTTTCAACACTTTCAGATTATGCCATGCAAAACCAAGATGAAGAGGAGAAAACTATGTTCGATAATTACACTAACTACTTTCTTTCCAGCAGCACATCAGGCCTCTATGCAAATGTAAGAATAAGCTGCCTGACTTTCCTTAAAAAGTAAACTCAAGAGAAGCAGCGTACCTTTTGAAACACAAAAACATATTAAGCAGGGGTGTAAAAACTACCACTCAAACCTCTTCCCTCAGCAGTACTAGATGAAGGTGTTGAACATGCCCTTTTTACATCAGGTTACTAATATTTATCCATTTTCTGCAAGCTATGCATCTGACTCATGGGGAAAGCAGCTTTCTTAACCAGGGAGTCTTCTTGGCCTTATCCATTCAAGTAGTACACCACAGTATTAAGTTCTTGCTTCTATTCAAAGGAATCACGGGAGTTTACCAAGACAAAGGCAACAGGCAAATTTTACCAGCCTTCAGAAAAACTGGCAAAACATCCACAGTAATAATGACCAGACTGGAAAAGTAAGACATATTTCTGTCTAATAAAAAACAGATGCAGATACTACATTTTCCAGATATAGCAGGGAAATAAAGTAATTTGGAAAAATCTGGAAGTATTCAGATTGAAGGGAAGAAAAAGCTAAGGGAGATACCTAGAATTTAACAACATCCTTGCGCCAAAGTCCATCTATTCACCTGCACTGTATGGTTGCTTCAAAAGTTGTTAAAAAAAGTAGAAGAGGGGAAAAAAATTACAAACAATCCTTGCTTATTGCAGTTTAAGAAACTGAATAAAAAAACCCACCTCTCAATATCAAATAAATAGATTACTACAGAATATTGACTGAGGTACCTGTAACCTGTTTAAGGCAATCTGTAACCTGATCCATATATTGACATCTCAAATAAATTCCCCAGCTTTTTTTGATGGTACTCTCCATTTCACTTGCATTTCTAGGCTGGGAAAAAAGTCCTTAAGAACTTCTGTTGAGTAAGCTTTAACACTACCCTCCTACTGTTGAGATTTAATGGGGAAAATAGTATAAAATCAACCAATTCCAAAGTAAGTAAAAGTAAGTGATCAGATGTTTTCCCTCAATTAATAAGTGTACTGTTAACAATGGAACACCCCCTGTCCTTTCCCTGGGCAGAGGCACCAGCCCCAGTCCTATTTAAATTTCTGACAATCAGTTCCAAAATACTATAAAATGGAAAAGAGTTTTCTTTTGCAATGAGCTTTTTCCTTCTGACTGGACACAAATATTGCATCCAAGTAGCAGTTAGGCTTAGAGAGAGATCTTTGCAACTTATACAAAATAGTAAATGGTCATGAAGAAAAGCATTTAACAAGAAAAGGATTTTAGCTCCTGCACACTGCAATACACGCACTGAATGTTAGGTCTAAGCTTCAAGACACTTTGAATATTTATAAAATGGGAATTTCTGATGAATTCCACATCACAGAACTAACACAATGAAGACAACTTCTTCAAAACACAGGTTTAAAAAATATAAATAAAATACTTTCTACAGTAACTGTTGTGCTTCATATTTACTTCTGATTATATATAAAATGATCAAACAATCCAAGAACTATGGGAACTTCAGAGATTCAAACATTTCGTTAGTGGAATAAAGGCCATTGCTTCATTTACAGAATACTGCAAATATGCAAAACAAGCAAGAACCATTAACTAATCTATTAGCTGTAAGAAAATTAATTTCTTTTACCGGCTGCATTTGTTTCTCCCGTTCNTATATATGCTTTTGGATTCTGAAGTTTTGTCACTTCCTTTGAGAAAAAAAAACAAACAAAACTACCAACCCAAGAAATTTAAACTGATTTCTTTGACCAGAAAGCAGATCTGGTCATTGTGCTGTATACCTATTGTCTCCCATTGCTCAGATGGCAATGGAGCTTCCTGCACCTCTTCTGGGAGTTGTAATACATTCTGACATTCATCTCATGCTTCCTCATGTGAAAAAAGGCTGGCATGATTAAGCAGAACTCTCTCACAACACACGCCAAGGAGGAAAGAGCTCTTTCCTCAGCATCTCTGTGGCTCTGGCATATATTGCAGAGTTTCTCTGGAATGTGAGGGAGGCAGCATTCTTTTCTCTTCAAGGATGGGGGAAACCAGTAAAAGAATTCCTACCTCTAAATGGAAAATGAGCTTTTCAGCAGTATGGATGTAGATATTTAAATTGTAATAAAGAGAAGGAAATAGAAAGCGGTAATTCTTAGTGTTGTATCAGCATTCTTTTTATTGGTTCTACCTGCTGTAGTTACACAACTGGACTGCAGTTTCCCAGTTTACAGATTTACTGACTTACTACAGTTTGAAGCCTCTTAACATTGAGAAGTTCTAAGCATTGCAATCAATCACAATTACTGTATTTTTAGAAATATAATAGTAATCATGCTTAAGCATATTAAACCACAAAAAATTCTCCACACTGGAAAGCAGTATCTAGATTAGTAAAAGTGTTATTCCTCTGCAGACCTGGAACAGAATTAGCTTTCCTCTATCACTTCTGTCTGAGTAACTCCCCCTTCTTTCCGTAACACCGAAAACTAAGAGGAAAAAACCAACCAAGCAAACACCAACAAACAAAAAGCATTTGCCAGTTTATTTCTGAAAACAGACATAAGACTATACAACTGTATCTGCCAGTGAGTCAAGACTCTTAAGCATAAATTCAGGGGGAAGGAAGTTGTCTACCGAAAGTCATTAAAATTCCAATGAAGAGTTACATTATCACTACAAAGTTACTAGATAAGTATCCCTGCAGATATCCTGATACACTGGCTCTTCTGCGTGTTCTCCAGAATCTTCAAAGAGGTGATAAAGCAACAGGAACGCCTATTTCTCATAGGAAGAATCTTTCTGCCCTTTCCAAGGTGTTTCACTCAAGGTAAGGCTCTGATGGAAGAGCAACTTACCCCCAGGCTGGACAATCCTGTTGTGCACAGGCACACGCTTGCCCACACTAAAGTTCACCTGCAGCAGGCTAGCTCTGCAAGAAGAAGGACACAGAAAGCCCCTGTGTATTCCTCTCTAGCGGTAAGCAAACAGGCTAAAAGCTAACGCACATCAGTACCGCTGAGAGCAGCTTTTCTAATAGCTTTCCTGTCTAGGAGTTACTTGATAAGAATGATTAAAGACCCACATAGAGTGATTACTGGGTTTTCCTTCAGTTCACACTTCTGAAGGAAAATGTTTTTGTAATGCTGGACTTCCTGATTGTAATGCAACACTTCTGCATCAAACTAGACTTTATAGCACTAAAATTGGAGAAGCCACTCAAAAATTGGACACACCTTTGAAAATGCATTCCCTATGTGCAGGACTTCATTTGTACTCGAAAGAGCTCTTGTGTTACGCCATAGATTCATCTGTTTCATCCATGTGTTAGAGTTTAGGAAACTTGGACCACAACTGCTTCTCTTGGTCAGCTGGCAGTGGCAGATAGTACAAAGGAAATATCCATAAAAGTTTCATAGCATGAAATTCCCACACTAACTGCATGCCTTCCTTTTCATAGTTAGCACTACAGCAGTTCAGTGCTTCAGCCACCCAGCAGAGCTGTTGTCAAGAAACAGAGATTCACAGGATTAAATTGCTTGATGCCACTGCCAGAAATACATCTGCTGTATCACTGCAGCAAGAGGGCAACACCTGACAGGTTCATGCTGGTGGCAGCAGTTCCCATATTTACAAAAAGATCATCAAATTCCATACTTCTATTTTGGAAAATATATGGGGCAGATAAATGTGGGTTTCAGAGAAATCTGCATCTACTGGAGAAGCAAAAACTATAATTTGGGAAGCCTGGTAAAATGTCAAAAATAAACTAAAAAATTTTTAAAAAGAAAGGTCAATTGTGAGCATTGGCCCTTTCCCCACCCAACCCGCCCCCCTCCCCCCAAGGACTCTTCTAAACAAGTCCTTAAATTATAAATAACCTTGTCAGTAAGGCTTGAACTTTTCTTCTAGGACAGCAGCTTAAGCTTTTAGCTGGAATGAACAACAAAGGGCTTTTGGTCACCTCAAGTAACTCCAGTAACATTTCTGTTACAAATAAACTTCAGAAAGCTTTGCTATAAAAACTCCCTCAGTTAGTCCAAATATTCTTTGGTAGGTCTAGTAAGCATAAGCCTTTGAAATCTGCTGCTTGTGAAACACTGATAAGCAATATGTTAATCACACCTGGAAGCACAAAACAGGAAAAAGCATTTCTGTCTTCCCAGACTTTGCTTTATTCATTCTGCTGTTAGCTTTTTGGATGTGGGTTTGGTTTAGGGTTTTTTAATACATTTTTAGCAAAGTTTCTTTGGTTAGGTTTTTTTTCAGCATTACTTTCTCCCACCAACACTGTTTTAAGAAAGAAAATATTCATTTTAAAGGGTTAGTTCTAAGAGAACAAAATAGAAATAGCATACCTGGGATACAGGTTGGGATCCCAGGATTAGAGAAATTGAGGAAGCAGAGACAAAATAATAAAGACAGAAACCTAGCTGCAAGTAAATGAGTTCAGAAATTGGCAGTATCTTTTGATTACATCCAAGAGAGTGGTTCAAAATGAAGCATTTAATCTAAAAAGTGGCAACTCTCCGCAAGCAAAAGGCAATTAACTTAAAATTATTTTTGCATTTTCTTTTCTGTATTGTTTGATTGCTCATGGCAACTTGCCCTGAGATTACTGTCCAATACTGTTTTTGATGTATTTTACTGCTTAGAACAACTAGAAGACATCTGACTTGGTATCAATTGAAGAGGCAGCATTAAACCCTTAGCTGTCTTTACTGCGCCAGCGAAGCTACAGAAGTTACATAAGGTAGGCACCATTCACAAACAGACTTAAGTTGCCATATTTTAATCAATGCATCCTTGAAAGAACTCTCTGCAAATCAAAATGCATGCTAAGTCCCACTGCGGATAGTATTTATGATGCTGTAGGAAGTTTAAAATAGCTGGAGTCCAAAGAGCTCGGAAAAAAGGGTAAGGAAAATGCTTCAGAAATACAGACAAGAGCATCTCACCTCTCTCCCACGTCAGAGGACAGAGCACACTAACTTTCTTCCAACAGAGGCTAACATTTAGGTAGATTTAACCATTTCCCTACCCTTTATCCTGAAACCTAAGCTCATTCCAAAACCTAAGTACTCCCAAGTCTGAATAGATTTTCCTTCAGCACCTGAAGCACTGAGTCACAGAATCATAGAATAGCTTGGATTGGAAGTGACCTTAAAGTTCATCTAGTTCCAAAGCTCCCTGCCACGTGCAGGGACAACTTCAAGGAGACCAGATTGCTCAAAGCCCCATCCAACCTGGCCTTGAAAGGCCTTGAAAAATGTTTATACTAATAATAAGGGAAACAGCTGGAGCTGTGATTTGACAAAAAATGCCTTTTCATTTTAGTCCCCCTATCACAACTGTACCAGACCGCTAGGCAAAGTGTGCATTTGGATAGTCCATAGAGAAATATCAAGTGGCTCTTCAACTACCCATGATTCAGCCTCGAAAGGCAGCTACCTTCTGTCCTGCCACAATAAAGAAATCCCTACACATTCCTCTCACAGGCTTTCCTAAGAGACAAGATGCAAACAAAAAACTGATGATGGAAGCGTAAAAGGACACAAGGGACACTGTCCTACAGAAACCTTACCTTAGGTATTCAAGAGATTATACATTATAGTAAAAAGTGCCAGTTAAAGTGATAAAGATTTATTATAAAGAAGAAAAGACACCAATGTTTATCTTTTTATCTAATTCAGAGTAAATGGAGAAAATATATACTGCCTGTATACTGCTAGACGTCACTGTTCTTGTGTATGTGCTCAATATCTGCTTGCGAATAAGTCTGCTAGCCTGAAAAAAGGGAAGCATTTTATACCATGATTTTATTAAACAATAAGCAAAAAGTAAAATTCACTTGTCTAATTAAAACCATTAGTATTACATTTAATTGCTAATACAATTGCATTTTGCTTTCAGCAACATCAGCATTAAAGCAAACTCATCCAAAAAGTGAAATGAAGTTCAGTTAAGAAATCTACTTCTGGACTAAGAGATGTCACAATATTCAGGTATTATTATTCCGAGTTCCCTCGCTAGCTGTAACTGCTGGATCCTCACACTACTCCAGAAATTCACATTAAAAATGTCTCTTGACCTCCTAGCTCACTTCCCTCTGAACAATTTTTCAACTCTAAAATAAGTTCAGTAGCCTGAAGCTAGTAATTTGAAGTCAACACCACTGACTATAAGCACATTAGAAGCAAATTAAATACAGACAAAAGCTAAGAAACAAGGACTTGCCTCATTTCTTCCTGCTAATAAAACATGCTTGCAGACAGGATACACAAAACAGGGAACTCCTCCTTCAGCCTCAGAAGCTGCGTGTGCCTACAATACTTCAGGCAGGTATTTAATGAAGTATTCCCACTGGATTATAAGGTCCATCTCATATTGGAAGTAAATTGATAACAAAACATGAAGAGTTTACAAAAAGCACAAAACACAAAGTCTGAAGCATTCATAGGGTAAGGGACAGTAAGGCAATATTCAATTCCCACCAACATGCATGTGGTTTAAACCACTGACACTTTTAGAATTAGAATGAAGGTGTAATAAGCTTATCTTGAAACCATTTCTTTATGATTTAGCGTAAGAAAGAAGTGAATAGGCAGGTTTTCGAGTGTTAAAGAGATTGGAAATATTTTCTGTAGTATTAAAGACAATAACTTACTAGCCTCTTCATCAGCTTGGGCTTTTCTCAGTGAGAACAGATTAGCTTTTCAGACCTACCACACAGGACTTGATTGTCCTGCTGAAAATCATCTTTTGGTCAGGAAAGAAGGCCTGAACTCTATTCAGGCTAGTCCAGCTCATTTTTGGTTACATACCTTATTTTTGATTCACAGAATATGAATCTCTTTACAGCTGTCTACCTGTAAGCAAGCATCAGCACACCCCAAAGCCCACTGAAATGTGCTTCTGGCCAGCAGTACAGGCAGCACGCACACCAAGAGCTTGCATTCAAGTGCATTTCTACACAGGAGGCCCCTTGTTCAGTTCAAGCAGCTAGGACTAAATGGTATTGATGCAGTATGAGGACTAAAGTGCTTATATGACTAAGATTTCTTAAAAGTGTTAGAATGCAACAGATCTTAAAAATCTCAAGGTATTAAAACAAATTACAGCTTCTTTCCATGCAGTTATAAGTCAGGCGGGTAGATAACCACTGCCACAGAGCATGAAAAAAAGCAAAGAGAGTCTGTAATATTTTCCAGATTTACAACAGTGCTTAAGAATGTTAAAGTCTGAGGACTATCTATAAGCAGTTCAGTGGTTTTAAAAAGCAGCATTCAAATTCTGATACTTTCAAAATAACTCTTACACACTATTAAAAGAGGTTCTTGGTTATCTTTTATAGTGTTCATATAGACTTATTTATGGGGTATTGTCAAACCCAAAACCAGAATCCCCATACACCCAAGCAATACAGAAGCAAGGGAAATTCACTTGCAGAAATGTATGCATGACACCCATGTGATTTATTTACAGATGTTTCCAAACACTGACTCAGATACTCCTCTGAATCACCTCTGAGCTTTCAGTGAGGTTAAGCACCTGAAGATTTTCTTCATGTTTAAAATGTTACTTATAAACCAGTTATCAATTATTAACAATGTACTGCAAAACTTTTACTATGAGTAAGGAGCTTCAACAATACCAGAAGATATTTTTCAGAATCAATTTACTGCACTGCTGTAAGTGCCCAGACTTCCCTTCATTTTCCTTTTTGAATACCAGCCTATTCCAGATCCACAAGTAGACTGAGGACTAAACAATTTCAAATTTGAGAACATGAATTCCAGCTTCACCAGGACATACAACTTCAGCAAGTACAGCATGGATTTGTATTTAAGGATGCTAGGCAAGATGCATTTATCTCAAGTGTGATTAAAATCTCTGCCTACAGTATTCATTACTGTGTCTCTGAAACCAAACTGCAACACTTGCAACTGTTTGCTGAACCAATATTTAACAGTGTGTTTTAGAAGTCTGCTGTGCCAAGCCCCTTGATATTTGCCTGAAACTTTAGGCCATCAGTATTGTACCCTCACAGTTCTGTCCCCAGAGAACAACGCCAGTAAGAGATGAAGGTTTCAGAAAAAGCCTGCAGCATTCACCAGAAAAATCACCACATTGTGATCCACTCATTAAGACAACTTGTAGTCACACAATTGTGCCGCCTCTATGAGAGCAAAGATTAGAAAAAGCAGTAATTACCCCAGTAATTGGAGATGCACGAAGTTTCACTAAGGTTATCTAATGAACTTCAAGCCTTTTCAGACTCAGCACACTATTACACGTTGTACATCTCAATGTACCAGTTGCACAGACTAGTCTAGGAGCAAATGGATACCCAGTAAAGCAAACTACTTGCATGTTAAACTGATGCTACTTCAAATACAATGTGACCCATAAAATACAGAATGGAATCGCTGTACTACTTTGAAGTTCCAAACACTGGTAAATATTAATAGGAAAACACATGCTCAATAGCATCATCACTGAAGTCAGCTGGGAAGGAATCTGAAATGCAGCAGCAAAAATCCTCAATGTGGAATTCTCTGTTACTTGAGGAACTAATAGTAATCAATATACTAATGTTTTGGTACCTCTTAGTTTTTATTAGAAACACTACCTTATGAAAGCATATGCATACATTTATTTTATGAACACAAGCAAGGAAAATGTCATACCAACATAAATGCATTACCATTTTATCAGAGGAAGCGTCTTTACCCTAGAAATGAGCAAGGTTCACATTCTTTTGAGTTCTAACGTACCTAAGCCTACAGCTATTTTAGGCTTTTCTGTCAGCAGTGTAGAAAAGTACAAGACCCTGTAAAATTACAAATTGGTCATGATAAATGGCAGCTCAAATAAGCAAAGCTCATTAATTCTGGCAAGAGAACACCTAGTACTTGAACTAGACATTAATTACCTGAAATTAATGAAATGTGGACACTAGCAGTGTTGGCCTACTCCACTTTAAGAAAAGGAGGGGAAAAAAAAGAAGAAAAACAATGCCTGGACAGATACATTTAAAAAAAAAGTATAATGAATGACAGAACTGGATTAAGTCACGCAATACTTAAAGTTTAATAGGACAGCACACAAACTTTTCTTGTACCAACAGCCTTTAGAGTGATGGAAAGCATCAAAGAAGTCCGAAAAGTAAGTATGAAGTTCTGCTTCCTTATGAAGTACAAGAAAATTTGGCAACTTGACAGAATGTGCCAGTGCTGCTGATAAAAAAGTTGTAATTCAACAACCTTCAGACAAACTTCCAAGACTATGATCTAGTTATTTGCAGCAAGGAAGATACTGAATTTTGAATTCCACAAGCAATCATTTTCAGAGGGCAAACACAGGGCTATTAAGGAAGGAAATTACAGTACTGCTGAAAGAACTGTGCTGTAACTAGGTATGCACTAATTACATTATATTATCATATGTTACTGCAATATTCAATTACTGAATTAAACCTTGACTCCCCAAAAGAATTAATGCAGCAAAGGAAAGAAAACATCTAGGCTTAATTCTCAAATCTGATGAAGCTGTAGGGTGAAATGAAGTGCCTGATAGTCTGCCTTACTGCTGCAAAAAGATGAATTGTATAAACTCTCCAGGCAATACCAGATTTAAAACAGGAACTAGAAGGAACAATAAATATAGTAGCCTTATATCAATTGTATTTCTTCTGGAAACCACTCATATAATCATTGTAAAGAAAAAAAAAATCCTCACACAGAAGAGAGAAACAGTTTAAAGCTATCCTAAGAGAACTTTTATGGCTGTTCTTGAAAATTAGCCATTTTGTTCTATCAACCAAAAAGAAAAGCAAACACCTCGCTTGAATTGAGAGGACAACTTATTTTTGCTCTGGACATTAAACACTGCAGTCTCATAAGGCTGGGAAAAGCAAAGCAAGTCCAAAACCTACTGTGTATAAACAGAGATACCATATGAATACACAAAATAAAAGCACAACACTTCCCTTGCCAAGGAGGAGCAGATGGCAACTCAGAGCCGAAGTCAGTAACTCAACAACAAGTCATAAGAAAAAACATCCATCAAGGAGTTGTACACCAGTTCCACTTTTTACAAGAGCTGGACTGAATGATTTCACCTGGGCAAGTCCCACTTGCAGAAGTCCAAGGTCAGACATGGCTGCCCCTCCCCAGAAGCAGCTGTTTTGCTTGGGCTCCTCAGAGACCTCCCACAGGCTGTGCTGCCTACCTTTTTACCACCTCCTCCTCCTTCCAGCCACCTATTTTGCACATTGGAAACCCCTCACGTACAGTGGCTTCCTTTAAGGGGCAGGGCCTGGGGGAAGAGCTGCTCCAAAACACGGGAGGAAATAGAGCTTTTTACCCACAAAACACATGTTCACACACAGTGCTGGTTTGACTTTACCCAGCACACCTACTATGAACACACATCCTGTTATTAGCAGTGCTCAGGATGGCTCATGTGCCCTTTATACCCTGTCATGTCCTGAATGTCTCTCACAACTACCCAACAGCTGGATCAGCCTGCATTATGGCAGCTCCCTGCAAGAAGAACTGTCCCTTGTGCCCTTCTTCTCATACTATGGGTCTCACAGAGGACTACCTGTCAAAGTTAAATGATTCTGATTCAAATGTTTTGGATTTTTTTTTTGAGAGAGAGGTTTCTTATCCATATGGAGCTCAAAGAGAAAGACTGCTGTGGAAAAGAAGTGATAAGGCTCAGAGCTTAAATTAAATTTTCCAGTAAGCAATATGCATGCATATTTTTCTCTTCAGCAGCACTTAAATTTTGCTTATTGGACTTCTACAAGTTAGCTCTGTTTTTTGAACTTTGTGTTACTTGGGAAGGTCCTTTCGAAACACAAATTGCTGAGAAAGCAGGAACACAACCAAAGATAGTAAAAGCACAAGTTCTGATTTACAGCCCTCAGAGAAATGTAAAGTGAATTTGAATGAAATTGTAATTGTGAAACACGCTTTGAAATAGAAGAGGTTTAGCTTTAAATGCTGAACACTGCAATAGTTATTTACTTAAAATAATTCTAGATATCTAAATGTTGATCTGTCCTACTGTAGGGCTGGTTGAAACAAATCACTCCCACTATTTTATGGCCTCTGTTACCTGCCTTTGTAATGTTTTGCAAGACTACTTCCAACACCATCCATGTTGCAATTGCTTGTAAATTTAACACAGGAGGAAACCCATACATTTAAAATGGCAAAATTCTCGTATTATTTTTCCCTTGGTAATCTCCATAAAGTTTGAAATTTGCCAGATTCCCTAATCAAATAAGGAGGGGTTTATTGAATATCCACACATTCTTCTGTTCATATTTTAGGAATTTCTGCACAACCTGAAAATTGGAAGTTCTAAGAGGAAGATAATTCACAGAAGAAAACCTTTAAAGAATGCAGTAAAATAAACCTTTCTACAAAGCTATAGTTAATTGTAAAGCCTTCTTACTGAAATAATACCAACGTATGGAGAAATTCTACCAGAGTGAAAATCTGAATCACTGAATCTATATGCCGGATGAAGCTTATGACATCTGATACCAGACTTCCTTCTCTTTAGCTAGTGTAATCATGTTTTTAAATGATGACCTCTGGTAATGGGTCTCTGATGACTCAATGCCTAGGTGCTTAAAATAACTTCGAAAAACTGAGTCAGAGGAATCATTACCCAAGCACAGCATCACATAGAATCTCTCAGCTTTCCAGCAAAGAAATGAGAAGCCTTGCACTATTAATTGCTACAGTGTAACAAAACCCACTTGTAACTGAACCTTTGAAAAATTGTAAGACCTGACAAAATAACAGAAAACCTGTGCCTTCATAAAATTAGACCGCATGAGCTCTTGTGCTCATCCTAACACCTCACTGCTTTGATAGGTCAGGAATCTGCATAACCAAACATTTTCACCTTTCATAGTCATTTTGTTGGCCCTTAAAAAACAAACTACCAAACCAAAGTATTTTCACATCTACTCAATCATAGCCTAAAAACCCAAACAACTTTCCACATGAATAAGACCATAAAAGCAAAATTATTGCTCTACCTAATTAGTTTTTGCTCCATCACACCTTACTTATATAAATCAACTGCGATCTCATTCTTTGTATTATGTCTTGTTTTGCTGAATTTAAATAATGCAACATGTTGAATGGAGTACAAAGTGATCTGCATAAGAGAAGTTCATCCCAACTGACAGATGTATTAAGATTTATTAACTGGATATTCTTTTAAGATGATATTTCCTAGAGGAGTTTACTTCCAAAGTTAAGACAATACACAAGACAGACTTGCAGAACACAAAGTGTGGGTATTTTAGAGGATTTAGCACGAGGGATGCTTCAACTCCCAGCTGCAAATCAGAGCAAAGAATTGTTTCTGCCCAATTCATAATGCAAACATACGGATTCATGATGTCACAAAGGAAAATGTGGGACTTCTTTGGGGAAACCTTACACTAGTGAGAACAATAGAGAATCAAAATCAAAGATAAAGGGAAGGATACACACTACAGGATAATAATCTTTAATTTAAGTCTAATGTGTTTTTGCCTTTTCCTACCTGATCTTTTCATGAGTAAATCTTGACCTTTCCGCACCACAACTACAAGAACCATGCTAAATTCAACTATGCCTGGTTAGTGACATTGACGAGAGAAAAACCAACATGATTAGGTGGACAAGAAAGGCTTGAACAGCATTTCCAAGTTTTAGAAGTATCACTAAGTTGTATCTCCTTTAAAGAACAGAATATTCAGTCTAAGCTTTCATCTCAAGGGATTTCTTCCCACAAAAAGGGCCCAGTCCCACAAACAGAACCAGATAAATGACTTCTCAAAGCAGACAAACCATTGAACAATCAAGAACACAATGGGGGGATACAAGTGCCCCTAAAGCTACAAAGGAAAAATTGTTCCTATTGACACTAAGAGGGGCCTAACTTCATGAAGCTTATCAATAGCTGCCTTGTGAAATACCTCGCTTGTGAATGCGTTGTCACCAACGTCAATGGTGTTACTCCTATAAATCAGCTCCTACTTCAAACTTCAACTTTTAAATTAAAACTCGCACCGCATGTTAGCAGCACAGGTTCCAGAAGAACTGTCTTGACCATCAGTGTGTCATGACCTATCAAGTTCTTCTAATAACATCACACTTCCTTCTAAAATCAGGACTTAACAAATGGCAAAACATCAGCCTTTTCAAGAAAAGGACTTCTCTACATTTTAAAATAATAAATAAGTCTAAAAACAGACTGAGGTAGGGAACACATTATTTAAAAGCCAGCACATCACTTCCTGACACTTCTAGCTCTCCCCACTGAATGAAGCTCAAAAACAAAAGAAAGGGCCTGAGTAAAACTGGGGCCTTGCNAGCAGCTGTTTTGCTTGGGCTCCTCAGAGACCTCCCACAGGCTGTGCTGCCTACCTTTTTACCACCTCCTCCTCCTTCCAGCCACCTATTTTGCACATTGGAAACCCCTCACGTACAGTGGCTTCCTTTAAGGGGCAGGGCCTGGGGGAAGAGCTGCTCCAAAACACGGGAGGAAATAGAGCTTTTTACCCACAAAACACATGTTCACACACAGTGCTGGTTTGACTTTACCCAGCACACCTACTATGAACACACATCCTGTTATTAGCAGTGCTCAGGATGGCTCAGTGCCCTTTATACCCTGTCATGTCCTGAATGTCTCTCACAACTACCCAACAGCTGGATCAGCCTGCATTATGGCAGCTCCCTGCAAGAAGAACTGTCCCTTGTGCCCTTCTTCTCATACTATGGGTCTCACAGAGGACTACCTGTCAAAGTTAAATGATTCTGATTCAAATGTTTTGGATTTTTTTTTTGAGAGAGAGGTTTCTTATCCATATGGAGCTCAAAGAGAAAGACTGCTGTGGAAAAGAAGTGATAAGGCTCAGAGCTTAAATTAAATTTTCCAGTAAGCAATATGCATGCATATTTTTCTCTTCAGCAGCACTTAAATTTTGCTTATTGGACTTCTACAAGTTAGCTCTGTTTTTTGAACTTTGTGTTACTTGGGAAGGTCCTTTCGAAACACAAATTGCTGAGAAAGCAGGAACACAACCAAAGATAGTAAAAGCACAAGTTCTGATTTACAGCCCTCAGAGAAATGTAAAGTGAATTTGAATGAAATTGTAATTGTGAAACACGCTTTGAAATAGAAGAGGTTTAGCTTTAAATGCTGAACACTGCAATAGTTATTTACTTAAAATAATTCTAGATATCTAAATGTTGATCTGTCCTACTGTAGGGCTGGTTGAAACAAATCACTCCCACTATTTTATGGCCTCTGTTACCTGCCTTTGTAATGTTTTGCAAGACTACTTCCAACACCATCCATGTTGCAATTGCTTGTAAATTTAACACAGGAGGAAACCCATACATTTAAAATGGCAAAATTCTCGTATTATTTTTCCCTTGGTAATCTCCATAAAGTTTGAAATTTGCCAGATTCCCTAATCAAATAAGGAGGGGTTTATTGAATATCCACACATTCTTCTGTTCATATTTTAGGAATTTCTGCACAACCTGAAAATTGGAAGTTCTAAGAGGAAGATAATTCACAGAAGAAAACCTTTAAAGAATGCAGTAAAATAAACCTTTCTACAAAGCTATAGTTAATTGTAAAGCCTTCTTACTGAAATAATACCAACGTATGGAGAAATTCTACCAGAGTGAAAATCTGAATCACTGAATCTATATGCCGGATGAAGCTTATGACATCTGATACCAGACTTCCTTCTCTTTAGCTAGTGTAATCATGTTTTTAAATGATGACCTCTGGTAATGGGTCTCTGATGACTCAATGCCTAGGTGCTTAAAATAACTTCGAAAAACTGAGTCAGAGGAATCATTACCCAAGCACAGCATCACATAGAATCTCTCAGCTTTCCAGCAAAGAAATGAGAAGCCTTGCACTATTAATTGCTACAGTGTAACAAAACCCACTTGTAACTGAACCTTTGAAAAATTGTAAGACCTGACAAAATAACAGAAAACCTGTGCCTTCATAAAATTAGACCGCATGAGCTCTTGTGCTCATCCTAACACCTCACTGCTTTGATAGGTCAGGAATCTGCATAACCAAACATTTTCACCTTTCATAGTCATTTTGTTGGCCCTTAAAAAACAAACTACCAAACCAAAGTATTTTCACATCTACTCAATCATAGCCTAAAAACCCAAACAACTTTCCACATGAATAAGACCATAAAAGCAAAATTATTGCTCTACCTAATTAGTTTTTGCTCCATCACACCTTACTTATATAAATCAACTGCGATCTCATTCTTTGTATTATGTCTTGTTTTGCTGAATTTAAATAATGCAACATGTTGAATGGAGTACAAAGTGATCTGCATAAGAGAAGTTCATCCCAACTGACAGATGTATTAAGATTTATTAACTGGATATTCTTTTAAGATGATATTTCCTAGAGGAGTTTACTTCCAAAGTTAAGACAACACACAAGACAGACTTGCAGAACACAAAGTGTGGGTATTTTAGAGGATTTAGCACGAGGGATGCTTCAACTCCCAGCTGCAAATCAGAGCAAAGAATTGTTTCTGCCCAATTCATAATGCAAACATACAGATTCATGATGTCACAAAGGAAAATGTGGGACTTCTTTGGGGAAACCTTACACTAGTGAGAACAATAGAGAATCAAAATCAAAGATAAAGGGAAGGATACACACTACAGGATAATAATCTTTAATTTAAGTCTAATGTGTTTTTGCCTTTTCCTACCTGATCTTTTCATGAGTAAATCTTGACCTTTCCGCACCACAACTACAAGAACCATGCTAAATTCAACTATGCCTGGTTAGTGACATTGACGAGAGAAAAACCAACATGATTAGGTGGACAAGAAAGACTTGAACAGCATTTCCAAGTTTTAGAAGTATCACTAAGTTGTATCTCCTTTAAAGAACAGAATATTCAGTCTAAGCTTTCATCTCAAGGGATTTCTTCCCACAAAAAGGGCCCAGTCCCACAAACAGAACCAGATAAATGACTTCTCAAAGCAGACAAACCATTGAACAATCAAGAACACAATGGGGGGATACAAGTGCCCCTAAAGCTACAAAGGAAAAATTGTTCCTATTGACACTAAGAGGGGCCTAACTTCATGAAGCTTATCAATAGCTGCCTTGTGAAATACCTCGCTTGTGAATGCGTTGTCACCAACGTCAATGGTGTTACTCCTATAAATCAGCTCCTATTTCAAACTTCAACTTTTAAATTAAAACTCGCACCGCATGTTAGCAGCACAGGTTCCAGAAGAACTGTCTTGACCATCAGTGTGTCATGACCTATCAAGTTCTAATAACATCACACTTCCTTCTAAAATCAGGACTTAACAAATGGCAAAACATCAGCCTTTTCAAGAAAAGGACTTCTCTACATTTTAAAATAATAAATAAGTCTAAAAACAGACTGAGGTAGGGAACACATTATTTAAAAGCCAGCACATCACTTCCTGACACTTCTAGCTCTCCCCACTGAATGAAGCTCAAAAACAAAAGAAAGGGCCTGAGTAAAACTGGGGCCTTGCAAACTCTATCAGGGAAAGAAGAGGAAAGGCCAAAGAAATCAAGAAGGAACAAATACATAAGAATCTCATCTGCAGCTTTTGTAACCAACTATCACAGAAACACATTTACAGTACTGCATTTGCTTTGTGACTAAGTTTTGAAAATTTTTTAGGCTCAGGCATTTTCTGCCATCATTTGTGATGCACAGTCAAAAGTAAGGAATGAGTAAGGTCAACTCTGTTTGTGAAGGAAACATACAAAATAAAGTATCCAGCTTAAAGCACAGGTTCCTAAATGTGGATATGAAATTCCTTACCTCTGAAGTCAGGTTCAGTTAAATTACTATAAAAGTTTGGAAATTAGCTTCTGCTAAACCATCTCTTTATGTTCTTATTTTGATTGGGTTTTTTACAATTGTTTCAGTTTTTAGAGCATGCAACCTTGAGCAAACCACAAAATCCTCTGCCAAGTTGCAGTAAGAATCTATCCAACCAAATAGCTGCCTCCAGAAGCCTCAGATCATCCATTTCCCATTTATATTTCCACCTCTTCACCATGAAAGTCTCCCCCCACAACCATGTCACCCTACCCACCCTTTTGTATTAGCTCTGAGCACACTTTCAGATACTGCAGCTCCCCAGAACTGGAGAAAATGGTCCCACTGTTTCCGTCCAGTGAGTTTTTTGCTATTTCAGCAACTTACTGTAGCTCAAAGACAGCCCTGACAAATGTTGGAATAGACTCCTGGGATGAACATACAGCACGGGATGAGGAGAAAGAAAGTTTTTACTATTTCAGTAAGAAATGCATTGAGTTTGAACAGTACAGGGAAAAGCTAGCGCATTACAAAACTGTAGACCACGTTTTCATATTGGAAAACTCTAGGAACTTAATTACTGGATTTATCAAAGTGGAAGCCAAGAAAACTGGCCAGGGTTTACAAGCTAGTTGTGGAAGAAAGCCCTATTTGCATCCTCCAGCCCCAGGAAATCCAACACTTTCATACAAGCATTTGTAAGTCTTGCAGACAAAAGCATAAAACTGAAAACAGAAGCTGAGCAAATTTAGATTTAAAACAAAGAAGCATCACCAGCAAGAGAGTTGATGGCTTAAAAGGAAAAAAAGACAGACTGTATTTTCTGTCACTGAAACCATTCAAATCAAGACTGAATTTTCCCCCAGACTTCCTTGGAAAGTATATTTTAGTTTAAACAGGAATTAATTCAGGAAGTGCTAATAGCCTGAGCAGCACAGGCCAGGCTGGACTGTCGGTCACCGCTACCAACCATATAGGAGGATTTGACACCATTAAAGTTGGAAAAATTCATACTCCAGATCACTAATGACAGTTTAGGTTTTTCAGCATTTCACAATACAAATACATTTCGCTTATTTCTTTTTAAAATAGGCTATTTTAGAAGGAGCATAAGCAGAAGGTGAGAAGTTTGTTTACAATTTAAAAAACAAAATTTACTTTCCAAATGAAATTGTGACTGGTTAGTAGGCCAAGCTTCTAAAACTGGGTTTTGAGGCAGGCACTCCCTTACACAGCTCAAAACCCAATGTATCCTTTACTATCACTGACTGTTTGCATAAGTTGAACAAATTAAAATCCACATCAGGGCAATTTGCAGAGAGGGACCCATCTCCTGGGTAGAGCTCACAGAAAATAAAGTAAGCTTCTCTTCACTACTGCTCTCAGTTACCAGCATAACAAAATCATAACAATAAAATACCAAGTCTTTACTGACTACCATTTCCCAATTTTAGCCCTCAAGTTAAAGCACATTACCATAACTCGCAATGTGTAAAATGATAAAAGAACTGCACTACCTGATTTCAAGCCAATCCTGGTTAGGAAGTTAGAAATGATACACCCTTCCGTCTGGAGCCATAATGACTCCAAAAAATATTTAAAGAAAAGCAAAGTGAAAGTTTCCAAATGTATGAATAAAATGGCTTCATGTGTTCAGCACAAAACACAGGATCCCATGAGGATACTGCACCTCAAAGTGAGGAAAGAAACAGTAAACTGGTTTAGTACAGTATCTGCCTACCATACTCTGTATGATGGAGTGTATGCAGAAGTAATTTCCTTGCTACATACAATAGTTAGGTTCATTACAAATTATTCATACACACATCCCACAAATCAGTGGAAACTACCAATATTAGAACCAAGTTCATCAACAATATTTTAAAAGCTCAAAGAAACATTATTTCACTATACTGACACTTTTAAAACTGCTAAAGTGATTTTGAAACCTAAAATGAACTTCTCTGTGCTTCTAAAAAAGTTTACTAAAACACGAGTTTACATGGTTACATCAGCTTACATGGTTACAGAGACAGCTACTTATACATTGAATTTGACACGTTCAAGAAGTGTAATTTCTTCAGCACTGAGAAGTGCAACACAAACAGTGCACTGTATGAGAACTGCCACGGTAAAAGGAAGTTTTTAAACTGCTAGCCAAGCTAATGGAATCAGGTGACTCAAAGCAATACTTGAAATACCAAAAAAGTCTTCCTCAGATACTCAGACTAGTCACAGATGAATTGCTGGTGGATGTTAACTCACACCTACACAAGCAGAGCTGCTTTCATCAACAAATATAGTAAACAAGCACTGTTTATTTAGAAAGTTTCAGATCGGACGTGCTAATTCTGCCTGCTGCATTAACAGCAGACCCTGTTGAAGAACCGAACGCTGCAATTTAACTTCCTCCTTCTGTGTAAAATCAGAGCTTTCCATCGAAGGTCGCACCGTGCAGACCCCGGGCTCGCTCAGGGGGCCCGGCACACCCTGCCCCGGACCCACCCGGGGGGACCAGCACCAGCCGCCCGGCCCTGGGGGGCGCCCGGGGCAGCCGGGCCGGGGCAGCCGGGCCGGGGCAGCCGGGCCGGGGCACCGCCCGCTCCCTCGGCCTCCGCCTGCGTTCCGGCCCTACAGTCCCTCCGGCCGAGCAGGGGGTGGCCGGGCGAGGAGCGGGGACGGCGGGCACAAACACAGCACAAAACAGCTCCCCCCGCCCCGCCGAGCCCCGCGCAGGGGCCGGGCGGCGTTGCCGAGGCCCGAGCGCTGCGCTGCCCTCCCTGCTTCCCTCCCTCTCTGCCTCCCTCCCTGGGTGCCCCCCGCGGCAGGGCCGGGCCGTGCCGTGCCGGGCAGGGTCTCCCCCGGCTCTCAGCCCGCCCCCCGGGACCCCCTCCCGGCGCAGGGGGCGCTCACCTTGGTGGCCATGGCGCTGCCGCCGGGGCTGCGCTGCCGCTCGGCCCACCCTCCGTGCCGCGGCTGCTCGGTGGATCTGTCTGTCTGTCTGTCTGTCGGTCTGTCGGTCGGTCGGTGTGTCCGGCCCGCCCGCTGCCGTCGCCGCTGGGCCGCGCAGGCGGCTCCTCCTCAGCGTCCCCAGGCCGCCACCACCACCGCCAGCACCTCCGCCCTCTCCTGGGGGCCGCTGTGCGGCTCAGCAGCACAGCACAGCACAGTACAGCACAGCCCCGGCTGGATCCGCACCGCGCTGCCCCCGCCCCGCCGGCCTTGCCCCCGGCCCGGCCCGGTTTGCCCCTAAATCGTCGCTGCGCCGTGGGGGCAGAGGGCCCGCAGGACGGCGGTGTGGGCCCCGCGGTCGCTCCGGAACGGGAATTTCTTAGCAGCTGTGCAGCAAGAGTAAGGAGATTTCCCCCCTCCCCGGCCTGGCTCCATCTGCTGCTGTCAGTGGGCTGCGCCGCCCCCGAGCTGCTGCAGCCGGGCCCCGGTGGGATCAGAGGCGATCAGCAGCGATCAGCAGAGCCCCAAGGGGCTGCTCGGGGTCGGTAGCGAGCCTGTTGGGCTTCTCGACGACCGTCTCATAAAAGCTGTGACCCCGCTGGATTTCCAGCCTCCAGGAGGGACAAGACGGGAGGTTAAAGCAAAGGGAATATGAACATCCCGTGGCAGTGATCATGCAGTGTGCTGCGCCATCCAAAAAGTGCAACCTCTCGTTTGTATATGGATAGTGGGTGTCCTGGAATCAGGAGGCACTTCCTTTCTGTAGAAGGAAATACACGGTGTAGTTGGCAGGGATGCCAAGGAGAACCTGAAGAGGCAGGTAGGCAGCTGGGAAACTGCAGAGAACTCTACATCTTCATGTCCTTGTCCGTAGAAATTACAAGCTTCTTTTCTGCTGTTGGTATAGTTCCTCAGCACCAGAGCTTTAACAGAAGAGAAAAATATGTTCACAGGGTTTTTTTTAAAAGTTGGAAATGGTGAAATAGTTTCTATGGAGAGTGAGGATGAGGAGCTAAGAGGAAACTGGCTGTTCAATCATCACCACTTTTTGAGTGATTGAACTGGTTTAACTTCAGTTTTCAAACTCCTTCGCCAGAGTTGTTAACTTTTCCAGAATTTAGTTAAATACAATGATTACAACTCTTTATAACAGCACAACCTACAGTGAAACTCTTGTGTGCGGTCCACAAACGGCCTTTTAGGACACCACCTGTAAGTTGAAGTATTAAGGATCAGTTGTGCCATGTGGTCCCTCACAGCCTGGCATTTCATCCACCTGACTGGAAAAACTCCCTGAAGCTGGCTTCACCTCTCTACTAAGGGACACTGTTCTTCCACCTCCTTACTAGCAATCTTCCCAACATTCTATGTTTTGATCCGGTCATCTAGTGAGCATCCTATAAAAAGGGTGAAACCCAGAGTCCTAGTTCTGTGTTGTTCAGGGACCCCCAGCTGATAGGTTTGTAAAGCACCCTTTGTCCCTTCTCCAGACGCTATGTTTTGCTATGTGAAATATAATAAACTTGTGGCTTTAGCATAAGCTCAAGTCTGTGTCATTCTTTACCTGTGGTCAGAATAACTGCCAGAAAAGTTTAGTCTACAGCTGCTAACCAGTATGCTTTAACAGAGCTCTCTCTGCTTGCCATCTGGGGAATGAAGAACACAGTCATGATTTATTCAGCTTCTCTATATGCTTAAAGTCTCCAGTTTACAGTTTTCCTCTGTGAGGTACTCCTAAAAATAAGTCTTGCTTGTCAAGTTTGAGGGATGAAGGAAATGTTAACATTTCTCTCAATATGAGCGAATGTTCTGGGAAAATATTTTTAATGGGATCTTTCCAATACAGTTTGGAATTAATTAGCGTTAATTCCTGTGTTGAGAAAGATATTCTTAGGAATCACTCTGGATTGCAAGTAAACATATGTCTTCTTAGCTGTAAACTTTATTATTGCTTAACGCGGGCCAAATACACACAAATTGCTAATGAAACCTCCTAAAATTTCCCAAACTTCCTAAATTAGTTACTTCTCTGCTACCAAGCTGTGTCTTAGTTAACTAAGGCTAGATGTTTGCTTAGCATTAGACATGAAAGAAATCTCAGTGGCTTCAGTGGGGCTGTTTACATACTTAAGCATTTGGTAGATTGGAAGTGTAGCGCTCTGTGTGGAGCTTATCAGCTTTCAAACACAGTTGGTTCATTATTCACTTTGTACTAAAGCTCAATGTATGCTATAATAAATATCTCCACCTCAGAAAAAAACAATAGCAGAAGAAAATCCATTACCAGCACATAATGCTCTCCAGAGGTTTCTACTAGGTACATATTTTTGCAGTTAGCTGGTCTGCAGTAGTTCCCAGGCACTGCTGCAGCAGAGTTCAGTGAGAAGTGATCTGTTGCAGAGCTTCATCAAATGAAAGGCTCCTGCCAACGGTGCTATGCAAATTTTTTAATTAGAGATGAGCTCTGAGGAAGAACGTGGAGAACATTTGCTGAATACTGTTCTCTGCTTGGCAAGGCGTGCCAACAAGTCAGTGACCTTGTATGTCCTGATTTATGCAAACTTGGTTGGTAACGATAAAGAAAAAATGTTATTCAGATAGGGTTCAAACTGAAAGTCATTGGATAAAGCACCATGGTTTGTGTTTGTAAGCTACTGTCCTCGGGAGCTCCTTGACGTGGTGCACTTTGGATTTCTCCCTGCTGGCAGGCTGTGCCCTTAGCATTACCTAGGTGGTACACTGGGGTGACTGAGGTGGCTCTGAAGCATTTACCACAGCTGTGGAGGAATTCTAAGCAAGTATTATGTTCAGGGGCAACAACATTGCAAATGGAGCAGCTGTTGAATACATATTTATCCAAAGTCTCTGCAGGAGGCATACAGAGAGCATATTGTCCTGGGTCTTTATTTTCGAAGGTGTTTTATAAAATAAGAAGTGATTTAATTTTTTTCTTAGTTGAAAGTATAACAGTGTGGTGTGCATGATAACAACACTTCCACACTACGTGCTTTTAGTTCAAGATTTCTAACCACAATAATTAGGAAAGCCTGGCAATGCCTAGGGAGTAATTACAAAAGCATTTCAACTATTTCTTATTCCTTTTAATTATATGTTTACCTTAGTCACCTGATACACACCTCTTCTTTTAAGAACAGGTAGAGATTTCACATTTCCAAAGCCCTAACATTAACTGTACAAGCAATTAGTTAGTTTGTGAATCAAAAATAGTACTACTGTATCCTTAATCTTTGTAAAGTATATCTGCACACCTTCACCAACCTCTCCTCAAGAGGTTCTTTGGGTGTCATGTTTCCTCTCAGCTGACCAGTGTTTCTCTTTCAGTGTAGGGTTAACACCATGCTTTGGTGTTTCTGAGAAGTTTGATAGATAGCAATATTGCTTCCTCCTATCGTCTGTCTCCTTCCCTGCCCCAAAATTGGACAGAAAATGATAGTAGCTGCCACATGTATGAAACCTAATGTTATCTGCACTGAGCAACAAGGCAGCAGCTGCTGAATCCCATTTGTGCATTGCTCTGTACAACGTGGCATCATTTGCAAATCCTATCTGAAAAATACATTTAACAAAATGAGTTCTGATGAAAAAAAAAAGAATATTTTCCTTTCTTTTATGTTGGGAATATTTGGACACAAAGACATGAAATCTTGAATCATATGACATTTGCAGCAAAGCATGATTTTACCTCTCATTTGAACTTTACGTGGCAGTTTAAAATGATGCTCAAGAGATTACAGACACACTTTCCAATCTTACTCTGCACCTGGTGCTGGAAGATCACTATCAAAATAATAAGGCAGCCAGTCCTGAAATACTGTTGGATTTTAGCTACAGACTTTCCTAATTCATAAAAGTTGCTTTAGAAAATTGCACCCAAAATCGCACCCAGGTTTTCAGTCTCAGAATTTATCTGTGAATAAGCAGTTCTGAGAAGAATTGTGGTTTACATATTTGCTTTCGACTTAAGGGTTTTATCGCCTTAGAGCTAATAACTGAATTCCATTGTTATCCAAACTGTGGCATATAATGTGAATCTTTTTTTAAGGTAAGTTCTGGTTTTACATAGTTACATTTTTAATAAACATGCAACTAGGATTGGTTTTGTGCTCTTGTGTGAATATGTTTTTTTTCTTTACACTATGGGAAAGTGCAATGCTATGCTATGCTAAATTCTGTACTCTGAGGGTGTTGGGGTGTTTTTAACACATCTTTGTGAAGCCAACAGTTTTAAGTCTTGGTGGACTCCCTGGATTCAATTTTCTCTCTAAAAATCCATAAAACCAGCTGCGGACCAGTGAAGATGTGAAAAAGTTACCCAGAAGGAAAAAAAAAAAGAAGAAAGAAAAAAAAGAGAAAGAAGAAAGAAGAAACAGAGAAGATGTTGCTACAATATGCTTTTGGACACTCAATTTTTGAAAGCCCTTTTTTTTCTTTTTTTTTTTTTGTGAAGCTGATTGTCAAGGTCATATTTGATGCAAATTTGATCAGGCTCAAGGGAAAGTGAGAAGAGCAAGATGTGTGGATTAAACACCTAGTACAGATCCTTATGGATGAGCACAATGGATGCAACAGTTAGGAGCTAGCTTCGTTATGATGATCTGTTCTTTCTTTAGATAATAGTGTGTGAAACAATTTTTTTCTCCCTTTTCTCCTTGAATGTAACCAATATTTTGGCCAATTCTGGTATTCCTTTTCTGACTTTTCATCAGAATAATCAGCGATACATGTATGTATTTTTTTAGCAGTATACACTTTTAAAGAAATTATTTAAAAAAATCATGCTTTCTTGTGCAAGGGATAAAATGGATTTCCAAAACACCTAACACTAATATCATTCTTACTTTATGCATTCTCTTCTGAGTTGTACACTGTTTGGGAGTATAATAATATATATATATATTTGTATACATGTGTATTATGTGTGTCATGCACTTTAGTTGGTTTGCATTTAGATTTTTTGTTCCTAATTTATGTTCGTTTGTGTTTCAAATGCAAGGTCTGCTGAGATCAATAGGTTTTGAACTCAGCTTTCCTGAAAAATAGAATACAGTTTAGTAAAAAGTACATATTAAAAGGGCTAGATGTTTCCATTTTGATGTTTGCTAGCTTCAGTAAAAGTGACATACCATTAACACTATTGATTCTTACCACTACTGACCCTTGCCATTTGGAGTACCAACTGCCTGTGGCTTATTTCCATTTTTCCTGTTACGGTGCTATACCCTCACATCTCAGGGACCTGCAGTCTCAACAAGCAAAGCAATAAGAGTGTGATCTATGTGCTTCATCTAAGTGTACAGGTACATAAATTATGAGGTCCTGTCACCTTTAAGAAGCTTTTGCTGCATAAGCTTGCACGCAAATTGTGTTCCAACACACAAGATGCTGATTGTACTAAAGATGCAACTAATTATTCTTTCCTGACATGTTTAGATGAAGGTTCAGTTATTCATCCTTACGGAGTAGCTCATTGAGAAGAAAGATACAGGAGGCTGCAGGACTAACCTGATCTGAGCCCTCTAGTGCTGATCTCTGAGTTCTTTTGGAGGGGAGCAGTGGCACACTATTGGGTTCGCCAGTGTAGCACCAGCCTGCATTTTTTGAGACAGCTTTATGAAAGTAGGATCAAATCTGTGGGCACGTGGCATATATCACATTTTCATCCAAATTCACAAGTCAGTCAGTATCAAACCTTTTCTAAGGCATGCTTTGCTCAGCATGGTGATAGTGAGCATGCAAAGCTGCAGACCCCATGGATAAATGCTGTGTGTGATGAGCATGTGCTTTTACTGTAAATAAGCTAATTTAGGTGCTCTCTTTATAAAAACAAGAATTGTCATTTTACTGACCTGGCCAGCAGAGATTTCAAGTGTGTTTTATCCCTGGTTTACTGTTTGCTCTCCAGTGTACACAGCATTCACTCACACTTTTTTCCCCATGTCGCAGACAGATGTTTTGGAGTCATGCAATTTTGAGTTTTCAAACTGCTTGTGATTTTTTATTTCTAACTATCTGTTACTTTATTACATTTTTTTTTCTGTCTTCATCATGGAAATTGTGGGGATTTCAAGGTCTCTAGTTTATCGTGTTTCCATATAGAAGAAATTCAGTCCTGTAACATTCGTATTGTGAGATCACCAAAAGACTGAACCAAGCCTTAGTGTCCTTTACCCCTTAAGCCTTGCTTCGAGTCACCTATTCCATTAGAAATAATTGACAATGAAATTGCTTTGCAGAAAGAAACTGCTGATCAGCAGCCTCCTCTGCCTTGGTAAGCCCATCTTTAATGAGCGCAGGTCAAGATGATGAAAACTGCTCCAAACAAATGCAAAGCAATATTAATTTCCAGGAGCTGTTGTTCATCTGCATTTTCTCTAGTAGGGTTAAAGTGTCCTGCAGCTAGAGAAAGAGTTATGAAACCTCTTTTTAGTGCATATACATTTCTTGCTTGTGTCAACCCATGTTAGATCTCTAGTGCGTAATCTGTCTTCTAGCCCAGACAAGCCTAAAAGGGGATAAAATAAAAGCAGAAAGTAGAAGCTTTTCTGAATTTCATTATGCTATAACTAGATGTAGTCCTTTTATAAGCTTCTGTGCTGAAGAAGGATCTTGGAATCTTAAGGTCCCTTGGACCCTAATTTTTGTGATTTGTTTCTACACATTGTAGTTAATAAAGATCAAGCTACCCTAGTATGGAGATAATAGCATACACCAGAAGAAAAGTGAAAGCCTGTGACTAGATGATGTGCTACAAAAGAGACTTTGTAGGCTGCATACCTTGCATTTTTGCTGAGCAAATTATGTGACTGTGGGCAGGTCAGAAAATTTCAAGAATCTATGGGTTTTTTGGTAATCACTCTCTCAGATTAGGTTTTGAAAATAAGCATTTTTCTTTGGTTGCAGGGCACAGGATCATTCATTAATATGATTCTTAAATAGATAGATAATTTAGAGAAATAAATATTCAAATCTTTTTTTAAAGTCCAACATTACTAACAGGACCAACCAGTCTACTCAAGCATTTAATTCATTACTAGTGTTAAAATAAAAATTATACTTTAGGGATTTAAGTGCTTCATATCTTTCTAGGTGTGAGTATTAAGATGTTCAGACTAGCTGACACTGCTCTTCAAATTACCAGAAACACCCTAGGGGTAGCTCTAGCTAACCACGAAAGGCAGATGCAAAAAAAATCCTCAAATATTTCCCGGAAATCTGACTCTTACACTGAGGTTAAAGAGAGAAGACAGAAGGGAGCAATTTCTGCAGTTCCCTTTTCAAGAGAACATATTTTCTTTTTTTTTTTTTTTTTTTGTTGGGGATAAAATTTGAGGAGCTGTAAACACATTCCATAAATTGAGAGTTCCCCTTTAAGTTTACAGAATGCTCTTGTCCCAACTGTTTTAACTGAAGGGGAACATAGCAAATGCAGCACTCAGTCATGTGTCCTGCTTGTGGTTAGTCACACAAAGCCAATTTTTTCAGATGCTAGGCTCTACTCTTTTTCTTTTTTTAAAGAAAAAAGACTGAACACAGCTGCTCAACATCAAAAACAGTCACTGAAAAGATAAAAAAGCACTATGCTATCAAACTAACAGCTGACATTTAGAAATTACTGCAGTGAGTTTACCTAAGAGATGCCGAGGACAAGAAAAACACCTGTTATACAACAAAGTACCTTTTCTCATTTTCTTCAATGCACATTTTTTCAGCATATCACATCATTCAGTTTGTCTGTGGAGATGTTTACCCCAAAGTGTTCTTTATCAGGAGGTTGCTGGTGTTTGCCTGTCATTGCTACATCAGTCCAAGATTTTTACAAGAATGAAATACTATTGCTACAGACAATGTTGTCACAAAATTAATTAAAGTTACATGAAAAGGATACCCCTTAAAGTTATGATAACAAATGGAAGAGCAAATGTGACTGTAATATGACATTTAAAAAAACCCAAACAAACATAAAACCCCTTAAGCACTGCAATGAGTCACAAAGCCTACTCATATTTTTAGTTTTCTTCTGTGAATCTTCTATTTCCAAGCCTTGTTTTTCACCATAAACATGGAGCATGACCCTACATCTTTGTGAAGTCAGACTGTACTATACTTTTATTGTGGTACGGTGGCAGTCACTGGCCATCCTTATTATGGTCATGGCCTTCTATGTGAAGGACTGTACCTACACTGAGCATTTTGCCCACATTTCCAAACAGTCAAACCTGCCTGTCATGTTTCCTAGCCATCTCTTCCTCTTGCCTGCAGGGCAAATTCAAAGCTTTAATTCCACATCACACCCAGGGGTTTCTTTTCCTTTCAATGTTTAATGACAGTGAAATTGAAGAGAAGAGTTTCCTATCACTTTTTCAGCTCCACAGTCTCTGCAGAGAAGCAAGCCCTGGGCACCACAGACCACCTCAAGTCAGTGAGGCAGTTGCAACACATAAAATTCAGGGTTTTCCCTCCTCTTGGTGCCTACAGAGAGTTCCTAACCTGCTGACCTGTTTTTCCCAGCCCACAGAAACTCTCTTTTGATTGCACCTTCTGGACCACTTCTCCCATTGCTAATCTCTTCACTACTCCCTAGCACTCCCCAACCAAACCTTCTGAGCTGAGCTGAGCTTCTGCTTTGACCCCAGCTGGCAACAACCATTTGTTGGGTTTTTGTTTTCCTCAGGCTACAGCTGCTCAGCAGCTTCCTTGCACAAAGCAGTTCTAACTGCAGACTTCTCCTCAAGGACAGATGGTTTATAGACTTAAACTCTTCAGACACTCAGTCACGTGATTTGGGGAAGGTTGGGAACAGGCAAGGAGGAACTCCTGCAAAAAGATCATTCACCTGGAGCAAAGAGATGTTCTCTGACACAGGCAGATCCATTTGTGTGTATCCTATACTCAGTGAGGTAGCCAAACATGATTTTGTTAAACAAAGAGGACTGTTCCTTTAACTCACCCATGGAAATCTCCAGATCTGATCCTGTAGGGATAGCTCCCATCCATGTAGATGCCATTATTCCCATTGCACCGGCTGACTGCCTGGAAACATCTCTGCAGCCAACTCTACAGCAGTTTCTCCTGCAGCAATTGCTGCTGGCTCACTGTCCTCAGCCAAATGCCTCTGGCTGCGTTACAGCCTTGGATTCTGTATTCTGGAGTAATTTTCTCTCATTTCTTTTTATGTAAGATGTTAAGTCTCCCTTAGGAATGTTTTGTCTGAAGGGGAATCTTGACTTCTCTTATGTTTAATTCCAGGGGATGTGAAAAGGGACACTTAGGTTGTTTTCAGCTGCATTCCTCTGACACCATGCCTCCTTCAGGTATCCCCATTAACCACCAGTTTTTGCTCCAAGTGTCTTTCCAGTATAACTGACTTTGATAGCTGTTATTCCTACCAGTTGGCTTCTGAGACAACAGACAGTTCAGAGTAACCTAATAGCATTTATTATTTTTCCTACCTGCTTAGCAGAGTCCAGGTTTTACAGTGTCAAAATAATTGGAATGTTACCATCCCATGGAAAAGTTAAACCAGCAGATTTTGCTGTGGGCTTTCAGTAAGGCAATCAACTGAGGAAAAGGGGTGCACTCTCATTTTAAAGCATTGGTAGATAAATTGCTGTACATGGAAGATCTTTGTTGGCTCAGTGATGACCTGAATCAGCAGAGAGCTGGGGCCTGGCAAGAATGATGCTGCTGCACTTTGCACTCTGAGGCTTATTCTCTGCCATGAGTGGCAAAAGCAGATGGGGAAGTGCCTTGCCTGTACTAGGGGGTAAAGGTCATTTTAAAATAAAAGCTGAAAGTGCAGTACTTTTTCTGTGTGACATTTCAGCTTTGTGTTCTTGTACCACTATTTGGCCATTTTTTCTCTTAAGTAGAAAATTGTCTTCACTGATAAAGGATGTCACAGTATTCCTGTTTAAGTCAAATTGGTGTCTTATGGTTCCAACAAGAAGAGAACCATATCCTTATGGCAGAGCAGCTTGTGGGGTTCTCTGTAACTTCAGCATAAGTGCTCCCAGTGACATGTACTGATTCTCCTTTCTGATCCCACATAGTCACAAAATCTGTGGAACCTGCACATTGGTGTTGCTCTCAACACTGGTCCATGCAGAATATGCCTGTGCTAATACCAACAAAGCAGGAACAAGCATCAACAGCACTCCTTTGATCACCAGGAATCCCAGAGGTTTGCCAGTCTTCTGTGACTGCCTGTATTGGTAGGCTAAATGCAATCACTGACACTGGTAGACCATCAGACTGTTCTCTGGCTCCATTTTGGCCCATGCTATCTGGTGTCAGCTGAAACTACTCATTGGTGTGATTTGAGAACAATAATATCATAGAGACTATTCCCATTTGTGGCAGCCAGTCTGTCGTGGAGGCAGAGTGTTCACCAACACGGGCATGAGCTGTGCCATTCCCAATCAGCCTCAGTGCCTGGGGGCATTCCCATGTCAACTGGATTTCCTAGGGCATACACTTAGTTTGCTAGCTTATACTAATGTATACAACCTGCAATAGAAGAGATCCTGGCTGAGAAGACCCAGCAATAAACTTGGGTTTAGACGAGCAAGATAAAGTTCTTGGCTAGTCTCAGTATGGGTGAAACAGCTCATATCTAGATGTTTTCCTGTTCAACCTACCACATTTTGACTACAAGGAGTTCCTCTAGATAATACTAATTAATAAAGACCATAGCAGAAGAGCTGGAATCAGCCTTTATGTAGAACTGTAAAGAAGGAATAAGTGAGATTTGTCTAGCATGTAATTTGCTGTGTAATTTGAAACACAAAACTTAAATGGGTGCTTATTCTATAGACCTAAAAGTGCGTGTGTAAAGACATGCAGAAGCCTTTTGGACTGGGTGGAGATTCTGGATTCAGCAAGTTAGATTTTAGATTTATGAACTGATGAATACAACTGACAGGAACAAAGTGTGGAAATGAACAACAAGATTTAGGATTTCTTAAGGCCAAGACCAATACAGGACTTCAATTGGCAAAGCGAATATGTGTCCTACAAAATGTCCTAGGCTAGAAAACTAAAAAGAAATACATACTAAAAGCTATGCTTCCATAATAATTCAGAATAGATGTTTGAAGTACTGTGTATCTATTTTCAAACACATATAATTCAGTAGATAACAGTATACTTGCCAAAGCCTATACAAAAAGCTAGAAAATTATATTGTGAAGTTATCCTCCTTTGAAATAAATTACAAAGGAATACATTTGTAATAAATTAAAAAGGAATAAATTTGTATTAAATTACAAAGGAATGCTAATTGTCACATTTTTATTACAAAGCTTGACTTGGATAAACTAACCCATGAAATAACTTGAAATAGCTTTTCACTCATTTCTTTGGTGATCTGAGCTTTGAGACCTGCATAATTGAGTAGAAAAAAATCTGAAAAGCTGACGTATAATTTGCTTTAACTAAGACGGGTTTCATAAATTTGCAGAGACAGTTTTTAAAAGATGCTAGGAGTTTTTTTTGGGGGGGGTTTTTTGTTTGTTTTTTCTTTTGGGAGAAACTTAAAAATATTGATGCTAAATTCTACTAGGTGAACAATGATATCTGACACTGACCTGATAATTTTTGTAAGAAAATGTTTCTACTTACAAGATTTTGGAGACTTCTCAGCTTCAAATCCCTTATAAAGCAAGAATTTTTCCCTATCATTCTTCCAAAACACGTTCTTAGCTGAAATCTTTGAATCTGTGAGTACAGCTGCTGGATTTACATTTTCAAAAGCTATTCCACTGATAGAAATGGACAGGAAATCTTATTATGAAGGTACTTAGATATAGGGGAGAATAACATATGAGACCAATAAGGGAAATCTTAATTGTTTGGGCTAGTGAAATAAACAGGGTAATAATAAAATTTAGCATAAACAGGCAGGAAGTCAGAGTCCATAAACAAGAGGGTACTATCTCTTTTAGGCAGCAGATAAGCCACAGCCTAATGGGAAAGGAAGAAAATGTTGCTTCTTTACTGTAAAACTTGGCATTTTGTCTTTATTAACTGATGTGCTTATACTCCCATAGCATAGCATTTCCTTTTATATATGTCTGAAAGCAGAACAGGATGGGGGATGAGGTTTCAAAAGATAGGAAGAAAGGCTGTCTAATGCCAATTTTAAACAGAGGAAAATGGGGGAAGCAGCTAATTATAGTCTTTTCAGTTGGAGGAAACCACTTGGAAGAGGCTTGGCCCTTTGGGAGACACTGGGAAGCGAGGTAGCTGTCAGAATGGCTTTACAGCTACTGGTCCCAGCAGACAAAGAGCATCTGTCTAGGCAAGGAAAGGAGGTCACATTTAAAAGCGAACTAGCTAGGGTAGAGACAAAGACTGATCCTAATCTCTTAGATATGTTAAACCTGTTGTAAGTAGCATTTACCATTGGTTTGTTTGGGAGTGGGGATGTTAAGAGCATGTTAGCCCACATCTTTTTCAACATGACCTGTTTTCCTGATCTGGGCAGACGACATGGATTTTTTCTGCTTTTCAAAGGGAAACAACCAAAACAACCAACCCCTATCAGGCAAAACCGTAATTTGTGTGTGAAACAGATATTTTCTGAATAGATTTCAGTCAAGTTTTTAGTAACATATTTCAAAGATTTAAGATTAAATATTTAAATTTGGTCATGATGCTTGATCTGAGAGAGAAGTTCTGCAGGAAGCCAGGTGGGAGCACAGCTCAGAGACAATAATTGGGCCCTGACCCAGAATATTTCACACCTGGGAAGAAACCTCCTGCTTGGGGCTTTGGAGAGAACATCATGAAGGCTGTTGAATATCACAACATAGGATGGGGAGTTTAATAACTTCATACTGGCATTCCATCCCCCTTCTGCAGTATGTTTCTTCTCAAATTGCTAAGGTATTTTAGCTTGCACTGCTCGTTAAGGAAATGAAATAATACCATTTCCTAGCAGTTAAACCAGGTGCAGAGGTGTACAAGATTTTGGAACCTTTGCTCAGATTGGTGACTGCTCACTCATGTGCCTCATTCATAGCAGTGAGTGGCACTGCTCGTGTCTTTTAAATGTTCATCAACATGAGTAAGGATGCTACTACCCAGCTCAGATGCCTGGTACACAAGGTTACATGGGAAGTATGTGGAAGAGCTGGCAGTATACTCCTGATTCCAGCACCTTTGCTGCTCAAATAGGCAAAACTTCAACAGTATTATATTATGAAATCATATACTGCAGTAAAATCAAATTTCAAGAGGTAACACATGAATATAAAAGAAAAGGGACCCATGGACAAGCACCACCCAGAAGTGTAGACTGTGTAGGGCAACAAAATTTAGTCCACAAAGTCCTCTCTGTGACAATGGTTTTATTGGGTGGAGGAGCTGGTCTCACAAATTATTCTGTGCAGTGAAACAGCTAGAGCAAGACTTTTGGATGCAGATGCCACTAGACTAGAAAAAGAGAAACCAGATGTCTGCCTAGACTTACTGTGTTAAAATGTAGGTGCATGGAGTCTACCTCTAAATAAAAGTTCTTGGTTCTGGCCTCATTAACCATGTCTATGAAGTAAACATAGCCTAATGCACACTATAAATCATGTAATATTTTATGATAATATTGGATTAATATATTTCCCAAAGAAAAAGTTTCTGTAAGACTTCATATTCTCAGGGACTGTGGAATTTTAAGTGAGAGGAAAATACTGTAAAAGTGACCATATGTAAATTCAAAGTGCTAACATGTTGAGAGTGGTTTAGCCACAGAGTTGTAGCTACCTTCCCATGTGCCCTGTATCAGCTCCAGTCTTCCAGCCATTTCTTTGGACTTATGGCAGATAATTTGGCCCCACAAAAGACAATGCTCCTGGACCAGATCTGTTCCTCTCTTGCCACTGAAAATCCTATAGCAGGTGCTGGAGTGAGAGGCAGCAGCTTTTTATCCAGGGCCATCTCGAAGAGAGAGAATTGAGGGAGGGCACAGTCAGTGCAGCATGCTAATTTCCATTTTCCCTGTTCTCAAGTACAAAAAAAATTTCTAAGTTTATGGCAATGATTTCTTGAGGAGGCTTTTAAAACTCAAATGATTTTTGCCCTATGTGAGACTGAAACAAAGCCATATTATTTGTCAGATAAATGCTAATCGTTCATTAGAAAAACTTGCTGCCAAGTTTCAAACCTTTTTGGCTTTGCTTGAGCTGATGGAATGTGTACATTTGGATTTATAAAAGCAGACGGAGTTTTTGACTACAGGAAATTTCTTTTTGCACTTAAAGCAGTTCAATATTTAAGCAGTTCAATACAAAGTAAAACTCTTTAAATTCTCACAAACTTCAGGAAATTGTAACCAGCTTATTTCCCTCCCCTCCTTTCTCAGTTTTTCATAACAACATACATAAAGCTGAAGATGTTTTGTTTGTTTGTTTGGATTCTTTTTATTTTTTTTGTTGGTTAGTTGGTTTTTGATTGGTTGGGGGTTTTTTTGTGTAGGTTTGTTTGGTTTTGTTTTTAATGGAGACTTTACAGCCTCGTAAACAAATGAATCCTTGAATTAACTTCATTCAGCAATCTACTGGCACAGACACTGTTCAAACACCACACTCTGCTGAAGTCTACACTTTTCATGTGGGTTCTTGAAACTAGACATTATGTGTTCCTTTTTGTGGCCAATGAGACGTTGTGCAGCTTTATCTCAACACTGGGAACCCTCACATAGTTTTAGTCTCACCCAAGCTGACAGATGCTCCTTTACTGACCATAGACAAGCTTTGGATCAAGCCTTATGTGAGCCACAAATCAGAACTGTTGTTGGACAGACAGATTAACCTCTTTTTGTTGAAGGGAGCATGACTCAGTACAATGAGCAGGCAGTTGCTTCCTGCCAACAGGCAGAGCTGTCTTTTTATAAAATTTAAATTGATTGCCCTTTAAATCCACCAGTTTTGTGTAAGGCTGCAGACTTAGGTTATTGCTGTCCATGAACTCTCCTACATGGCAGTCTGGGAGGTACAGTGGAATAAGTCATGTATTTCCTGACTTCTTACAGTTTCTAAACCAGCAAGGAGCAGCAGTGATTTGTCAAGTTTTAATGCAGTTACCCCTCCTTGCCCTTCTCACCCAGTCCTCTCCAGGGGGAGAGCTGGCACACCACAGCAACAGCAGCTCTGCCCAGACAACAGAAACTTCTGTGAACGAGGTCATGAAAGCTCATGACAGCCAAACCTTCATTTACAGCAGCACTGATGCCTACAAGGTGCCAGCCACCACTACAATTACAGGGATGGCTGTTCTGCTGGAGCACAGGAGTCCTATTTGTGCAGAGACAGGTAGTTTTGCTTCCTGTGCTATCTTGTCTCTACTTTGCTTTTTTGATAACTTATTTTTGAAGGTACTTACAGTATTACAAGATGGTTTATTTTACAGAATATCACAGAGAGCTATTACATAAATAAACACCATACTTACTCTGGTCAAAACTTCATACACACTTTAAAAACTCTGGAGCATGTTAAGGTTTCTTAGGCATTTTGTTCAAATACTATATTTTTAAGGGGGATACACCATTCTGCGATCAGAGAAATATGACTGAATCCATCCTTAAGGCAACTGCATTGATTTTGATGAGTCTAGGGCAACATTATATTTGATCACAAATCTTCAAAACCAAAATCTGAATTTCATGGCATCAGGGCATTGCAGTGGTAAAAAAAGGAAAAACCCTCATGGTTTTTGTTCAGTCACTGTTGCCTTTACAACTTCTTTTCACTGCAGCTTGAAGTACTTTTCTTTTGAAGGTAGCATGTATAATTACTATTTGTTGAGCTAGATGCTAACAGCATATATCTGGCTTCAGACATATAACAAAGCTGGGCTCTAAAGTGTTGGCAAATCATTATTTAATCCTAACCTTACAATTAAACTCTAGCTGTGTGCTCAGTGTTGCCGACCCATTACTTTTTGCTTTAGAAAAGCCCCTGGTCCGTGCCAGTGAGCTTGTTGAGCTTGTTGTCGAGGTCACTTACACTCTAGCCAACATCTCCCCATCACCTGAGGGCTCACACCCAGAAAAACACTCAGTGATTCATCACTGCCACCTGGAAAGGCTGAATTATAAACTCAGGGATTCCTAAAACATGAGTTTGCTGCTATTTCATCATGTGCTTTGCTCTGGATTATAGGCAATTTCCTTTCCCCAGCTCTTTAACTCTGATGGGTCAGCAGGCATTTAATCCACTCTGCTACTCATTATTTACATATCCTCCCTAGATATGGCTGCACTGTGTGTGTGCACACGCTCATGTTTCAATAACTTGCTGGCCAAATTTCTTCATGAAATGAATCACACTCTTCTGCCAAATCATTCCTCCACCCCGTGCGTCCAGTGGAGCCTAATCACGCTATTCTGATGCAATAACCACAGATCAGGACCATGTGATAAGAAACTCAGGAGGAGCTTGAAAAACAGACTGACAAGATCAAGACTGTGTCTCCAAGAAGCAAGCTATGCTGGAGCAATACAAATGCACGGGGCTGGAGTCCCTTATGGTTGCTAGTGCTCGGCTTCATCTGCAAAACAATGTTGGCTCTCCCCTATTTTTTTTTCCCAAGTTCCTTGTGCTCTCATCGCTACAGAGAGACCTGCTGGAGAAAATGACCCAGTAGACACAAGTAAACCCAGAACTGGTTATGTATAAGTTGCCTAGTGGAATATCTGAATATTTTTTCCCACATGCTATAAACTCTCCAAATACACACATGATTTCATTTTCAAATGAGCTCAGCGTACATGTAGACATTAAATGAAATCTTTTTCAGAAGGATCTTGCACTCAGCACATCGAAATCTTGGCAAAAAACCCAGCCCTTGATAGCTGCTATGATGCCTGTCACAAATATTTTGGAGAAAACAGCAATTATTATACACAATAAGAATTTATATAATTTAGATGATAATTAGATTTACAACAGGAGAAATAGCTTTAACACAGATCCTTGGGCAAGAGTCTACATTTCTTTTCTGTGAAATCATATAGTAATTTTCAAGTTTGCATCCAGCAAAGGCAGTGAGAACATAAAACAACACAAATCTTGAATTTCACTCTAATGACCTACATACCTTTAATCAACCTTCAGTGCTATATCTGTATGCATCTGTTTCAGACTGGGTTCATGCATAATTAAAAAAATAATTTACAAAAAGATCTTCAAGGGACTTCACAATATCTTTGCATTTTTAAGTATTTCAGAACCATCCCAACTAGCAAAGATCATAATTAGATCCAAACAGGAGCAAAATTCAGGATGTTTGATAAAATACTTCTTTTTCACAAGCCAGTGAAGGAAATTCAATGTCAGACACATCCTGAGAAGATGGATGGTATCCTGCATTTAAGAGGCCTCTATTCTACAAAAAAAGGCATTTCCCTTTCCTACCTTCTCCACTCATAATTGTATTGCTTACTTGGGGAAAAAGAATTGAGAGATGGGGCTATTTTTTGAACAATCATGCTAAACTTAGGTTAACTTCTTGTCTGCCTTGGGCTGATATGCCAGGGGGATCAGGAACTAACTGTTATCACCACATTGTTACAGGGATGGCAGAACATACTGTGGAGACACATGGATTCAGTCTGAGGCAATTTTTATTTTGCCATCCTCTGAAAGAGCTGAGAACACTCCCTTGCACTGTGTGTATTGGACTAGCTCACCTTTCTCCAGACAAATTGGGCACAAGTAAGGGCTGCTGTACTGAAGCAGTTCTTGTTTCACTGGGGGCATTGGGAAACCACTTCATGCTGCATCCAAGAATAATCCTCTTTGCTGTCCCACTACTGTTTCTGTCTAATATAAATTACTAAAAAACACAGATGGTCATTAACATACATCATCTCATACAGCTTTTATTTCCTGTACTCTTCTGGCCTGTATCCCTCTGCTCACTGAAGATTGAATTTCCTGAAATCCAAATTTTTATATTGCCTTTTAAGTTGCCACAGTGCATTGTAACTAGGAGGTGTATCAGCACTTTGCATGCTATGCAGAATCCCCTGTAAAGCCACCTGCCTAAAATCTCAGCAGATTGGAGCAGTTCAAGCAGTCCAGCACCCTGAATATATGCTATTAATATTGCACTTGGTGTTATCTGTGAAAGAAGGCCATATATCCTCTGAATTAATTCTTGCCACCACTGTCACCACTTGCTATGTCCACTGAAGTTTGGCTGTGATTACTAAATTCATTTTTAGAAGCAGATTATTATGACTATTGATACATAAATTCATTTTTAGAAGCAGATTATTATGACTATTGATACATAAATGGAACATACACTTTTAGAATTAGACTCCTGTTCAACTGAAGAACTGAGCTGCCTTTTTTTTTAACAGAAGGCACAAAACTTTTTAAGATACTAGAATTAGGTATTTTAAGTCTTAAGAAAAATGGATGGTACTCTATATGCTGAGAAGCATTCTCAGTTCTTTCCAAAGTTGTATGCCTATGCTGATGCTGACAGGAATTTCTTTGAATTAATCTATACTGATGATTACATTTTGTGTCTGAACAACATAACTTTCCTCTTCTTGACTTCTGCTCTTCTAGCTAAGTTCTCAGATTTTATAGGCTGTTACTGACTTAAAAAAGTTTTGGAAAACCATTTTCCTGTGGTTATGTAGAGTACAGATTATAGTAAAAACACTCCAGATAGACCTACACAAGACCTGAAAAAACCCCAGTTGCATAGAAGGCCAGCTGGAAAGAACCAGATGACTTACAGGAAAAACAGCTGTATTTGATCTTGAGATGGACTGCCAAAGGGGACAAGACTTTCCATCTTGGATGCAAGGAAACAAAAGGAATTTGGGGTAAAAGTTATAGCATACATAGTCTGTATGTTGGAGTCCCTTTAAACAGATATTGAAAATATCAGTACATGAGGTAATAGATACTGACGTATTTAAACACATCCTAAAAATAGTAAGTTTTCTGGTTTTGTTTAATCAAAATGTGTCATATTTTATTTGCTTTAGATGGTCTAGTAATGGATGTTTTTAATCAGATGCACGCAGCTGGATCAGACTTGTTTCAGACCAATATTTTCTGTTTACCTCACATTAGTCACTTTTGGGAAAGATCAGCTTTCTGGGACTTCAGACCATTTGTTCCAGGGTCATCTCTTAGTGACATCAAGTCTGTTTAGACAGAGGTTTTTTGGCACAAATATTGCATAACGCATAAATATAGCATGACACTCTCAGTGAGTGTCAGTTCAGTGACAGAACTGAATGCTTTTGCTAAACAAAGCCAGGAAACAGTCAAAAGTATCTTGGAATAAAAAGGCAGGGGGACAAGGAAGGTGACCTTTCTGTCACCTCATATTGTCAGGGCCAGGAATATGAGCAGCCTAGCTTTATTTAATGTAAGCATCATACTATCCTCTGACAAGTTCACTAGATTTAAGTCATGTATTAAAAGTGTAAAGCAGTAATTTAAAAAAAATTTTATATGCACATCAAGTGACACTGTAAGAAAATTATTTCTATTATTGCCATTCACTGCATTTTAAGGTCTGTTGTTCTTTCCATGAGCAATTCCCTCATGGAGAGGATGGAATTCATTTGTGCAAGTGCCAGTCTGGACTAAGATCTGGCATCAAAGTATCCAGATCCATAACTCAAACCATCTGGATTCATAACATTAATAATACACATCAAAAGTATGCAACACTTTCAGAAGAACGATTTTCATCTATGGAGTTAACACTGTAACACATTTTTCTCTCCTTGTCATATTAAATGGGTGGCCAAGGAGAGGTCTCAGAACTCAGATATCAGGTGGATTTTGGTGTCTTGTGGGTTCCCACGTGTTCCAAACTATGGAGGCTAGAGCAGCACCCAAGTGTTCTTCCCTGCCAGCCTTCTGCAGGTGCACACAAGTCCTCTCTCCCAAAGTATGAGCCCTCCAGCAGACCCAGAGAAAGCTGTCATGGCACAGCATGCTAAACCTGAGGTGGTCCTCTCCTGCCCAGCCATGCCAGCTTTGGGGGCACGCTCTTCCAGGCAGCACAAAGCAGCTGCAGTGCAGGAGCGGGTCTGGCTCTCCAGTTTATGGCTGGAGCACACACTGAACTCCTTCTCAGCACACCAGGAGCAAACAGATGCAGTTGTGTTCACTTGCACACAAGTGAGTATTTATTCTGTCCTCTGCAGACTGCCTCTCTCACAGGCGCCCGCCTCTCGGCTTCCCGTCTCCTCGAGCAGGAGAGAAAACACAGGAGCAGAAGCCAAGGACTCATGAGCTTCAGTTTGACTGCTGGTATTGACTCATTGTTTGGCCTTACTTAGTCGTTTAACCTCTCTGTCTTTAGTTCCCTCGCTGAAAAAGGACGGAGCAGCTGGGCTTAACTGGCCAAGACAGCTCTCCCAAGGAAAGAAACGGGGGCTATTTCGGAGAGCAGAGGCAGCAGCATTCTCCCCAGGGCAGCCAGCTTGCAACAGGGACAGAGCAAAGTGCAAGGGGCAGAGACATGCTGTGACTCGTGGTATACTGCTGCTAATCTTCAACCTCTGACAGTGATTTTGCTGAGCTCCAGTAGTGCAGCTCCCTGCAGTGGGTATAATGCAGACATCAAGATATTCTCTATCTTTCCATTGGAATGAAAGAAATCACAGCTTACCTCTGCTTACCAACAGTGTGATCCCCCCCAGTCCAGAGATGGTGGCTGGCTGCCACATTCCCTTTGGAAAGAGGTTGCAGAAGCGGCTGCAGGTAGGACTAATAGGCCAAGCCTTGGACACCAAGAGGCACTTGAAGGAAGAGAACTGCTCTGCCTCAGAAAATATCCATGTGTCCTTGCTAACTACAAGGGGCCTTGTATATAACAATCATTATGCCAACAAACCAACTGCATGAGAGGCAAGTAGTGCTGCCCAAATGGCTGACCAATACAGAAAGAAGATTTGTGTCACTGTGTTGTGGCCTGGAGAATTCCCTCCGAGCAAAATTTCAAAATTCTGTGACCTTTGGTATGGGCACTTCACTGATACGTGTATCATAACGTTACTAGAAGTATAACGTCATCGTTTTATTACTATTAACAACAATGAATAGTCAGTCCTTTTCTGTATTTTTTCCCAGTTTCTAGATTTTAAAATACTGATATGATGGCATTTTATTCTCAGCCATAAAAAACTCAAGGATAGAGGTTGTCATTTATCATTTGGCTGCAGGAACTGAAGGAAGCTTAACAGAGAAACTCAATGGCTTTTGACAAAAGCAGGAAAGCTGCCAGCACAGGCACTTGCCAATATTAACAGATAAAAGAGATAGGAAAATATTTCAAAGCATCAGTGAAGATGTTGAAATGCTCTTTAACTGTGGGGTGTCTTTCTGCATTTATTTATTCAGGATGAAGGTAGAAGACAGAGCTGTGCAGTTCTGGCCAACAGAGCTACTCAGAGCAGAGCTTGAGTACTTGCCAGGCCACAAGCTGGTTGGCTGCTTTATAATTCCTATTGCTTTTGCAGGGATGCAGCAATGAAGTGTCCAGCAAGGATGGAAATCAGAACTCGGGCATGTGTGCACCCCACACATCCCACCCTCTCAGGGCACCATCCGTAGGCAGGTGCAATGATGGGCTCCCATCCATGAGGCAAAGGACCGCACTAGGAGCTTGCTTTGGGGAGGAAATACAGTTGGGGGTGGGTCAGGAACAGAAGACTTGACTTATTTTTTCATCTACAAAAGAGGTCAGAAGGAGAAAGTCAGTTCAGTTGACTTTGGAAGGCATACTTCAACTCCTTGCTCCAACATGGCCTTACTCAGGTGCTTCACAGGAAGTCTGCAAAGTAATTTAAGCACCAGGCACCTATTTATGTGCATGCACTCCTACCAAAATTGCCAGAACAGGTAGAAGGTACCCACTATCTTTGCAGAGCTGGTCTTTCCTAGCTGGGTGTGACTGTGCTGGTGTAGAATCAAAGGCACAAACAGTGCCCTAATCTCCAAGACCTGAAGGAGACTGTGGAAGAGCCCAACCATACTTACCGCTCTAGCAGGGGGGCACAGGCAGGCTGAGCAGGGGTCAGGTGCAGTGTGCTAGCACACATCCTGGGCTCGTCACAGCAACAAGTGTGAACCATTCAGATGTGACAGGGACAGGTCCTGAACCAGCACTGCAAACAGTAACATCCCCGTAGTGATGGCTGAATATCCCAAGGCAGCTACAGCTCAGGGAGCTGAAATGGGGAAAAGCTCCTACACAGGAGTATAGAGTCCTCTACTAAGTCAAGAAAAGTCCCAGGTTTTGCCATCTCTTGGGGAGGTTACTATGATACATCAGTTCCTGCCCCAGCGAGGGACTGTGGTGCAGTCTGTTGGCAGAGATTTTTGTCCCTCAGCTTCCCTCTGGCCCCTTTTTGCAGAAGGAATGATCTGGTCTTAGGTAACATTTCAGATCTCACAATTTAGAGAGGAAAAGCCAAAGCATGCTGCTTAAAAACCTGATTAAAAGGTATTTCAATGACTAATATGTCACATGGGGAGATAACCCACTGTCTATTTCAGAAGTAGTGCTTGGACAAGCTGTCCTTCACAGAGGCTATACTTCACTAAAAGGATTTAATCAATACTGTGTCCACAGTAATGGATTTTGTGCATTAAATCCCATGAATTTGCAGTATGAAGAATTGTACTATATGCTACCACATAAATTCATATGCTCATATCAAATACATGGATAATTAGGTGAAAAAACCCTGCAATCTGCAATATGAATGTTGTCCAGCCTCATGCGGAAGGACATTCTGCTTCACAGTGGGTTTGCAATCTGTTAGGACTCAGGTTGGCTCTGAAGTGCTAGTTAACAGAGTTTAACATTTGGGAAGGCAGGAATTGCAGAAAGAGAGGACAGTAAAAATTTGGCAGAAACGAAGCTGAAAATCCAGGCTCAAAATAAAGTAAAACCAGGATATATTAATGATGCTACTCAGTTAATCTGAAGTTCTCTCTTGCAAATGCACTCTGAAGAGAGAAGACACAACATAGACCAACTGCACCTCGGGAAGTCAGAACACATAATACGATAAAACCATTTTCAACATCTACAGCTTATCAACTAGAGAAGGTGGAATCAAAATACTTTCACCATTAGATAAGTAAGCATGGCTTTCTTTACTGTCCTTTATAAGAACCCGAAGGGAGTTTTAGTAAGACAGAAAAAACACCTCAGGCATGACTTACTGAGCACAGCAAAATGATAAAGAAAAGGTCACAAATAAGTCCTGGTAAAAGTAAAGCTGTTTCAGAGCCCAAGGTTTTGGGTGCTTTGCTGAGGGAACACCCTCTGCATAGACATTTGATTGAGCCTCAAATTCCCTAACTTGGGGAAAAAAAGGGTTATATAGCACCGTTTAGTGCTGTACACAGTCTAAATCCATGACCTCTGCTGAGAGTACATTGGGAGCACTCATTTATTCTGCTTCTATGCACTGAGGAAATTCCTTGCTCAAACAAAACTATTTAGTTCACTGGCGTAGTGATGGAGTTATTCCAGCTGGATATCTGTGCAGTAGGCAGCAGAATGCACACTTTTTAAAAAAAAAGCTATGTGAACAAGGTGACAAGCACCATGCATAAAGGCTCTGAAAATGCTGACATCCAGGCAACCTCTCTTTGCTGTCTAAGAATTGCTTTGAGAGATAACAACACATGCAACCACAAGGCAGCCAAGCCCACCTTGCCCCAGTCTCTTGCTGCCCTGGGAAGAAAGCCTGAGCATTTCTCCCAGAGTCTCCCAACCATAGTGGTCAGCCTTTCCTGCCCTTCTGATCATAAGGTCGTATTTCGCTAAAAGCAGGCACAAGCAGAGAGGAAAGGAAAAGCACCGACGTAATTAAAGCTCTCTGGATTTCAACTGCATTAGCTGGAACTCCTGTGGGTTTACAGAAGTGTGCTCTGAGAGCAAATGACACCTCAGAGGCTGAGCGCAGGGTTGGGTGACAGATACTGGCTGTTGCCACCACTGCACCAATATCAGGGGGCCAGAGGTCAAAATGACATGTGCTGTTTGTAGGCCCTAATTAACCGTGCAGCTTCCCATGCAGGCACTGTCAAAGTGCCACGTAAAGAGTTATCTGTCCATCTTCTGGTGCAAGTTGCTCTGTGGAGAGATTAATGTATGTTCTCTCAGCCCCAGCTGAAGAAGGCTTTGTACATTTCTACATTTAAATGAACACTGATAGTTAAAGCTCTGCAGTTACTTGCACTTGCACAAAAGGAGGTACCCCAGTTCAGCCCCAAAGCCCAGGCAGCCTAAAAGGAATTACAATGGTGTTTGCCTAGGGGAAAACTTCAAGAAAAGAGTGAGGCTGAACAGCTTCTTCCTATGTCATTTGACTGGATGCAAGTCCTGGAGAAGGCTGTTTCTGGAGACAGCGCAGGGTGTCCTGACCTTTGCTCCTGAAGAGGGACATGTATATGATCTGCAGGCAGTGCTGCTCTCAAGAACTGGCCCTGCATCTGTCCCTGTGTGTAAGCAAATTGCAGTAAGCCTAAATTCAGTGATGACCTAGTACTATAGACAAGCAATGCATCTATTTGCTTTGGCTCAGAAGGCCATGGAGAAAACAAAACCAAACCCAACAACAATATATAGATAGCTAATATGGAGATCAAAAGTAAGAAAACAAAATGTTTGAGAAATTATGTTTAGAGAAGAAACATGTATTGACTTATTAGGGAAACCCACTACTACATGTACCACAAATGCCAAGATCTTAGTAGTAAAGCACTGTGAATTTCTAGAGAAACACAAACCCACCTTTTTTATTTGTCTTTTTAAACAAAAACTGAACATCATCGTCCTTGATGTTGTGAAATGGCTAAAAGTCATCAGGTTTCCTATCTTGGGCCTGCCCTTCCTCTGAGATTATTTCCTCACTGCTCATGCCAGGATATAGTGCATCTTCCTTCCAGCCATTGCAATCAGATGTGACCGGACTGAACAGATCAATGACCTGATAATTGCTCTGGTTCTTTATTGTATTTGTAATTAAGCCTAAAGAAGAGGCAAGGATTAAATTTAGAACTTATGATAACACATCATTCTACTTCTGAAACATGCTCTGACTTTCTATTTTATTAATTGTACAGAAACATCACAAAATTATTAAAAGTATCCTGGATAACAAGAAAATAAATAAATTAACTCGTTCCAGGAACCTTTTCATGTGAACCAGCCCTGATCGAATTAATCTAAATGATTTATTAGGACACTACAGATGCCACTCCTTCTTCTCTCAGGGAATGTAATAAATACTTAAATTCAATTTATTTTGAACAGATTTGATCTAGTAGTTGATTTTTAGAGAACATAACTATGACATTTGTCAAATTTTTTTTACATAACAGCTTTTTACTTTTACACACTAGTGCTAATGAAAAGGAGAAATAAAAACGACTTTTTCCTGAAGTTTGCTGAGATTAACTTAATTTAGAAAAGTTCTTTACAGCTTTCTGGTCTTTACAGTAGGAAAGAAGTTATTAATATTCATTTCAATAAGATAATTTGTTCAAAGCAAATGCTTCAGAATGAAATAAAATTCACTGAGCTATTGGCATCTTTTCCTGTTCCTTTGGGCATTGGGAAAGCAGTTGCAAGCCAAGCAGATACAGCTAGTCCTCATTCCCCTTATATCACTGCCATTGGCTGACTAAAGTCACAGCCCCTCTTCTCTTTGCAATCTATTTCCTTACCAAATTAACCTAAACAATAAATAATAATAATAATAATAGCACACCACACCCTGGAAAACTGCTCATTCAAATTCCAGCAACATATCTATCTTTCAAAGGTGTAGTCCTTTTAGCCAATGTGAAGATATCTGAATCATCTTGAAATATGGGCTGAAAGGACAAAAGATGTGCAGAAATAAGGCTGTGTTAAAGGCCTATGTATTGTACAGAAATACAGATTCCAGAAACTACTGGTTTGCACATTCTTAGGAGGTAATAAAAAGGATCCAAAAGGCTAAGTAATAACAAGGATAGCTACAGCACAGGCACATGTTGGGCTCTGGATAACCATGAAGGTATGGAAGGAGTCACAGCTATTGGCATACTTGAAAACTTGCTATCCACACCGGAGCTGGTTCCACATTGCAAGGGAAGGAAGCTGAAAGGACATTTGTCTTCCCTTTCCTATTTTGCATTCACTAGGGACAGCCCTCGCATTAGGACAATACCATTTCAACACCACTTCTCAACTCTCTCATCACACGAGTCTACCAGACATTAGCAAATGTAGCTGATCTATGACAACAATAAAATATATTCTTTCAGGCACAGCCCAAATACAAGAAGTCAGAATATTTCCACTTCTTTTCCAACTCTATGTGCTTAAAAAGGGACTGGCCTAGATTCTGGCTTGCACAGTCACTGCTTTGAACTACCCTGGCAGCACTAAAAGGCTCTAAGGCTGATGTCACTGCAAGGTCTCCACACTGGAGAGTAAATCTCCAGCGGCATCCGTGACTGTGTAGCATCTGCACCACATTCTTCTTGGATGAGGAAGCGTGGATCCCAGCACTCTGACAACTCCTTCCTGCTGCACTGGATTCCTGAAGGCATTATCAGATAAGCCTGGGCTGCAGCAATTTAAAGGACACCAACCTGCTACTGGGTGAGCTGCAGCTGAGCTCACAACTATCACCAGCTGGGGCAGCACAAAGGTGAAAGTCACTTTTTTACAATCTGCCCCCAGAGCTGTACTATCCAGCCTATGACCCCCATGTAGGATCCATGTGGTATCAGCAAGAAGGACTCCATACAAAAACTTTTTCAGGATCCGGATGGTGGCAGCCACATGCCTCAGGAAAGCGCTTCCCTGGTGCCTTGGAGAGGCAGCTGGGGGAGAAGAGACATGATTTAGTATTTCAGCACCTTGGCACTTCTGAACCCCTGTGCAACTCTCAGAAATTTGAAGGACAGATTTATAATGAAGCCGACAAAGCTGCACCGGGATCTCCTGAACCTGGGCTACAATCTGTCCCCACAGATCCTGGAAGAGCAGGAAAAGGTTTCAGTACAAAATCACGTGACTTGGCAGACACTGCAGAAACATTGCCTGGAATAGTCTGGCACAGCCAGAGGTTCTCAGCTCAGTTCCTAGACTGTGAAAATGACTGCCCTTCCTTCTGCTAGCAACTGATAACATCTTTATGGCAGTGACAGACAGTTTTTCTCACCAAGGTAATAAATTAAAAAACAAATTATTAATTTGGACTTCTGCTAAGTCTAGTGCAGCGGCAACAAGAGCAGCAAACAAGAACAGCTAATTTTTTTATGGACTCTTAACAAGAAGTTCAAAAATTTGAAGTAGTCTGAGAGACAGATTTTGGAAGCCATTATTTTAGCTATCATTAGATCCCTGTATAGCAACTAACATATGTTCAAAGTTACCACAAGCTTTCTTTCAGTGGTAAACCATAGGAAATGCATGCCACTTCAGAAACATAATGCTAAGATGCATTGTATATCAATAGTATAATATTTATTTATTTTTAAATAATTATATAAACTTCTATTTAGTGCAACATTGTCACTTTTTCTCTCCTTACAGGTCGGTGTAAGACTGAAGCATCCCTGAATAGAGGCAGTTTAATGCCTGACAGTAACTCAGATAGGGGAGCAATTTTCCTCTTTGTTGCCTGTAACCTGCGATGACTGTCCATGTCAGAACACATTTATCTATACACAAGTAGAGTTATTACAGTGTGTTTAGGTGTAGGTATACGTGTGCACATGCAGGTAGTAAATACGTATAGTAAATGTCTGTGTGAAAAATACTTGATCTGTGACAAATCTATAGTGCACTATAATGTACACTTGTGCCACATCACACTAAAGCACATACTACTCCATCAACCTGGAACTCCTAGGGACTACAGAACATGACAAACCTGAACCCCAATTTTCAACTCAAAACCACTGGTACATGTTTCATTGTATTAAGCAAATTTAACTAAACACAATTCCTCTCTGGAGGAAAGGGAGGGAGCAAAAAACCACATTTTACGTATGAGGAAACAGAAGATTAGGCAAAATTGCTTTTCTGCCTGGGAACTGCATTTTTGTATTGTAACACAACATTAGTTACCAAAATGAACCCAACCAGTTTGCAGAACATTTGGTACAGTAAACATGAGGATAATAAACAACTTGCTTGAGATTATACAGCAAGTCAGCGATCCAGCTTCATGACTGAGTCCTACAACTCACTCACTAAGGGTAGGTCTGCACGGCACACTTACTCCAGATGACTGGCTATAGTGGCTGAACACTGAGATTAATTAGCCTATGGTTACTGTGCAGACGTGCCTTAAATAGTTCCCAGTCTTACAAAAAAACCTTAGTGCTACTGTTTTGTATTCAGAACAGGGCATTCAGCTCAACAAAAAACATAACTTGAAAGATCATGAGGTCTGAGCGTTTGTGAAGCATTGAATTTCCACAGCAATGGCTATTATAATTTTTCTTTTGTGTTTCCTACTTTTTTTTTGTTTCTAGCTCCCTGTGTAAGCGACAGTTTCAGCCAAGTGGCCAGTTCAGAACTCAGTTATTTCCAGGTCACTGACGTTTTTACTAGATTTGTGAGGACTGTTACCTTCACCTCTGCTCTCTGAGATGCCAGTCTTTTCAGAAGTTCTTTTCTGCCATGTGCTGAGCTGAAACAGAGCCTGGCTTGCATTCTAGGGTCTGCTTGTCTTTCATACTTCTCTCTTCTTCTGCAACTATGTGCTTTTACCCCATAAAGCCATTTGTAAACAATAATTGAAATTACTCTGGAAAAGACTGAATTGTTGGAAGTGTAGTTGCCTGTTTAGGGCAGGAGGTGCACATACCCAAACTCTCTTGCCTACACACCTTTCAGTCTCTCCTCAGATCTCCCTTTCAAATCCCTTGAATGCCCTTATAGCACTGCATGAACCACAGTACAAGGCACGTGCTACCTGCCAGTGATTAGCAGCACTCTTCTGGCCCTCTCCAGCCTCTCATCAAACAGAGAACATGAGTGAGGCATCTTAAATCAAGTCCTCTGATAAATAAATAAATAAATGCAGCAATAAATCTCTCCCAGAACCTGGCTGCATTTCCAGTATGGGAGGGGAGGGAGCAAAGGACTCCTGAACTAACCAGTTCGCATGCTCAGAGGAGGAATGACTGCTGCTGGGTCAGCCCCAGGATATTTCACACCAAAACAAGTGGACTCAGCACTTACTGGGGCATTACTGGAGAGCACTGCTGCTCCACAGGACTGAGAAGCGAGCCTGAGGGACTAAGTGAACATTGCAAATGCTTTGTGTAATTGGTAGGTGGCTTGAAATTCTGTATTATGTTGCATTTAGTTAGGTATTTGCTACTTTTGCTGTTTTCTCTGGGCTAAAAACCAGGGATGTGCTGCTTTTAAGGTCCTTCCCACAGAGCAATCAGGAGGAAGCTGCTGGAGTGTAAAATCTGTTTACTCTGTGTGCTGAGCAAGCAGAGCTTGTATGTAAAAGTGAAGCACAGGCTCCATATATTCAAATTATTTCAGCACAACACATCTAAAGCAGAGAACTATGTACAAATAACCTCCTTACTTAGAACAGGTATTAGTTCATCCCTGTAGAAATAAATCTTCCTTTTTTACTCCCTTCCTTTCCTTCTCACATTGTCCTTCCCCATCCATCTCCCAACAGACCTCCATTACTGAATGAGGTGAAGATGTGAAATTCTTGCTATACACCAAACAAGACATTCAATGGGTGGACAGACCATCACACAAATTCCTCAGGGAAGTATCCCTTTTCCAGAGCACAGGAATTACTGGCACCATATACACAATCCATCCAGCTTTGCAGTGTTTCTGATAGCACTGTACCTGAAAGCATCCACCAGAGACGTACCAATATAAAGCCTCTTCTGCCACTGCACAGTGCTGCCTAAAGGAAGTCATGATCACCAGCAACAGTCGCATGTATGTCTACAAAATGAAGACTTCCACACTACCTGTCTTTTTATATCAAGGACTGGGGATCTGTGTTGTACCAAAACTTTATCAGAACTGCATGATAAAGACAAGTTTTCTTTCCAAAGAATCATACCAGTGGTATCGGGAATTTTGGATGAGCTGGCATAAATAGACTGTCAAAATGCAACCACTAAAACTAAGTTATTTAAAATCTGCATCATCTTTCCCTTGCTTTCAGGTAAGACAGTGGGATCTAAGTATTTGTTCAGCCTTTCCTCACTTCTATTGCAGCTTTAAAAAAAATCCAGTAAGGTGTTCTGAATCTTTTGTAAGTGCCCAAAGCTGAGAAAAGCACTGCCTGCCCAACATGCCCCAAACAGCCATGACATGGGATAATGAGAATCAATTACCTTGTGGGAGGATTTAATTTAGACCCTAAGAAAATGTGTCTAATGGTGAGGCTATGGAAGCAACAGAAGGTGAGAGAGCCTGAAGAGTCTGTGAAGTCTCCCCCATTACATGCAGTAAAACCAAGAGCTGTTCAGGGGTGACTGAGACAGGTATTTGTATGTGTTGGGACACCGGGATGGGTTAGAGGCTTTCAGGGTCTTTTTTAGCAGAGCTTCTCCTCAGTAACTATTTCCTGAATTTAATCTGGGGTTTAACTCTCAACCCATATGCTTTTTGTGAGATATAATCTACTGAAGTACTAGTATTTGTTTAGTGACTTGACTGGGCCACCCACTTCTAATTTAGTTTCCTCACAATGAAAATGGGAGTGGGGAACAAAAAAAAACCCTTAAAAATATATTTCACTTCCTTGTAGAGCTAAACTTTTCATTCCCAGTGCCTACGACATGGATTAAATTAGAACAAATGACACCAATTTTTAGACTGGGAGGCTTCAAGCAGAAAAGATCCCCAGCTAATTTCCTGAAAGACAGGAAAGCTTCTCACTTTCTTGGAAATTATAAGACAATAAAACCTCCAAATCTCAGAATTTACTGAGGACATCATTAAAGCAGCAAACAAGAGAGGGTAACAAAATGTAATCTCTTTACTAGGGCACACATGCATCTAACTCTCACTGCTGCAGAGCACGCTGATTCTACACTCTCAGAATTGAACTTGGCATCGATGTAAATGTATTTACTTAGCTGTCCTTGTAAAACATTAACCTGAGGCAACAGTGACTCAAAGCTCGGCAGGTATGGCAATAAAGAGGTCAAATTAAAAGCTGGGGTTTTTTTTCCTAATTGTTAATCTTATCTAAATCTTAGCTGATCAAACAACTGGATGACAAAGTTTTATATAACACCCTGTGTGCTATCTTCCAACTCCTGCTACATGAAATGGGAAAAACTCTCAGTTGCTCGGCACATTTTGAAGCACTACAGGCAGGTAGGAAAAGACTTTCAGAAGATCTTGACTGCAGACAAAATTTTATTGCTTGAAAGTGGGATCCTTCTTTTTCTTCATGGAAATTATTACAAAACTCTTTCTTATTCATACCATTTTGATAATTTTGTCTACAACAGATTCTGAAAAAAAGCAATTATTTGGTTTTGGTTGATAAATATATTAATTCCCAGTGAAACTCCCATTTCAAGGACAATATCTTCACAACATAAAGACGGTGACCACAGTTAGGCACAGATATCGTATGTGAAGTCACACTTTACAGAGTATTCTTTCACCAGTTTAACTAAAAACTACACGAGGAATTTCCCATATTTTGCAAAAGGGCACAATTATTGCCTGGACCCTTTCCTTTTTTTAAAAAAAAGTGGCTATGAATTATACTACTGTAAATAAATATTTACTTAAATGAGTGGAAGAGATGCATCTTAAGGTGATCTGATAAAAAAGACACTTGTTTACAGCACAGATGCCTGCTGCAGATACTTATTTCGACAGGAAAAGAACCAGTACATTTTCTGGAGGACTGAAATAGCACATCGCTTTACCCAACTGCACTGAAACAAGTAGTTTATTCTGAAAGCAAAAAGAACAAACAACATTTGTTTTTATAATCCAGTAAGCTTTAAATATTCCAGCGTAACAGCATAATTAAATAGAGTTGTTACCGTTCCTGTTGCCTTCTAGACCTAGATGCATAATCCTACATCCTGACTTTCTTTAATGTAGGGTAAGGAACACTGAGCAATGATGAAGGGAAAAAAATGATGAGCTACAGATTTGCTTCAATACTGGGTGAATCATATTTCTTTTAGTATGTGCCAGTTCACTCAAGTGTTAAGTATTTTCTGAATTATAGAACATATAACCTAGCTTCAACCCTTTTGGAAAGGCAGGTAGTAAATCATTTATAGGTGGAGTTGTCCACCAAACCACTTACACAAAGTAATCTGCTGTCTTGAAGCTTTCAGCAGACTTAGAAATAAGCTCAAGGAATTACTTTAGATAAAACTCTGAAGCACAGGGGAGCTGTGGAAGTATACTGAAAGAAGCTCTATTCTATGGCTTACATTCTTTGCACAGAGAACCAGCATCAGATATTAGTCAGCATTACGCGTTTGTGGATGAAAGTCCATGCCATGGTGGACATGAATGTAAAGAAAATCAAAGTGTAAAGCAAGATTGTGTAGATTGTTTAGAAGGGTTTTCTAAGGAAAAACAGACTTAATCAATCATGAGCTTGTGAGTGTGCATGCAGGTGTGGCTCCTCCTATCAACCTGGAAGCTGCCAGAGAATGGTGACAGCAGTTGTGTGCTGGGGTGGAGATGGGGGTGCAGCCAGTGTGCTGAGGGAAAGGCTGCCCTGCAGGGAGCCTGAGGCAGGCTGGAGGACTACACAGCATCCCTGCTAACTTCAGCAAGAAAAAATGCACAGCTTGGCAGCCAGAGCACAATAAGCCCCTGTAGCAATAGAGGGAGTGTGTATGTGCATGTATTTATACATACATACGTACAAAAAATAAAAAATATATATCCATTGCAAGTCTGTGGGAGATGGTCATGCTGCTGGGGGAAGTGAATCACTGAAAATATGAGTTTTGGGCAGGAAATGAATATTCCAGGGCTTTCAAATGAAGAGAATGAGGCAATATGTTCACCTAGTTCAGACTCAAAATCGGTGTGTTCCCAATTTAGAAAGCAAATGCAAACACAGAAATGAATAGCAGTGACAGGTGACAATTAAGTGTTAGTAACAAAGGTAAGCTGGCCAGAAAAAAGGACTACTTAAAAAGGCGTGAACTGTAGAGCAGCTATTTTCCCATGTGAGCTGAATGTGCCTTTTTGTTTGTTTTTGAAACATTTAATTGACAGAAACAATACAATTTTGTTATTCCCTATTCTTTGAAACTCGTGCAAGCATGAGGAAAGCTTTTTCCAGTTCATGCATCACCACAAAAAGTTTCAGTTTACCCACTGTCTTGATCATAAACATAACTGCGTCTTTGTTCTACCTGTAAATTCCTACGTTCCCTAGGGAAACTAATAAAGACCTACACAGTTATGGAAAACCCCCCACATATAAAGTCCTGTCTCAACCAGAAGTCATGACACTTGAGGCCCAATGGAAGGTTGGAGGACCCCACCAGCTTTTTAAGAATGAATATTTGAGACTCTGTTTATGGCTTCAAAGAGGTGCAACTAGAAATCAAACGAGAACTACAGCTAAATGTATTTAGATGAGACTTCCTAGTAGAACACCCTCCTTTCAAACAAACCAGAAAAAAAAAGCAGGACAGAGGAACATTCAGAAACCCATAGGAAGGAAGTGCAGAAGAAATTGTGGAGGTATTTATGAAACTCAAGTGGCAGAAAAGAAGCCTGAAAACATTTTCTGCTCCTTGTTTGGGGTAGAACTGCAACCAATTGCGTTGTCCATTAGACAAAGATTTAACATTGAACACAATAAAGCACAGTAATGCCTAAATCTGTGAGGACAGAAAAACCATCTCAGATTTATATGATGAAAAGGTCTTGGGACAGCACCAGGCTCTGTGAAATCAGCAGAGCACCTTGGCAAGACATCAAACCAGGATATTTGTTTGATTTTTTATATGGCTTATATATTATCCAACATAATAGAACAGAGTATTGAAAAGCTGTGTTTAAAAACAATAAAATCAAACAGACTTTTTACACTCAAGATTAGTACCCGGGTCTTTTGTTCTATCTTGTTCAGAAAATATGGCTCACTTAATTACAAAAGTCTTCATATGCCAAGAATAACGTTACACCAACACAGTATTCGCCATTTATGTATCCCTGAAACAGCAAAAACAAAGTTAATAAAAATCCTTTAATTATGTGGGGCTGCCTGCACTGGGTCAGAGATTTTGTCCTCTGAGCTGTATTTTTCCTTTGGAAATTTCATGTCTATCTAAACTTGGCAGCACTCCCAAGATAAATATCCAAAATTGTGATTTCACACAAAGACACGCATGCGGTTATATTTCCAAATTACTTACAAATTGTAAAATTAATCTTAATAACTAACCATTTCACACTGCTTGTCCTTTACTGCCTATTAATGCTCAAACATGTTAGTTTTATATAACTGCCTATTTATTACTGAGGAATGATTTGGAAAGATTTTTTTTAATATGAGAAATAAGCAAAAGCCAGCTTCAGAAAAGTTATGAAAGAAATTTCTGTGTTTGGAGAATGATTGCTCACAATATGTTTTAGTACAGAATTCTCACGATGAACAAAGCTTTACAATGCAGATGTTCAAGGACATGAGTAGCATGCTGGGTCAACAACTAATACCTAGAATAAGATAAAAGTACTAGCAAGCTGCAATTTTTAGGTCTGTATGCATCCTTAATTTGCCCACAGTTGTGGATATATAACAGGCTGCATGCAGCATTCCCCACTCTTATTTTTCTTTCATGTAAACATAACACATCTGCCACTGTACTGGTGCTACCAACAGCTCCTTGCTGTGTATCTCAGTGGAAAGACACTAAATTAAAGACCTTAAGGCTATCTCTTTATACTGACATTGCTTTCCCACTGACACTAGTGTGACCACAGACAAGTGTCAGTTTGTGTGAATGTGATATGCTCAAATGAGTCCAGCTAAAATCCAGCACACTACCCCACGCTTCTGTAGTCTCTAATGTAATCTGTTCTTTCCTTACTGTCAATGGGAGAAATGCATCTCTTCAAGACTTTTTAGGTCTACTCAGTGCTGTGCTCCTTAATTATCCTTGACATATGTGTCAGTTAAATTTTGTAGGACGCTCTTGTCATTACAGCCAGCAGAAAAATGCAGGAAAAAAATATGCAAGCATTAGTCTTAAAACATAACTCCATTCCTCAGGCATCAGGATCACCAATTATTACATCAAGAATGCAAGATCAGAGCAACTGCCTATTGAGCAGACAGGAGAGGCACAAAACTTGCCGTAATTCAGCTACAACACAAATAGTTAAAATAATACTTTAAACCCTTCAAATAGATTTGCATAAATTAAACCAAAGCCTTACTGGCAGAAACCAACTCTTTATAACAATTCACATTAACACTCATGAATTAATGAAACTGATATGTACAAAACCCCAGGCCCTAAGATTTCTAGACAACAGGTTGGCAGAGTGAATGGGCAGGTTACAGAGGTAGGTGATGCTACTGAATGTGTTAATGTGGCACTTGAAAAATTTTAAGGAGCATTTTCTTGGCACATTGTTCATGTAAGAATTTTTTTTAATATATGTATTTTAAAGGAACACAATCTATAAATTCACAAAAGTTAAATTTAACAGATTACTTGGTATTTCTCTTTTTTTTTTAACAAAGAAGAGCACAACATCAGCATTATGGATTAGAGGAACAATACAAGTTAGCTGGGAAATGTATCTCTGGTTTTATCTACTTTCACAAGTAGTAAGCTTAACATGCACACATTTCTGCAGCAAGACATTTGAGTTCACCCAATGTCCACACCCTATGTGTTTTGAGGACAAAAACACTGGACTAGCTCCAGTCTAGCCCTCTTAACATTAGTGTTGCTTTAGGTATACTGCTCGAACTCAGCTTCTGGTTCATTTTTTATTTAGAAGAAATCTAGTTTGTTTTACAAACAAGACTGCTTTGTAGGGTGAGCCTAAGTGCTATGCAGAAGTAACAAGAAAACAAATTTCAAAAGTGCATTAAAATACTAATGTGGATACATACAGAAACAAAGGAAATTCAGTCCCAGGCATTTAGTGATAAAGTTCTGGATATAAGTCTTCTTGCTTCCTTTTCACCCATATATTCATTTCCCCTAATATATTTTAGCTGTCAATGCAAATTTTTAGTACTCTTTTTTTTCAGTCTGGTTTCCTTTGCAAGTATATGGACAGTGTGTGTCTCTGTCTCCATGCCCTTAAATAAGAATATATTTCAATCAAATTATATAAAAGGGTAGGGGTCTTGGAAATCCAGGGAACTCTTGCTTTTCATGGAAATCAACTCCTGCTCCTGTGTGCCTCCCAGAAAACCTCCCTGGTGAGCTCTGTGACAGGATTGGTTTCAAGAGCATCCCCATATGATGGAGCAGAGGAAGCCAGGCTGGTTTGGTTGCAGCCTGAGGGTTTCTCAGGAGCCCCAGCAGTATGGGAAGCTGTGCACCAGGGGGCTGGGTAAGCACAGATAGGGGGCTGTGACTAAGGGGGTAAAGGCTAAGTCAGATGCATCTGTCTGCCAGACGGGAGGATCCCAATTCTTCACTCCAGGATTTTCTGAAGAGCTGGGGAAACAGGAGGATGAAAGGCAAAAGATACTCTGAAATAGGAATCTTCTCTGCCTCTCTTGGATATCAGAATCTGGAATCTAGAGCAGGTCATCTCATCTCAACTTTAGTAATACTATTGTGTGGTGAAGCCTTGTGACAGAAGTAATAAATAGTGTTTTGAAGTTTTTTTCTGATTTGTATAAACTGTTTTTAGTATTCCTGACTTATCCTATCAGAAGTTTACCAAATAATTAAAAAATTAGGTACAATGTATTACAGAACATTAATTTATAGATGAAAGGGAATTTTAAGTCTTTGATATGAGAAAGAATATGCAAGAGTAAGACAAAAATATTAGAAACTACTGCTATTGATGTAATTATGGAATAAAGCATTTAATTTTGTTCATTTCTTCAAATGTAACTACAATAAAAGATAGTGTGTACCTGCCCACAGTAGGGGTGGCTGAACCTGAATGATCTTTAACATCCCTTCCAAATCATTCTATGGTGCCATGACAGGCATTGTGAATACAAAAACAACAGTAGAATTTTGAGATTACTTTTAATATTTCAAATTCATATAGGTAATGAACTAAATACTAAATACATAAAGCTACTATTTGAAAATTAAACACCATTTGTGTTCCAAAACGGTTTTCAATTGAAGTCTTCAGAACCAGTGGAAACTTTTTTGAACTCTGTTTCTCCTTCCAGAATGAAGATTTTCTTTCTAGAAAGAAAACCAAAGTATGCAAAAACATTAGGGATCTTCCGCATGTTAGAAAATCAACTGGTCACCATTATAGAGCATGCTTTTTTCTGTGACCTTCATTGAAGGAAATGTAACGCTTGACTAAAAAAGGAAAGTTTATTTAGCGTGTTCTTCTCATTCCAGCCAATAACCACAACCAACTATTCCACTGCCACAAGGCAGGGAGCAACCCAGACAAATTAGAAATACTACAACCAATTTTCTGCTTATTGCAACAAAGTTGTGGTTCACCTGCAAAAAAAAGAACCCTGTTCTGTTGGGTTTGACTGGGGTAAAGTTAATTTTCTTCATAGTAGCTGGTCCTGTCCTGTGTTTCAGATTTGTGCTGCAAAGAGTATTGGTAATTCAGTGATGTTATTGCTGAGCAGCGCTTACAGTGTCAAGGCTTTTCCTGCCTCTCACTCTGCCAACACCAGCGAGCAGGCTGTGGATATACAAGAAGTTGGGAGGAGACACAGCTGGGGCAGCTGATCCCAACAAACCAAAGGGACATCCCAGACCATAGGGCATCATCCTCAGCATATAAAGCTGGGAGATGAAAAAGGAAAGGGAGAACATTCAGTGATGACATTTGTCTTCCCAAGTCACCATTATGCGTGACAGGACCCTGCTCCCCCTGAGATGGTTGGACACCTGTCTGCCCATGGGAAGCGCTGAATGACTTCCTTGTTTCACCTTGCTTCTGTGTGTGGCTTTTGCTTTCCCTATTAAGTTGCCTTTATCTCAACCATGCGTTTTGTCACTTCATTCTTCTGATTCTCCTCCCCATCTCACTGAAGGAGGGTATGTGATCAGCTGTGTGGTGCTTGGTTGGTGGTCAGGATGAAACCATGACATCCCTGAATTAGCGACTGTTTCCAGCACAAATCCATACTAGCTACTATGAAGAAAATTAACTCCATCCCAGGCAAAACCAGCACAACATGCAATAACTATATACACACTTACACTGAATTAGGTTAATATTTTCACCTATAAGTAGCTTTTTATTTTTTTTTAAATAAATGACCTTTCCTGTGTGAACCCACTGTGCACTAGCACTCTCTCTCGACAGTGTAGGAAACAGATCAGAAGACTTTAGCACCTTTGTTACTAAAATGCTCATGCTTAGTGAACATATACATGACAGGAATAACTTACTCATTGCCTTCACATGACCTGCTTTATCTACAGTACCACCACCTTGGCTGAACTCCCCACCACTCTTAGAAGTTCATTCCCTAACAAGTACAAGAACGAAATACCCATCTCACATCCTTTCCTCAGTTGTATATGGTGCTTTCAAGAGGATCTGAAGAAAGGCTCCAACAGTTCTCCTTGCTCCACAGATCATTCAGCCAAGTTGTTTTAAGGTGGTCCCTTTGTGTCCTTTCTGTAACTACACCTAAATACATGCAAGTCCCAGCTTTGGGTTTGACGAGATATAAATTATAGTTGGATTAAACTTAGTTTTGTTTTCCCAAGTTCTCATAAGTGGCAATGTATCTAAAGTCAGGAAGAGCATAAAATACATCAAGGTAACATTGTCATTGATGTTTTATTGCCAGTGGAACTGACTTCAGTATATACTGCAAAGCAAATGTATCACTGTGACAGATTTTTGGTTTGTAAACCACAAAGTTTATATAGCCTGTAGTCTTAATTCCTACTTGCACACTAGACACAGAAACTGTTAAACTGGTGAGGGTACCACTTAGAAAAACACTTTTACTAAAAGGTGAGCAAATTCAATGCTGGCATTCCAAGAAACACAAAACCATATTACACCATCCATTTTTCCAGTGTAATGGCACTTCTGGCAGGGAAATACAGAGTGCCAAACCAAATAACAGCATGAAAATCCAAAATGCTAAAGCAATAACCATTTTTAGCATGGCCAATGACTTTAGATTACTGTCAACTTCAAAGGGACTAAGACTTCACCTGTTTTCATATTTACAGATGTATTTTCAAAATAGAAGTAGAAAAAGATATTAGGGGAGATGAGCTTGAGGGTAGAACAACTCCTTACATTTTCCTTATCATCTTCCTACTGTTACTTTATCTCAGAAGTCTGACCTTATTTTTTTTTCTAGAATGACTTTAAGAAATTTCCCAGGAAGAAAATAAAAGAATACTAAAGAGCAATTCTGTTTGGGTTTTTTTGTTGTTGTTGTTTTAAATACTGTTTGATCAATTCTGACAGCTGTCCTCATTTTCTTTCCCATGTGGCTTTTTTTTTCACACCTCCTCCCTCTCCCTCCACAACTTACAGGTAATTCCTCTTTTCCTCCATGTCACCTGCTAATCTTCTCTGTTCTGCTTTCACTCTGTCTTCTCCTTTTCATCTTCTTATTCTTGTCCTCTCTGACCTACCTTAGAAACAAACTCCTATTTAACCTTTTCAGAACATACAAAAGTTGTTCTCCTCCCCAACTTGCCTTGTTTATGGTGACCTTCCCAATTCTACAACTGAATGTTAACAGTTAGTTGCCTTCTGCTGATGGAACTGAATTGCTGTACCAACTCATAATTAATCTAGATATCCACAGGTTTAAATAGCTCACTTAATCTCATGAGTCTTTTGGGACTCTGGGCAGCATACTCAGACAGATATCAAACTGCAAAACCTTTGCAGGCAGGCAAACAAAACCAGGAAGCCCTGACCCAAATGAATCCTGAAAACTAGGACAGTTCTAGTTTAAATGAACTAAATCTATATGCAACTGTCTAAAACGCATTTCATTCATATTTTGGGCTTAAGAATATTTGAAGTGTAGCACATACCTGAAGTGTAGTAGCAATTGGCTCTCAAAACAAAGACTCAAAGTGGCCCATAATGGAAGACAACATGTTCAGCCTCAGGGTGCCACTGCTGATAAGGAGGGGAAGGCAAAAAAAACCAAACCAAGAGATATATGATGACAGTTTGCACATACAATTTAAACCAGAAGATGACTAATGTAAGGATTGGATCCCTCTGTAACATTGGTGAGTTGTTCTTCAAGCTGTATTGAATTTGGGAACTAAGAGATGAACAGTTCAATGTCTTTGGTAACTCCTTCATTTAGTATTTTCAGCATTAGGCAACCATTTACTTAATGTGAACTATTATACTTACTGTATACACTTAAAATCCCAAAAATCTGTATTACAACAAGTTGGTCATCAGCCTTGTAAGACATGCTACTGAACCACAGGTCTTTGGGTTTCCTCGAGGAGCATTCACTAGGATCAATTGCAAAACAACTGATCTTCCATCTATAAGATTATTTTTAATGAATGCACTAACCACTCTATGCAGAAATACATCTACCTGTATCATCAGTTAACAGGAACAGATGAAAAGTTGCCAAAGGATGTACTATAATACAAAATAAAGTAATACTTGGCCATTTATTACATTACTGTTTAACTGATATGAATTTAAAACTTCCTTTCAAGACAGAAATGCCTTTGAGAAATCACAAGAATAAAAAGCCTTTAAAAACATTTTATGAAGCACTGTATTTTGTTCTACAAAGAATATCATATAGACAACTAGAAGGGAAAAATACGATTGAAAAAAACCAAAGCAAAATAAATACTTTAAATCAGATAAGCTAAGTAGTTTTACACATTCAGAGATTTTATGTTTTTAAGAAAAAAATATTTATTTTTCTGAAAATATCAACTTTTACTTTGATTTTATATTTATAAATCAAACATGGAAAGAGCTATTTAATATCAGTATACTAATTGTCAAAGAAAAAAACCCCATAGAAAAAACCCTATGTAGTATTCACTAAGATTATAATTTTGGATCCTTAGTGTGCATGCTCTGTAATCACAGTTCAAAGTAAAATATCAATAATCAAATCTGTAGAGAAGGTGATGAATAGTTACTTTGCTGACTCATTCCAAATGTATACACAAGTTCCAACAAAGTGAGTGCCCATGACTGAAGATCGATGTGATGGAGGTGAGGGGAAGGGACCAAAACCCTTGTCAGAGGCACCTCTTTGATCCACCTGCTGCTAAATCACTGCCTGCTGTCAAAGACTGCAATTACCGCTCCGGCCGGGTTAGTACTTAGTTCCAAAACATTCCAGCAGATGTCCTCGCAAGGCAGGCGTGTCAGGGAGGTTAAAGCTGTCACCATTTAAAAGACAGATGGGGAGGAAAAGAGACCCAAAATAAGAGTGATGTAAATATATAAAGAATTCGAAGCATTAAGTATATTCTCGAAGGCCAATCTCAAAAATATAGGCAGCCTGTTTAGAAAATAAGACCATCATCTTAGAAACTAAAAGAAAGTCACCTGAACAAGTACATAAGGAGCACATGTTTAAAGAAGCACATCTGTTTTCAATTTGTTTGGTAATGCATACACCTCACTTCGAAACAAAACAGAAGGTTCAGAAAATGATGGTGAAAAGCATGAGCACAAGGCAAACAGCATAAAGACTCTAATCCTGTCCCACTCCCTTCCCTTTCATGTTAAAACTGACACTAATTTTATTGTGCACAGAGCCTCCCGCACTACTCCCTTGTGGCAATGACATACAAATGTTGTCACAAAGTTGGTATTCTTGGAAACATAAAACCCCTCATTTGTTTCAGGGAGACTAAAAAAGAACAGTTTCCTGAAAATAGTCATCCTCATCACTACTTGTACGAATGGAAAGTTTTGTTGCCACATCAAAAATATCTGACTTGCCCTTCTATGTAGTGAGTAATGCATTCACAGTTAACTACCCACAGACACCTATGAGATAATGATTCATCAAGTACTGGTCTACAAACTCAAAGCTGGGATTCTTTACCCAGGTCTATGAGACCAGTATCTCCAGCCCTCAATACATTACCTGCCTTAATGCAGATGTTCACAGCTTCATGCACGTGAAGCCCTGTCAGGGAAAATGAAATCAAGATCATCAGCATCACTGACTCTTCTTCAAGAGCAGACACAGAAGTAAATGCTGATACTCACAGCTTATTGGGAGACCAGCCAACTGGGACATGTCAGTCACTACAGTTTGGCTGGTAGAAAGGACTCGAGACTGTCCCAGCTTCTGAAAAATGCTGGGAGGGTAGTTACAACAGCTGGGACAGACTTGTCTGCCAGAATTTCTTTGGTGGCTCAAATAACCGGGACAGATCTGTCTGCCAGAGGTTCTTTGGTGGACCCATAATGGCACTTACAGACAGACAATGTTGCTATATTCTACACACTGAATTAGGTCAAAGCCAGCAACATCAGTTATAAAAACAGATTGCTTATGAAATCTTAGAGGAGGATTTCTCAGTATCTTGTCTGAACCTTCAGTAGCAGGGGTGACTGATTTTCTGCAGGCTGATTGTTCTGAATTTCAACAATAAAAGTAATAAAGAAGAAAAGATTTTTAGCCTGGTGTTGGTGAATGACCACAGTCAACAATATGGAACTTTACATTTCTTAACTATGGCTTTCATGCCACAGAAGCATCAGATAAAGCACATTCTGCACTTAGTTTGTCCTAAGAAAAGAAGAATCCAGGTTTCACACCCTGAATAGCAGGGAAATACAGTATTAAAGCTATTATGGTTTCTCAGCTTAACTAAGGCTTTCTTCAGTGGTTATGAAAAATACTTAGAAAAATCTCTTTAGCCATTTAGCTATGCTTTACTTAAACAAACAAAAAGCACAGAAAAATTCTATGCAATCAAGATTTCCACTTAAAGTATCAAAGGACAAATGCAAATGAAGGATGATGTCTGGGGACAGCTACAGACTATCGTTAATCATTTACTTCACTAAGCTCTCTGTCTTTGCCTTGAATCTTGAGCCCCTCACCCTTTAGCCATATGATAAGGAACATCAAATTACAGGGAAAGAAGAGGCTAATTCTACTGTTTCCAAATTAGGACCTCTTATGGGAGCAAATACACATCTCAAACAAAACCATAAAAAATGGTGAAGCCATCCTAATTGTAACCAGCTATTCCTCCACAGCTCTAGTTTCATTATGCACACATATTCCAGTCAAATCTTTATAAACTATGTCAACAAGTCATGATTTCCCCCTCTTCTCCCATAGAAACCATGCAAGGATAACTGTACACATGTCCACGAAATAGAGGATGTAATTTTATTGGAGGTCCACGGGTTATTGTATCACATTAGGGAGTGGAAGAATTTTGTGGTATGGCACAACACAATACCTCACTCTAAACACTTAAACAGAAGGTTAAATGATATGCAACATGATCAAATCAGTAATTCGTCACCTTCTAGGCACCACTGATTAAAATAAAATTTAATAAATTGAAAAAATATAGTCCATTAATTTGTTTGTTGTACTGTCTTTAAATGAAACAGCACTTTGAAAGTCACAAATAAAAAAGCAGCACTTTCTCTTAATACCAACACCACTGTAACACATACTGTAGCGTGGCATGCAAATCCACATCTGCAGTCTTTTTTTTTTCTTTTTTTTTTTGTATTAACAAATGGAATGGCAATTTTCTATCTCAAATATTGGTAGCATAACAGGTAAGTGCAGATCATTCTGGCCACAGGTGTGGTAAGCCTTAACAAGTGTGTATTACAAGAGCATAGAACACAGAGCATGACACTTACATCCAAGAATCTCTCTTTTGTACTATACATGGTGTTTGTTACAGGCTGATTTCCAACTTGGTGCACCCAAGCTTCAGGAAACGAGATTAATGACCTTTTCTGGTTTTATTTAAAAATAAAATGCAGTCACCATCAAAGCACAACCATTAACAACCTGGTCAAAAAAATGCCATAGCTCCATTGAAAAATAATGTGTCTTTTTAGTAGACTCCACTACACGGTAAAGTTTCCATTATAGGCATGTTACGAAGTCTTACAGTGGTACTGCAGTGTCATTCCTGTTAAGCAGAGATTTGTATAGACACCAGGAAATGGTGTGGTGTTCAAAAAAGCTGTTCAAACTGAGCTAAGCTTCACGAGACCACGTACTGAGTCTTCATGCAATGAATCCTGGCTGGCTAGACTCAGGACGTGCATTGTATGGCTGTGTGTAATAGGACTTCCACTTGGCAGCATCCCAGGGGGTGATGGAGCTTCTTCAGGAGTGAGAAACTGATGACCTTCGTGTTCCTCTTTTAATGGTATGATGTCTGTCAAACCTGAATCTGATGTAAGATTTGGCATAGAAGATGGTGGTGTCGGTTGCCCTAGAGTTAGACTCGCACAAGGCCCACTGATAGAAGTCTTTCCTGGTAAAGGTAGCTCTTCACTAGTTATGCTTGGCTCACTCTGTAGGAGAGGGGTGGCAGCAGCCTGCAAAACGAATTTGGTGCTCTGAATGCACTGATCTTGGTCACACTGTAGAATGGAAGGGTGTCAAAATCATACGAGGCAAACAAAACAGAAAAAAAGGGAGAGTATGGACAAAAAGGTATGGAAAAGAATGGGATGTGAAGAGAAAAAAAGAAAGCCATTAGTATCATTCCACGGTTAGCCACCCAAAAATCCCATTGCATGCTGCCCAGGAAAAAAAGAAAGGCATGCATAACTGAGCCAATGCTTTGAATTATTATCAAAGTAAATTATGAAAAACATTTACAGTGTTCACTTAAAGCTTTTAAAATAGCTTTAAGCATTTTTAAGTTCAAAACCACAGGGCAATTGTCTTCTTTCAACTGGTCTTCACATGTAGGAATTAAGCTATGACAGAAATTTTCCAGAACGAGAATTCTTTGGATGCAGGTGATTTTATAAAGATATAGTTGCCAATACAGCCTCTGAGAGTAAGTTTTTTCTCCTCACAATTGAATACATTCTATATACATTCTAGAGAATATACTACAACTATACTCCATTCTCTAGAGGATGTGTAGAAATCAGGTAGCACTGCAGATGCACCAGTTTGAGATCAACCTTAATGCTTTTTTGGTTGTTTCTTGATAAATCTTGACAATGTGAAGAATCAAGGTACAAAACACAATAACAAGCCAAATTCAGCATTATATAAATCCAGTTAAGCTCAGTATTACCAGAAATGCTTTTGGTTCTACACCATTCCTGAGAACTGTTCATACAAAATTATCACTCATGCCTTGAGATGACAAGACAGGTAGGTGTTTCAGTAATGTCCAGCTAGCTAAGTGGGTAGTATACTGAATGCCACAGTAAGTTTCTTTAATGCAAATTGGCAATATTTTTTAAGAGCTTCCATGGAAAAAATAATTTAATTCATAGCCTAATCACTTATAACATCTGCAGATTTTCAAAATCTTGTTGGACTCATTTGCCATAGTACTTCTGCTGCGTAAGAACACTACCATAAATGAATACAACTATAAATCCAATTCACTGAAGAACATTAGGAGGCAAGCAATCAAAATAAAAGATATATCCAGAGGTAAGACATGCCTATTCTCCATTGTTATTTCAAGTATTCTGTTAAAGCAGTGTGTTCTACTTTATGACTAACTTCTTTGATCTCTATCGAATTACTAGACATGAAAAATTCATCTTTTCAGAGATTCCTGATCATAACCATTGCTACCAACTTCATTGCAATTCCCGAAAATGCCCATTTGAGTTTAATAAGACGCTGTGAAAACTCATGGAAAGACTTTTGCTTGCTTTACTGTATGATGACAGCCATGACTAAGAAGGCTTCCTCTGATATTTTCAGGTTCTCCAATTTCACCACTGAATAGCTTAATGATGGATGCACACATTACATCCAGAAAGCGTGCAGGCAGACTACTTGGTCATAGTAGATAGGTACTATTTAAAACGTGTCTAAGTGGCAGAAGTCCAAACTTTATTCAGTTACATATTTCTAACACTTCTGCTTTCAGAAAGATAAATCGACTCACTTCCCGTTACATGAATTGAGTTCATATAAATTGCAAGCCATTTCCCCCCCACAAAATGATGAACAGCCCCAGCCAAAAAACTGAAATGGTCCCTTGTCGTTTCAGAGGGAATACTCACAGTTTTAAAGCTGAAACCTTGCTTAAGTACCTTACTAAGAAGAAAACTGTCAGCATCTTTTAAAGTCAAGCTTTCAGTTGGGGATTCAATGCGACTAACTCATTTTTGATTAATATTCTGTTATTTACACCTGGTTATTTGAATTAAACAATAAAACTATAGCCTCTTCAACCAACCTTACTATGCAGACCTTAAAAATACGTTAAGTGAATTTTCAGACTTCAGAAAAACCAACAAAATCTATCTTCTCTGAAAAACAGTAGCCAGAGAGCAAGTTAAGTAACAAAGGAATGCCTACAACCACTGGGTACACTGAAAAGAAATAATATGAGCAGCTGACTTTAGTGAACCTTCAGCTCTGATCTTCAAAAGGAAATCATTAATGTGTCCCAAGCAGTACAAGTACACCATTTTAAATTAGTTGAAGGTAATTTACTTGAACTCATTTTATAGTCTGAATTCATTTTCTTACAGAACTTGACTGTATTTCAACTGAATCAATATTGAAAAGATAAAGTAGCCTCATAAAGCTCCATTAAATAGTGTTATAAACTTCTTCAGCTGCTGTATTTCTCTTCTTCATTTTCCATGTACCCGTCACTTCCCTAAAGCCTCTCCCTTCATTTAGATACATTTCATGTTTCCTTTTCTTGTTCTGTTTACTGGTGATCAGCATGAAATCTTTAGGAAAATACAGGCTGTAAATGGCTTTCAGAAGTCAACTAGAGCAGAGTTTAAACCAGAAAAAGTATATGTGCTCCATGAAGCTCTCAAAAACATCTGATAAAAACTCATACTGTACAGGTAGACTATTCTTGAGTGTAAACAGCAAACACAAAACTAAATAAGGAAATCAGATTTATTTATAGGGCTGGCATGGTGGGTTTTCCTCGATTCCATATTTCACTCTTGACTGAATGAAATTTAGGGCCAAAAGTCTTAACTGCTACTAATCATATGCATTATTCAACAACAGAATTTCAAACAAAATAAAAATGCCTATGATTGTAACAAGAAGGAAGCCAGCTACTGAAATCTAAGTAACTAAAAGTCTACTGCAGAAATTATTCCACCAGGACCTTCTTACTTCAGACCTACTGATTTTATTTTCCACTTATCATTTTTACTGTTCAGAGGAACAGCAGATTCTGAAGGGAGGACAAGTTTAATAACTTCTACAAGAAGGTCAACTACATATATGCATAGAAATTTTTAGCCATCTCTGTATTTATTTTCACATGGAAAGGAACAAATTTAAAGCAAATTAGACAAAACCTAGAATTCTGTGTTTATTTCACAAATAATAAATACAAACAACTAAGGAAACAATATTTTTTTTCCTGAAGAAAATCTGTTTTTTCCAAGCTACACAGAAAATATGTGACAACATAGTTGTTGTACATAGCAATCTGCTTTTCACATTTCTAGATGTGATTATTCTTAAATAATCAGAGATCAATGACTTTAAATTTTAAATAAACTTTGTTAAAATTTTTCTAAACATTCAAGAATTGTTACAGTTCTCAGAAGATGGAGAAAAGCAGGTTCCATTATCTCAGCATCTCTGAATAAAGTACAAACACCAGGAAGTTCAGATGAGGCTGACAGTGCTCTGAAGTAACAGAAAGGATGCTGAAATACCACACTAGGTGGATACAGTAAATGGGTAGAAAGGGGAGGGACGGAGCTGTATAACTGTTCTAAACAGGTGCAGGATTTCGCAATCAAAATCAGTGTACTGTGGATACTGGGCAACAACTGAGACACAAACCCCACCAAGTGAATGGCTCCACTATCAAGTAGTACAGTGAATGAGGATTAGATCTATGAAGACATACTTCTGAAGCTGAAGGGGAAAATACACCTGAGATTTTACTTTAGATTGGATTCCGTTTGTTCTGATGGACTGAAAGTCAGAGCACATTGGGTGCATTCCAGGAGCATATCTTCTAAAATAAATCTAGTTCATGTGCTCTGACACTGCTCTGGGATACAAATAAAATTGCAGTAAACATGCACTATCAAAAGAATTGCTCCTAAAACGTATCTTAACCCTAAGCAAAATGCTGAAGTTGATTTACTTGCATGTGCCCATAACACATTTTAACTGTAAAGTAAAATGCTTTAATGAAAAAATTCTATCAACATTGACTGCAGTAACATTGACTTCATAAGAGCCCTAAATTCCATTTGAGGCATTTGGGAAGAACATCAGTAGGTATACAAGGAAACACACTTGTAAAAATCCCAGCAAAATGGGACTCCTGTCCTTACCAATCCTGTTACTGTCATAATAGAAATACTTACTCCTAACAATGAAAATATGAAAATCAAAGGAAAAAGTACACTAGGATGGTAAGATTTCTGGTTCCTTGGATCAGCTGGATCTGTTTCCAGAAGAGTGATGGAAATACTTTTGTGAACATCTGGGAGAGGGCTTTCCTGCACATCTCACTGGTAAGGAACTATGGTTCCTGCAATTGTTAATGGTACATACAAGTAAGAAAACTCTCTAAAGAATTTGCATTCAGGAAAGGAAACAGAACTAGAAATAAGGGAATTTGGCACACAAGAATCTACCCTAAGTACTGAAGCAGAGATGCCTAGGAATGCAGGACAAATGAATTTCTTAAAAACAAGGAAAAAACCTCTCCTGACACAAAGTGAGACAGAAGAAAAGTCTATCACTTTATAAGGCATTAGAGAATTCTAGAGCATTCATTCTAGAGAATTCCTAGAGATATCATAGTAAATATAAATCAAACTTATTCCTATAAAAAAAAAGTGCATGGAGCAAGATAGTTTCTGTGTTTCCTCTTAATGGATTACTAAAGAATAAAATACTCAGTAACATACCCCAAGAATCAGCTCAGGTTTTTAAGAGAAAGCTAAGTAGTATACCAGTGCAGACCCAAGTAATGGTAGCTGATGGGTTTATGGTGAAATTAGAACTTTTTCCAGAACACAAAGAAAATAAGCTTTAAAATGAAAGAGAAAGAATAAATTACATAATGGGTAAGATACTGAGCTTCACACAAAATGAAATTCTTAAGACCTGGATGATCAAACTAATGACAAGTAAAAATAATCAGCAATAAAATGTAGTAGGGAAATACTTTGGAAATAACCAGATCTATGCATTATGAGCTCCAAGTGATCATGCTTGTCATGTGGATAAAAATATTAAGAAGTTGGCTAATCAATTTACCAGATTAAATCCAAATTACACTGGAAAAGAAATGAAAAACACTTGGAATGTACCATGAAAATAATAACTGTATGTGCTTCCAGCCTTCATAAAAGTAAATACAACTTCAGCTTTTAGTAAAATAAGGTAGATTTTAAGGACAATATATGAGAAAAAACCTCTTCTATAAAGACCTAGAAAAAAAATAAAATCACAGTATAGATTTATCAAGCACTGATTATAGCAATAACCCTGACTTTGTGAAATTGTGACAAACTGAGTCACTATCATGAGTAGGGTAGATCCTATATGAAATATTCAAGTCTCAGAGGCAAAATGACCACAAAAATAGTGCCCCACAAATGTTATACTGAATTAGCACTAAAAACAAGTCTGGCAACTTTATACTTAGCCTGATATTTATTTTGAGCTTAAATTAAAAAATTATGCTATGCTAAAAGATTTATTAAAATAAATCAAAACAGAATATAATACTAAATAACCCAGAGAGATTTAAAGAGGGACGAGAGGCTAGTTAGGTGAGGCACAAGAATTCTATTTAGAAAGACAGAAATCACAGAGTAAAAGATTTGAGGGAAGAGGAAAAAAATGAAAAAGGGAAGGAATAATAGACAACTGTGAGAGAATATGCTCATTAAAATATTTATTTAATATCAATGGTCAGGAGAGACATTTTAGCACTCTGTGTGGATTAAGCAGTTTAAAATCTAGACATTAAGATTCAATCTTGAGATTGGAAGACATAATGAATTCTGGAATAAAATCAGAGACACACCATAAAGGTGTATTGAAACATACTTCAAATTTCTACTAAATTATTTCTTGTATTCCAAAGCATTAAGCTTGCTAAAACAGTGTAAACACCTCTGAAGATGTATAGATGGCTAAACTTGTCCCATTTAAAAAGTAGGTATGATCTAAGGCTATGATCTACACATGCTCTTTCAAGTCAAGGAATTTTACTTTGTCTGCCCCTACCTAAAATCATAATAATAAAAATCATAATAACACCAGACACATCCCCTTCAAGATGGAAGAGAAAATAATGTTAGAGAGACTAGTAAATGAAGCAGGTCTTTGACAATCTGCAAGAAAACTCAAGGGAGAAATTTTAATTCTGATAGCCAGCAGCCACTAGAAACCAATTGGTCTTGGATACAGACCAGGAATAACACCCTGAGAAAAATAGCATTGAAGTCTTAAAAGATATTCCTACAAACGAAACATGATAGATTACATTTTTCAAGCTTTTTCTAAGAGATCATTTTCAGGAATGAAATCTGGGCATATCCTAGTGATTCTGATAACTGTTAAAGGACTCAAGCCCTTCCTCCCTCATGTGTTGTGGTGTTCTAGGATATAAGAAGTTCAAATCCCTGAAGAATTTGCATGATTACAGGTATCACACGCTAAAATCATAACAGCTACCCATTTGACTCAAAGTAATACTATAATAGATTTCTCCATTCCTAGAGACAAACGTAGTCAATTTTCTACCAAACTAGCACAAGATTTTCTCATTAATATCCAGGAATAATGATAGTGTCTTCTTACAATGCAAGTATCATTCTTATGAGGTAATTTAATGCCAGTGAAATATTGTGGGCTTATGATCCTCATAAATAAGTAGCCTTGACAGAGTCAGAAAGTTTGGGCAATTCCTGAAAGACCTTGACCCATTTCTAAGATTTGCTTTCTCCTTTTTTTTTTTAACCCCCTTTTCTCTCTTCAGAGTTACATTATTTTGATAATTTGCATGGAGCATTACCTTGTTCTGCTCAGCTGCACCACACAGAAGATTCAGCCTTAAGACTATGTCTCTAATACATTTTCTTATTAAGGAGACTAACAAATCTATTTAATCCTCAAAATAATATGCAAAACCAGCTTAGGAACTAAACCAAAATTTTTATAAAAGTTTATCAGTGACTCTAAAACTAATCTGTCTTGGAAGAGCAAGTCTTTTCTTCTTTTGTTCAAAAGAAAGGCTGAATTATGTCAGAAGGCCTTGTGGCTTCCTCTTTTTTGGCAGAGGGAGGGTGTCCATAACTCATGACTTCTTAGACAAAGTCTTAGGACCCACCTAATATGAAGATAAGTGGATAACAATTCAGAAATGGCACATATGCAAGATGCTTGCCTTTGGAAAAAGATATTTCCAGTTTTTCTCTTCTTCTTGGCACTAGAAATCCTATGTTCCATTATGATAGCAAATGCTACCAGCAAAAAGCAAAGTAAAAACTATTGGCACAGTTTCAAAGAAGTTTAAAAGCTTTTGTTGTAGCAATCCAGTTGCCATTTTTGTTCACTGCAAGTTCAGTGTCCTCCTGCTCTTTCTTCAAAATACTTCTCCCCTAGAAACTCCTCTTTGTTCATCTTTGCTTTTTAAAATATATTAGTCTATGCAAAACCACAGTGTACAAGCAAAGAAGGAAACAGAGTATGAAGAAAGTGCCATACAAAATAACAAATAGCTGGGAAATGACGAACCAGAGCAAGTCCATGATACTTGAATATTCCAGTTCAAAACACAGCAGGTATCAACAGTAAAAGTCAAAATGCCAGTATATTCAATAAATCAACAGTGTTGAAGAGCCTCTTTTTTTTTTTTTTTAGGATCCATGTGCAATAACTATTATACTGTTTGAAACATACATTAAGAGCAGCCTTGGATTTGAGTTTTTTTCTTTACTGTTAATAAACAAGTCATTCCACCCAGTGTGCCAGCTGTATCCAGTTAGTTATTACTTGATTAGTTCACATAAAAGTGGAGAAGGAAAACATTCACAGGAATCTTGATGAACAACACTATGGGATGATTCCTACCATGTTGCTCTGAGACTGTGTGGCCCCGTACATAGTAATGCCATTTGATGGTCCTGCTAATTGTGGTGTATCTGGTTGTATAAATCCTCTTCTGTCAATTAAGCTACAGAATAATCAAAATAAAAAAAAGCGTTAGAAAGATTTCTGGTCAATAACTAACTCCTCTCAATAAAAAGAAAAAAAACTTCCTATCATACAGCAGACCTTAATACCACACCAATACCTTAAAATGTCCCCTTTTAATCAACTGAAGTACAAGACTTCATTCCTACTCATCAGTAAGGTACTTGTTCCTTGTGACACTGCCTATCACACAGTCATATGCACTGCTACTTTTCTGGATTGTTATCAGACACAATAGATTTAGAAGCTTACCAGCAGATAACACAAACCCAAAGAATTTTAATCCACAGGTGTGAAAACAAATTACAAAAGTCATTAGGGCATTTGGATTCAGTATCTCTCTTGAAGGTTGTCTTTTTTACCAGTTTTCACATCTAAATTAATCACACAATTTAGCAAGAGAGATGAACTTTTGTTTAGACACCTTACTCACCAGGTGTTTCATGACAGATGCTTAACACTGCTTATAGTGCTCCACCGTGTTTACCAAAGTAAGGCACTCATAAAATGGCTTATTTGGATCTAAAAAAATGCTTTGTGGAGAAAGTACTAAAAATAAGTAAGAATCTATCTAAGATTTTAAAAATATTAAATAGAACGGATTAATCTGACCTAGTTAAAGATGCTTTAAAAAGTTGCATGGTTTATTATACCAGAAGACTGGTTAGACCTGTGCTGACAGCTATGGATCAAATTAAGATTTGAAAGTAATTGCTGAGGACATGCAAAATGCATTCTGAATTTGCTAGCATAGATTTAAAAATGAGAAACCATCTTTAACAGAAGTGAGAAAAGCTTTGATTATTTACAGATCCTCTCTTTACCTGCATTCCACTCTCAAAGGCCCTTGAACATTTTGAATTTTAAGCTGTAATTGCTGGTATGCCACTTTTCCAGAATTTAAGGGGAAAAAATCAATATTTAGTGACTTTGGGACACAACTGAGACTAAATGTAAAAAAAGCAAGGTTATAATTTTCATTTTACATTCAGTAAATTTTTACCGTTGGTCACAAAATATCTGCTTGCAGCACCTCTACATATACTTTGACACCTAAATAAGTAATGTTGCCGCATGTAATTTAGGGAAAAATGTACAAACTCTGTTAAAATACAGGAGCCAGTGCCAGTCTGGTCTAATTGTGTGCTGCTACTTGTATCAGCCCAAGATGCTATTTCAAATACTAAGAAACATGATGTAGTTTTAATAAAGAGTCAAAAGAATTTGAAGTGTGGCAGTAAGCTTTTATGTCACACATTTTTATGACAGGCAAAATGGCAGAATTAAAGGGTTGGCTTCAGGCAACATTCTCACAGGCAGAAAGCAGAGACAGGGCTACTATTTCTCAGTAGTGTTAACACAGCATGTGAAAATCTTTACTCCGCTGTCTCCAATTAAGGGAAAGACGTCTGTCTCTCCTGATGACCTTTGACTGCTCATAGAAGAATCACCTCTGATATTACTGATAGCAAAGACAAAAATCTCACTTCCAATTAAACACCTTAGCCACTGGACCATAAAGTCATTTACTTTCTTTCTTCTTGATAGTTCAGATTCATAACTATGTAATTCCAGGCATAAAAACATATCAACCGATGATTATGCCACAAAAATACTCTACAAGATCTCAGTCAGTCTCTACAGGGAAACTGGGTCTCTACTGTATATGTAGTACATGAACTATCTAATCACTGAGCACTGGAATAAGAAAAGAATTAAGTCTGTTCAGCTGGCAGTTTTATTTCTCCAGTCTCAGCTCTGTATTACATTTTCTTCAAGCTGAATAAAAACAACTCCAACCGTAAACATATAAATACTTTGGATTTCAAAAGTAAAAATGTATGCAGCAAAAGTTAATCCATTACACTTTCTTTGGAATTGCTTTGGTGTAAGGCCACCAAATATGTTAATAGTATTACACAAAAAAAAAAGTTACTGTTCATTTAAACAAAACGGTTCAGAGTGAAAGGGAAAAATTAACAATTATCAAGCCACTGTAGATTAAAGGTTTCTGAACTCTTCTAAACTCATGAGACACGATATGTCAAGAGGTGAATAAAATTTCAAGTTGCCCCTCATGCAACAGCTAACTACTAGAAATTTTTCACTGCTGTAAGTTATTAACTACAGTGGCAGAAGTTCAAAAACAAGTAAGTATTTCATTTCAATCTTAAATAAATCTTAATAAATTTTACAGGATCTGATCACTAATGCAGTTTAACCACACTTTACCAACTTATCTCTTTACTACTGAAGAAAAACTTAATTAAAGCTTCTAATGGACACTAACCCAAAACACTAATTTGACTGAGTAAACTCATGCAACAGCAAAGAATAATTTTTTCCTCAATAGTCACGTGGCTCTATTTGTGTTAACAATGCTTTTGATACTCTTACCTTGGAGAGAGGGGCCCACAGAGTGCAGCGCAGCAATTAGTAAAGATGTTGCCATAACTGTAGGGATTATAGTTTTCTTTACCTCTTTTATTTGACCATGATCCTTTAATCTGAAGAGATATGAACAATATACATCACATATAATGCAATACAAAAAATGGCTGAGACAAATTAAGGGTTACCAAAGCAACAACATGTTACTTGCAGAAGCAGACCATGGAAAACTGATGATGATACTTTCCAAACAGCTTAGAGCTTTGGGCTGTTATGCAGGGCTGGACTCTAAAATCCTACAAGCAAGCACGCTTTTACTCCATAGATTTTGACAACCCAAAATTTCAAGGAGTCAATATGCTCACAGGAGGAATTTTAGCATTTAAACCTAATGGTGTAAGTTTAATTTTACAAATAATATGGCATGTTTTACAGAAGAGGCTCAACTGCAACATACCATTAAAGCCAGCAATAGAGCACTTCTTTTTCCATACACTTCTCAAGCCGTACAATATCACACATAATGTTCCCTACAGTTCACAAATGGTTCTAAAATATTGTGAAGGATCTGCAGCCATTACTACCTTTTACTGCATATTACATTTTTCCTTAGCTAGTTCTCTTTTCTGTTGTGAGATACTTGAGATCCTCAGTAAAATGCCTTGCTGTATTCAACTGAGGATGTATGTTTCAAATGAAATTATTCAATGGTTTACTCGAAATTCAGACATGTTCCACTGCTGCAGGTCCCGGCCATCTGTCTTTCAACAGTCCAAAACAGACATTGATTTGAGGGTAGCGGGAATAATGGAAGCTCACCAAGTCCACCTAGAGAGACAGTGTTGACCTAAACCTAACAATCAAGGAATACCAGAGTATCTCATCTGTCTTACTAACATGGTAGATTTCTTCCAAGTCAGGCTACTTGCTCTGATACTTGATGCTGAGGCACAATTCATTCTCAGCCTGCTTGGGAAGTTATTTTCTGGCTTATTGGTATCAATTGTAAAGTTTATTATTTTAACAATGACTTTAAACCACGACAAAACATGCGTTTGACAGTCTCAAAGATGCTACTTTTACATCTGCCAGATATTTATGAAAAAGGTACAACAGAAAATTACAGTACAGTAACTTGAAGTTTGCAGTACTTTGTTAGATCACTTACTAAATTTCCAACAAGCTTTCTACACCATTAGCTCCCTAACTAATTTTATTTTCTCTTTTCATTCATTTTGTATTTCTCCTTTTAGTTAGGAGAGGACATGTGAAGACTTCACACACAGTTAAACACAATTTCATACCAAAATGATGGAAACCTATGTGCAAAATAGCCAACTGTAGAAATGAGAAAGTTGACCCTTTAAATTAAGTATATACTCCTTGCCAGAGGTTTTAGACCTCAGACTGGCAAAAAGATTTCAAAGATAAAATAAAGGGTGAAATTTTTGTTTAGAGAATTCAACATGCTGCAACTCTTATAGTGTTTGTAACTCCCACTGAAAAACATACACTGAAAAGTATTAATTTCCTAGTGGATACTACATATATAATATGCATATAAGCAGCACATCTTCAAGCCACAACAAATATAGTCAAAAAGGTTTCATCTGATCTTTTGAATCAAGCACAACCATGTTACCTCCTTCTTTCCTAATGAAATATTCACAAAATGATGCAGACAGGTGTAACTTGAGAAAAACCTCCTCACCACCATTTAGAAACACATATGTAGAAATATACTATGAACTTACATCTTCATTTGTTGTTTGATTGGAGCTGATCAAATATGTATGAAAACCCGAGAGGCCAACAATGGACCATACTGAGAAAAAACACACCACAGCTTCCAGCACAGTAATTGAAAGTCAAGGAAACACATGTAAATGGGAAAAAAAAATCCAATAAAAAGTAGTTAACATCACAAAATTCAGGGTAGTCTACAAGTCCCTTGAGATCTCTGGGGTACTTCAAAGGGGTCAGCAGAAATTAAACTCTGAAAAGCAAGACTATTGTCAGTAGGCTTTATTGCATGGACACTGAATAGTAGTATACCAGCAAATATTTAAGGGTTTGCAGATTGAAAAAGGCTAGAAACTACTGATGAAGGGTTCCGATCTTAACTAATGAAATTCAAATTTTTATGTTCATCCTGTAGCAGTCATCACACTTGTACTAAAGAGAAAAATTGATAAGTAACAGTAAATAACAGTTCTGATGGGGTGAGGTGAAGATCACAGAAAGAGGTAACCCCAGGTGAGCTGAATACCAAAAACCGAACAGATATGTTTGTACAAATATTTACTGCACAGTGTGAGTCATGGGCCAGAACTAAAAGATTCTAGATCTCTGCTCATACGTATGGCAACAACTACTGAGAAAACTGCATCTCAGTCATTTATCCTAACTGCTTGACTCTCTTGTTTTATTTCTGTTACTGAAGTGAAGATGCTGATAGGCATCCTAACACTAGCATCAAAGTGCACCAGTCCAAATAAAATATAAAGTCCACTTGGTCTTTCAAGTCCCTCTAATAACTAGATATATTCTATGTTACAACTGTGGAGGTGTCTAAATGGCCAGGCTTGGAAAACGGTGTGGAAAGCAACTCCTGTTAAACCTGTGAGGCTGAATAGGTAGGGCTGAACATTCAAAACTCAGCAGCATTTGCCCCAGATTTATGTTAAAGAGGAAGACTATCATCTCCCAATTCACTGTGCTGCAATTAAACACTAGTTGAGGAATTACAAGTAGACTTTTTAATGGTGACATCAGCCTCAATTATAAGCAAATCACAAAAAATGGCAGAAAGAGAACTTCTGTTCCCACAAAATCAGGAACAGCAGCAGTCAAAACTTGGCTTTGTACAGCTCCAAGAGACTCTGATAGCATCTGCCAAGCCCAGACACAGCAGCAGACAGCATCCAGACAGCAGAGTGCCAGTATGAGGTGCAACATACAGGGACTTGCACTCGAGGTATGTGTATATGAGCTCTTGGGGTACTCTCACCTGTGGGTTATAGCACAGGTGTACACACAGCAAGAGCACCCTCACCTCCAAGAGAGCAGTAAAGCTGTGCACATGCATGTGTGTGTGTGTGTGTGTGTGTGTGCACCACTACAACTTCTCAAACTACCTGTATTTTCACTCATTAAGAACTGTATAACTCAAATGTTATGCCCATAAAGAAGTACCTAGGCTTTAAAAGTGAGATTGGTATACTAGGAAAATCAGTCAGCACTGAACATTGCATATTTACTACAGTTTATAGAAATCCTTTAACTCTAAAGAAATCATTGTCTCAGCAATAGGACAATAAAGTTGCTTCTAAATTTGATATAATCAAACATAAAGAGAAACTTTCTATAGAAGGCTTTCTGTTATAATTTTTATTTATATATATTTTTATTTACATAAAATAGCCACGAACTCAGAATACATCTGCTTTGAGAATATACTTTCTACAGCACTTCAATAGGGTAGTTTTTTTTGTTTTTTAGGGAACACAAATCAACAGCAGAAGATACTTTGATTTCTAGAGATACAGATAAAATTAATCAGTAGGAACAAGATGATGGGAAAAGAATAGGATAAAAATAATCTGTATACTAACCATATCAACCTTTAGGGAAGTCAGTTTCCGAGACAATATCAACTCAAAATTTTCCAGAACAAGGACACACCCTTAAAAACACAGACTAAACTTCCGCTGAAAGTATCAATAGAAGAGGAATATGACAGCTCCTCTGCATTACACAGAGACAGACTGGAAAACGCATGGATAGATATAAGTATTTGCCATAAAAAAATCCTAATATTAGTTAATCGTGAAGAGTTTTGTATTGCCGGGCTGCTTTCCCTTAATGAACTGAGGAATACCTGAAGCGCCTGTGTAACTTTCCCTAGAACCTGTTCCAGACAGAGGGGTTTAAAGCCAGAAAAGAGCCACTTCCATGCGAGCAAATTTGCTCCAAAAGCAGCAGGATGACCAAAGTTCATGGCTGAGCTGCACACTCACTACCCTTCCCCTCTCATCTCCTCCCCACGTCGGTGAAGTCAAACCAACACAAGATGGGAACTTTGACTCAGTTGACTGTTAAATGGCCATAGGTAAAGCAAGGAGTACACAGGAGAAAGGATAAGGAAGCAGACAGATGGCAGAGGGTTCTGAAACATGTAAAAGAAGGAAACAGCCCAAAATATTATGCACAATACAAACTGGGCTTTGAGATGGTAGAAATAATATGGAAGTCTGTAGATAAGCACTGTTGTGTAGAATCTACACACCAGGAGGAAGATTCACCTGGTCAGAAAATTCTGGTTTCCCCACCTTAAAGGGAAAAGGGCTCCCTGCAACCTGAACACACCACTAACAGAATGTTCCTCACCACAATTACACTCAAAAGAGTACCTAAAAATGATTTTCTCCTCCCCACAGTAATTCCTACTGATAAAAAGGGAATTTCTTTCAGTTCAAAACAGGAAGGGACATTTTTCAGTTCCACTATGATCCAAAAAGACCTTTAGAACAGCAGGAGTGGTTTATGTTAAATTAACATGACTCCTTTAATGAAACCCGAGTCCATTAATTAAAAAACAAACACAAAAATAGCAATATGTTCTCAACAAAGCATAACTCACTAGCACATTATGGTACAATATCTTCCTAGCATAATAAGGTATCTCACATAGGATTGTTAGCAAGATAGTAATGACAATGTTCTCTGTTGCCTGAATTGACCAGCTCCAAAGCAGCATTCCCAATACTATTTGGACAATTTAATTTTTTACTGTTGTTAATTGTAACCAAGCTATTAAATTGTTTAACATATCACTATAAAATCAGGCATTTCTACAAGATGCATTACCGAGCCATTCAACGCAGCACATCTCTGAACATAAACTATGAATTAATAGCCCATTGTTCATCTATAAAAAATCCTCACGTGCATAAGCAATTACCTTTTGACTTAGGGACAACTGAATGCTATTCTCAATTTGAAAATAGTTTGAAATAAGCATCTTTTGTAAGAATTGATTATAGTTGTTTTAATTGGAAGCTATTGTTGTACTATTTAGAACAGTTATTTTGTGCTTTGTAAAATTATTTGTACAAAAGAATCAGAACAATGGCTTTGCTTAAAGAGGGAATTTACAGCTCAGTGACTCTACCCAATGAATAAAAACACAAAAAATTGTATCTGCAGAATGTGACACTTGGGAAAGCTACCTGGAAAAGGAGGTCTCTATGTACAACTCTGAATGACAATTTTTTCTTCCTGCTCTTCTGTGGAAAACCAAACTGCATGAAGCATAATGCACAAATGGGAAAGAATTCTTTTTACAGTATTCTGTGAGAGATGCAAATTGTTTATTCAGACACAAACCATTCAAAATATATACATAAGGAATGTGAAACTGATGGTCTGTACAGAAATGTAAGCAAGAAACTAACCAGTAGTTATGTCAGCTTCCCATTTTTTTCATTATGTTAGCTGCTTTCTGACTCTATTCTCACTGAGTGGAAAATATACAGAAAGCTCCCATAAAGTGATAAAAAGTACATGGAGCATTTACAAAATAAAATCACAGAATGGCTTGGGTTGGAATGGACTTTAAAGATCATACAGTTCCAACCCTTCTTGCCATGGGCAGGGACACCTTTCACTAGAACAGGTTGCTCAAAGCCCCATCCCACCTGGCCTTAAGCACTTCCAGAGCTGGAGTATCCACCACATCTCTGGGTTACCTGTCCCTGTGTCTCACTACCTTCACTGTTACAGCCAATCTCAATCTACCCTCTTTCAGTTTAAAACCATTGCCTCTTGTCCTGTCACTACAGGCCCTGGTAAAAAGAGTCTGTTTTTCTTGCGAGATATCTTTATATAGTGACAGACCACAATGATCTCCCCAGAGTCTCGTCTTCTTCAGGCTGAACAACAATAGTCCCTCTGTATTGAAGTTACATACTGCTATATAACTTCACAGAAGTTAATATTTGAAAATGACTTCTCTAAAAACATAAGAATGCTTCCAGGAATTGAACTCTTCAAGTACAGGACATTGTTTCAGTTGTTCCAAAATCTACTTTTTCTGTCCTGAAAAGAATCGGACATTTTGGATACTTTTGGTTGTAAAAGCAGGACAATTATTGAAATATTTTAAGTGAAACCACAGCATAGGCATAGTGTAAGATGCATTTACGAAATCCATCAAAAAATATTTCATCACACATGGAAACTACACATCTTGGTCAAGAGTACTGCTCCACAAAAGATTAATACAAACCACTCCAGGCTATAGTCTCTTTCCTACCTCGAACATGTGGCAAGAAATCATATTGTGCAGGAAGTGATGAAATCATTTACTGATAAAGTCACAAAGCATGTATCCAACAATAGCAAGAAAACAAGTAAAACCACATCTCAGATGTTATTTTGCAACAAAATCTATAATTTTTTCCAGTGAAAGGATATCTTGCAGGACTGTCCTTCAGAGCATTGAGGAACCCTGTTTGTTGAGAACCTGTAGAAATAGAACCCAAAATTACCAGCTGAGTAAGAAGTTGACTACAGGCTGGTTTTACTATAGTTAAAACAATTAATATTTGAAGATAACCAAATAATCATACAGTAGATTTACTAATATGAATCGGAGAACATGTTGCACAGCAGAAACAACATCAAAAAAACCTTGGGTAAGTTATCAGGTTTAACATCTGCAGGATATTTTCTCAGTCATACCAAATTGATGCATGCATACTTTTACATGAACGAGATTTCTGATTCTTTTTGTTCTTTTCAGACCAAATATGGAAACAAAAATTACAACCTCCTGTTTTATTTTGAAATACAGTTTTTCAAAGTAACTTTTGACTCAGAAAATTTATTCTATAAACTTTTTCAACTTTCCATCTTTTGTTTTGGAAGCAAAACTCTCTTGATTATAATCTTGCTCCTATGCACCTACACAGGAATTTTTCTAATAGGTTATTGTTGCCTCTGCAAATAAAAGGCAATCTACTAGCTGAAAAGAGCTCAAAAGAAGCATGAGCCAATCAACCAGAGATGCAGAAGCATGCAGAGTGCAGAAGCACTTGGGTTCCATAACCGTGAGATATTTGTAAGAAAGGCTGATTTGGAAATTTGCTGGCTGCAACAAGTGAATTTGTTGTAGAAACTGACTTAATGTGACATACTATAGGCACATAGTTTGAATTTTTCTGTATAATGTAAATGATTTAAATGTATGAGGTTGAAAGTCTTCCCTGTAGCAAAAATTTTCCACTTAGCTAAATTCATCTGAAGATTTGTATGGAGAAGAATCTTGTCTTTATAAAAATCAAGAAATATATATAATTCTCTAGACCTGTCTGGTCAACTTTACTGTTCACCATTACAAAAGGAAAGTTACTTACCTTGTATTTCTGAGCCTTTTCAGGCTCTCATAACTGGTTCTTAGTCTCAAGGTACAAGATTACTGGAACAACCTCTACCTTCTTAATATTTTTAGGTTCCTTAACGGCAATGGTAGCAGGTAGGTGCGATCTCTATACCCTACTGCTGGGCACACTCATCCAATCAGTTCCCAAAACATCAGAAGGGGAGGGTTCTTCACTGCAACAAACAGCTGAAATACTAATGCCTCAGAAGAGCAACTGTGAAGACACACACACTACTACTACTGAAAATGTGTTCAGCATGGTGAGATGGAAAAAAGTCTTGCAAGACAATACTTTTAGTATTACCTGATGATTTAAAATGAGTTTTATGATCATCAAAAATATTATAAGCACATATTCTTAATCCTAGAAAGAGTGTATTTCCAATGCATGTCTCAGAAGGCCACAGAAAACAAAAAGATGTCTCATATCACCACTTAGGCCCACCAAAAATTATAAGATGCCAGCTTGCAGGATATATTAGAAAAATATAAAAATTTCAAAAATTAATCCAAATCAAGGGGCATTAGAACAAAAGAATTTTGCCAGGACTTATGGAAATACATATGTATGACGTTGAAACACTGTAGAAAGATCATAGTTCCGGGTCTAAAAACAGACTTTCTTCAGCAACATTGACAAAAAGCAGTACATGCCAAGCACAAAAGTCCAGATTAAACAACTGAGAATCCTGCTTAACGGTTAGCATCAACTGAAGAACTGCAGGGCTGCAAAACTGAATGTAAATAATTGAGTGGTAACCATTAGAAAGGTAGATACGAGGACTTTGAAAAGCATGGTAGACAGAGAGAGAGTGGAGTGATCAGCGTGATAAGAAAACCTTATTTGTAAAGTATTCTTTTCTGGACACTGTCTAGATTACAAATTTGAAAGCTGGGCTTTAAGTCCCAATGTAGTAAATAAACATCAAGGAACTAATCACATTTCATACCTGCTCCCATTGCCTTTGAGGACCGACCAAACTTTACAACTTTGGGATTTTTTTTCCCCATCTTATCCAAGGTAGATAAACCTCCATAGAAAGAATATTTTGCAGTGGGTAAACAATTCAGCATTCAACATATACTATACATTATCTATAACACCTACACAATGCTAAAGTGCTTCTCAACTACACAGAGGCACAATTAAGTACTCTGCTCTTTGTCTGAATCAGACTTATCGTTAGAAATGGGCACTGTAAAGTTAAAATCCAGTAGATAGACCTACTTGACATATAGTACATGAAATATTGCCATAATATTGGTAATTAATACGCTGAAAACTAAAGCACTTCAGTCCTTGTGAAATGAAAGTAGACTAGTATCAAATGTAGCATGACATTGTCAGATTAGTACCTGAACTGTAGCAAAGTAAGAGGGCAGAAAAAACTATGCTTCCTTCTTCACAAATGTTATGTATATTCTCATGTATGCCCAGACAAATGTCAAGGATTTAAGTACTAATGGCAAGTGTTCTTTCTCCAGTAATTACTTTTCTCTTTTTAAACAATATGTATATCTTATCTGTGCTTTTTCAACTGGTATTAGAAATGCTGTATCTGGCAGTGAGAACCTCCTGTTGATTCAGACTCCCTCAAGATTAGGTACCCCAGTTCTAGCCTAGGAGCTAGGTTGCTGAGCTATAGCAGAGCTGTTCAGTGCTCATATCATTCTTTTGTGAAGAACAAATAAGAGCAGTTCTGCTTTTCAAAACACAGCTTTTCCCAGCACACTATAAGCAATTCGTAAGAGCACAATCTCTTTCAGCATTTTTTTTTCAGTAAAACATTTCCTAATATTACCATTGGCAAGGTAGCTTTATACATGTGTTAAATACAAAAATTGTTATTTCTATTTATTATTAATTAATTTGTTATTATTTCTATCAGGTTTCAGACACAAAGAAATAAAAATATCACATTTTCAAAACAATTAAAGACATATTCTTCATGGCAATATTCTATACAATTAGTGAAAAAAAACCCCAACACTTCTGAGTTTCCTATGATAGTGGGTTAAAAATCCCAACATACAAAAGGTCTTTAAAGACAAGTCATATAACTTGTCATCATAAATAAGATCATCATCTAATAAGAGCCAGCAAAATATGTTAGGGGTGTGGAAAAAAAAGGCAGTACCCAAGAGTTCTGACCTAAAATACAATCCAGGACACAAAAATCAAACTCATGAGTATTTATCTGATTCACTCCACTATGGTTCTCAGAATGTCTATGCAAATGAAAATAATATGTTAAAACCAGGGTAGAGAATAATGTAAACTAAACAGCAAACAACAAAAAGTGTAGCTCCAACCTCTTTCCTAATAATTTACCTGTTTGTCTGGATGACAAGTGACCCATGCACACAAAAGTTCTTTGGGTAAATGATACTACCTGTATATCTCAACATACAGTATGTGTGATGCTTTTCCAATAAATCATCCATAAGAGAACAAAAAAAATTAACACTGTATTAAGTTAAAGTCAGTGCTAGGTCAATGACTACTATGAACCTACTATAGACCAGAATGGGACTCACTGGGACTGTGAAGCTTCAGAGAAAAGGCAAATAAACAAATAATAAATAAATAAACCCTGAATGATCAAAATATTAACTTAAAAAACTCAAGCAAATGGCTACATACGTAATCTGATTTCACCAGCATACTTACGAAGGATGACGTGGGTGATAACGAATGCAAATATAAAGACTGTCAGAAAGGACAGAGATAAAATAAACATATAAAAAAATCTGTAGTTTCTTTTCCCCACACAGTTGCCTACCCAGGGACAGTGGTGATCAAACCGTTCTGAAATGAGAGGCAGAAGAAAAAAAAATGGAAAACAATTAATAAAATGCTGTTTATTCAAAAAAATGCTCTCTGAATACTACATTAAAACTCATGATTTAACTGGCATTTGCAAAGTAGCCACAGAGAAGTTCTTATTTAGAATGGAACAGAAAATAGAAATGAAAGAAAAGGAATATTTTAATGAAACCTTAGTTTTTAAAGAAATCAAAGCACGGCTGACGTGAGTTCCTGTTAAGCTACCTGTATTATTGTGATAAATTGTGCAGTCAGATCAAGATGTATGTATTTATCCACTGTCATATGAAGCATTAGCAACTCAATTGTATATGATTTTTTCAAAATAAGGGTGGGGTTTTTTTTACCTTTCAGTGCATCTTCTACTCAAAATTGGACTTTCTGAGGTTGTTTTACTTATCTCTGTCACGATCACACCTCTGACTTTTATGACATATCTGCTATCATATCACCTATGCATTAAGAAGTTTGAAGTATCTACCCCTTCCCATGTCCTTTTACTACTTCACTCAAGATATTCTTCATTCCAGACCACCTATTTTTCCACTTGGAGTCAACACTGCCATACAAAACCATTAAAATTAGCAAGATCATTCATATAATCCATTTTTCAACTGATAAAGTTTAAACACATAGTATAAAAATTGATAGATGTGATTGTACTGTTACCCTTTGTGCGATCAGCTCCATCTCGTTCTCACTAAGCCAAGCCCTTTCCTTTTATTTCCCTAAGACTAACTTGTTCATGAGATAGGAAAAGGCCAGAGTGGTTCAGAAAGGAGTGTCCCCAACATGGGGGGAATGCCCCAGTGCTGGAAGGCAGCATGGGGAACAGTTTGCTCCACTTCTCCCCAGGCAGCCTGGACCCACCCTCTATGTCCCAGTACACCAGATAATGGAAACAGAGCTATTGCCAGGAAACAAACTTGTATTGCCTAACTTTATTTTGGAGACATTACACTGACAGAAATTTGAATTTTTTTAATCAAATCCAAGATCATAAGACAGATGCTCTCATGCTGACTCTCTCACGCTCTGATCCTTGTCCAAATCCTGGTTTGTTTTCTGTGACTTTTATGCCTCGGTTGACATACGATATCAAACTATTTGTAATTCCACAGGAAAGGCAAGCTATAAATTTGAAGTCCTTAAGCCCTGTATTAAAAAGGCACACTGACCAAGTACACTAGTTTATTTTAGCTACGGCTTTATGTTAAAGACCTACACTACATGTTTTCCTTGAAGGGTGTATTTAGTATTATCTTCATTAAAAGGACAAAACATCATGCACAATGGATTTCTGAGTTCACCAGCCTTTCAGGGGTTTTCTAAATGGTTTTGCATGACAGCTGTTTGGAACACATGTTTCTGCCATAAATCTGTTTCAAATTCTGACAGGGCTGTTCAAGGTGAAGTTACTGAACTTTCTTAGGATAAGGCTTCAGAATACTTTGACTGAATGAGCAGTGCTAAGAATACCAAGAACTAAACACCCTGGATAGGTGTTTTAAGGTAGGGTTTAACCCTACCTTTATTCAGTGCAATACAGTTGTATTCCCAAAATAAATTGACATGGAATTTGAGCAGTGCTCAGCTTTAAATTTGTGCTTCTGAATGAGTCCTTATATTATGATAAACACTTCATTTAAATGAGCAAGCAACACCACAAACAAACATACAGTTAGACAGCCTTTTTAAAGAGCATAATATTAGGGTAGTTCTGTACCCTACTGCTAAAGAAATACATTACATGTCTTGAAAGACAAATTCCATACAAACAGATTTATTCCCTTCTATGCTGACACAGTAGGAAACCACAAATTATACTGACATAAAGCTCAGTTTCTAGCCATGAAACAATACTTGGAAATAAACAGCCATCTATTTGATATTCAGAAAAATGCAGACAAAAATAAAACCATACATATACACACAACCCCTCTATGTATAAACACACATCCATCCACACACACACACATATATATACACATTCCTTACTAAAGGCTGACTTGGTAATTTTAACCTATTTGTCACCCATCTCCAACATCCATCTTCAAATTTTCCTGGTGAACTTTCTGGTGAAGGCTCTGCTTTCTCAAAAAGTACCTTTCCAATCATTGTGAAGCCAAGTAACTACCTTCTCCATAAAGGAGAAATGGACGGAAAAGGTTGGATATGAAAAACTGCCATTGTGTTAAATTTGAATCGACTCTAATGAAGAGACACGTATCAAAGGGTTTACATGAATGTTATGATAAATAAACTGGGCCTCATCTTTCTCAGTCATAAAGCAGAAAGGTATGTGACACGTGCCACAAAACAGTGTATTAAAAAGCAACACATTCTACTTTGCAGAGTACAAATATGTAAAGGCAATTTAAAGACAGCAGCCTTACAGCTTGTGAGCTGCTCTGCTTAGCTATTAATGCAGGAGAAAACTGCCAAACCTGGCAAAATGAACAGACAAATGCTAAGCAGGAACTTCTCCTGCCGTTAGAAAATATAAAACCTATTAAATTTGGAGCTGTTTTTTGTGGTCTTTTTTTCCCTTAGAAAAAGACACAACTGAGTAAGTATTAATGAAGGAATAACACAATGTCTTAAGGTTCATCCCTGGTACTCCAGATGCCTGCAAACTGAACAACCAGTGATTTGGTAAAGGAAGCTTGTTTTGGTATCTCTACTTGGCTTGGGCAAGGATGGCAGCAAAATTATAACATAACTTCACTGAGAAATGAAAAATTACTGATGCTGAGAAAACCTGGAATTCCAGCCCTTGCAAACTTAAAATGAGGAAAAAATAGAAATGCAATATCTGAAGAATAAGATTGTTTAGAGGTGTTGACCGCAGTTCTGGTTCAAATTTATAGGGTATAGTTAATGTGCTGCAGTATTTGATCGTACATTTGTGACAAAGTTAATGTAAAAATATTTTAGACAAATGAAGAGAATGAAAGCATTTGTAATACCAACACTTCTCAATAGAAGTGTATCAGAACTCTTAACAAGGAAGGAAGAAAGCTGCTGAAGAGTTTGTCTATGGAAGCATTTCATGAATAGAAAAGTTATGATAGATCATCCTCCTGCACTTAATTTTGAGCAAAAGCAGCAAGATATTTGCCTGCACGATGTGGTATGATGTTACAGCTGTAACTACCTAACCAAGACCTGCTGCTGAAACAGATGGCCCAGCTTCTCCTCTTTCAGCAGTGCTGTGAACAATCTTTTGCCTGTGCGTTTATGGCTCTCTGTTCTTAGGCCAAGCCCAGTGTTCATTTTTACCCTGTGGGGAGCTGGTTGACAGGGCCAGATGAACTTAAAACCATGGCTTTCTTTTGTCTGTCTCCTCAGACCAGCACATCACAGTATCAGACAAACACCAAAGCTGTTCCAAGTGAAGAAGGGAGAACACACTGCCAGAGAAGGATGAAATGCCACTTTCAGATGCAGCTAAGTGTTAATTCAGCCTAGCTGTAACACCAACCTTAATAAAGGTTAGCATTTATCATGACTGCAGGAAAAATCCAGTTTTGATTAAATTTTCGGGATCTGAGAACAAAAGCTGAAGCAAACAAAAAAGACTGAGAAAATGTGTGAACAGTTCATAAGGTGAAGCATCAATGGAAAGAGGAGATGAGAAAACGAAGACTAAAAATGCTGCTGTAAAAACCACAGAAAACTGAAGAGGTAAAAAACCTCTGGAGCCGTCAGCAAACCTGTAACAGTGACTTTATTTCACTAGTCTTACCCAAGTGATTAGTAACTTTGAATTTAGATAAGAACTTCTGAGGACAGCCAGCACTGCCATAACCAAATCCAAAAGATATGGCTTCACAAGATAACCGAGCCAATCTAAAAGCTTAGTAGAAGCGAAAGAGACGGTCACATACTGCCTTTCCTGTCACTTTATGCCACTTCCTTCTTTCATTGTATAAGCTGATGATGAGCCAGGTCTGTTCCCTGAACTGGCAGGAAAGAAAAAAGGGAATTATTTTGTTCATCGCTCAGTGGAAAAAACTGACTTACCAATGGCTGTGTGCTACCAAGGGCTATGTAAACAGGCACAAAGGAGAGAACCACACAAGTAGGATGACCTTCAGATCCCTTTGGAAACCACAAGCTGTCAGCATGACTCAGTGATATCATTAACACTCACCTAAGTGGTCTCATGAACATGCACCTAATAATCTATGCTAACTGGATCACAGAACACATTACCTCATACTTTAGACATTTCTCATTTTTTCACCTTTCCTGAAACACTTCTATTGGAAAACTTGCCTGAGAATCATTAACTGCTGGATACCTCAGACTTAAAATAAAAAGAGAAAAGAAAAAAGAGAACATTTCCCATTTTATTAAGCAACAATCTTATAGATAGAATGTTTCCTTCAGAAGGCACACCAAAGCATGTTCCTTGCTGCTCAGAACCAATCTCTATTTTATCACAGCACAGGCTCTTAAAATCCTTAAAGCACAAACTCATAAACCCTTAAATGTTCTGCTTCCATTTTTCAATCACTACACTCCAAGAAACCATGCAAAATACGACCCCAGTGCTTTCCTTCCTCTTTCAAAACAATTAATAAAAGCTTTATAATTTAAAAGGAACACAAAAGCATTTTTACATGGAACATTTGTAGGCCAGCTTGGCTCTTCAGTCTGCAGTATTTATAAACTGCTTCCTTTTTCTTTTGCTCAGCTGGATCACTGCACACCAGCATACATTTTCTAAAGCTTAATGTGAAGGCAGGTCTCAAAGACAAGAACTCGACAGGTGCAAAAAATATCTAGGTCACATTACTAGGAAATTCCAATGAGCACAAGTTAGAATTCACTTGATAGCTTTTCCTTGCTGTTCAAATAAAGCAGTGTGGGGCAAAGGCACAAACCTAAGGCATTCACTGAATGTCACCATCTTTATTTAACACGTGCAAACATGCAATCCGGGGCTGAAAAGAGTTAACAGCCCACTACTTAAACTCTGCATCAGTCAAAAAATCCCATTAGAGCTAAACAACTGGGCCAGGATTACTCAAAATTACTTTTGATAGGAGCAGCAGTATAACACAGGACTACAATGTCCATTGTCATGGATTCACACTAAGCAATTATGTAGAGATACTGACACATCTGCACGTATTTATAATGATGACAATTACAGCTTTCTGAAGGACTATGATGTCATGATGTGACCACATCTATTCAGGCTTCTTGACTTGACATTTTGTATGAAAAATAGTGCTTTCAGAATGTGACTGCTCTTGAAAAGTTTAGGAAAACAAATGAGGATTTCAGAAGTTCACATAAAAATAGTTTTTATTACAAAGAGTACTTTTTTTCTTCTAAGACACAGCAGTCCAATCCCAACTGCTGAGAGTGACACGCAAAAGCAAATATAAGCATTGCATTAAGACTTTTACAGTCAGTTCAAAATGTCTGATAATTTAACATAATAAAAAAAATTATACAGTATTCGTAACATATTCATAAAAACTATCCTTTGCTCAGATGTCCAGTTCCACTGACTAAAATAGTCACTCCTAAGAAAATTAATTATTTAATCATATTTATAAAAATCCACTGATGGTATTTGCCATCAATTGGCTACAGCAACCAAATACTTGGATCAGTTTAACTTATGTGCCATTCACCTGTTTGACAGTGCCCTGACAATATCTGTCCTGTTACTTTTGTGGAATGAAATCTCAGTAGGAATTTACACAAAAATAACAAAAGACCAATTGCACGTTACATTTATATGCATGCTGATGTTATTTTAGAACATCTGTTATGGACAATGGACAATGAGCCTTTAAATCACAAAGCTTCAGTACTTCTGTACTCTGATTCCAAAACAAAACACCCCACAAAAACCAAACAGAACAGAAAGAGCCTTCCAGCCTCAAGTGCACATGTGGGAAATACTCAGGAAAAGTTTACTCCAAATTACATTCTGGACACTATTCTCACCAAGACGAAGCCAACTGAAGCAGCAATGCAACACTGGGAAAGATGGGCTTCTATTATTGAAATAAACTAATCATGTGCATGGATATCTACAACAAAAAGTCAATCAGAAACACAACACAAACTACTTAAATGTTTCACTCTCCTGATTGTTGCAACTGTCCCAGATAGCTAAGCTATTTGGGTGGGGTTTTAAGAAAATAAGTTGCAATGTCAAGCTTTTGCACGCTAATCAATGGTGGCAGACATGCTCTTCACAAAAAGAAAACAAACATGCCTAATTTTTAAAATAAAAATAGCAATTGATTTATTACAAAAACATCCAGCCCTTGCCCTAGGATAGCTCACTGTAATTAAACTGTATTGTCACATAGATCACTGTGCCCTCCAATAATAAATGTTGACTAACCAACTCCTTCGATTGCATGCACATTAATGGTGACATTTTCAAAGGCAGCAGCAGCAGTTTAGAATGCCTACTCATAGATAGGTACAAAGAGGGCACAGTGAAGGACCTCACTACTTAACAATCTCTCCTTACCTACCCATTCTTGTCAAAACAACACCTTCATACTTTGGGAACCAGATGAGTGCCAGACACACACCCACTTGTGAGGAAGAGATTTTAAAACCCTCAACTTGACCTTGGAGCAAGCACAGTATCCTTACCAACTATGAGAATCCACAAAGTTTATGAATTTGCTTCTCTTTTTCACAGGAAAGCAATTTTTTTAACTCACCTCTGTTACTGTCTTTTATCTGAATTTGAGTTTAACCATCTTGTAAATTGTTATTGCACCAAATGTAAATATTTGTTTATTATTTTAGGTTCCTATTTTTTTTTACCTGGTAATTTCTCTCCTCCATTTTTACTCTGACATCTGAGGTTTACAACGTCATTTGTACAGTTAGATATTGTGATCATCTCTGCGTTTTTTCATATGCAGACCAATGCATAAGCACCGACATCTCTCTCAAGTAACTTATAATAATATTTACTTTTGTAAAGAAACTTTCTGACCTATTTTGCAGTGCTGTGGTTTAAGACTCAAAAACTCTTTGACACACGTCATGCTCCCATAATTTCTAAAGTACATGAAATTATATAGATGGCACAATCACTTCTATAAGTGCTGGTGTGTACTCCTTTTGACAGCTTCTTGGGTGGCCCAAAAAGGTAGAACAAACCAAAAGAGCCAAAGCCATTCCTCACATGTAAACACTGGGGTAAACATACAAGAAACGCAAAGAAAGGGGGGAAAAAAAGGTCATAGCAATCCACTTTGTACTTTTAGCTGTTCAGCTAAAGAGTCATTTCAAGACACTGGGAGCTAACGTTTAAACAAGCTCAAAATGAAGTCAAAATTGTGCTCTATTCATTGCAGGAAATGTAAGGAAAGAAAGAAACAGAAGTCATGAAAAGGAATTGAAGGCAAAAAGGGAAATAAGTTAATGAGGGAAGAGTGCTACAGAATGGAATTAAACCAAGTAAACCAAAGACCCAACATCAAGTAAATACACACGGACTGTAAAGGACCACAAAGTCCTGAGAAAATTACACTCAGACACATTTCCCTGCTATAAAAGCCAAACTTTTACAATGTCACCTCTCATTCCACTTTTGAAGTAATTTGTGTTTTTCAGGCAGAAAAATAGTGGTAATCCAGAATAACTACAGTGAAAAGCTGCTCCTCAGAACACACTGGCAATTCTCACTCTGTCTTACATCACGAATGTTATATGTTTTGTGTGTTTTCGTAATTATTAGTAATAGTTATTTAGTAATTATTTTAAAAATAAATTTACAACACTGGTGTCTAATCTTGGAAAATACCTTTAAAAATAGTTATTTTATGCAAATTCTGCTGTTTGGCATACTGCTAGGAACATAACATATTGAATTTTCAAAACAATACAGTAGTGGAGTCTAGTCAAGTCTGAAACCAAATGACAATTCCTACAATTGCCTGGCAGAAGTGCTTTACAGAAGTAATGATTTAAAAAGAAAGGTGGTGTCTATGGGCTTCTAATACAGTGTTTTTTCTCTCAAAATTTATGTCAAAATCTTGACGCTTGGTCTCATGTTTAGGATCTGTATAAAAGCAATTTGATTTATACGTTAGAAGAATCCTGCCTCCTACGGGAAACAGAAACATCAACAGAAAATGCCAGTATGGTGTCTGTGCCTTCGGCACTACTGCCATGCTGGTTCACCATCTCGAGAAGCTTTTATTAGGTACAAAAGCCACTAGGATCTATCAAGAGCTATTGAAAAAAAGAATAACCACTTCAAAAAGGTTCAAGAAGGTCTGTGTTGAAGATTTCTGGGAGCGTGAGAATATTCAGTAGGAAGCATTCCCAAGTGCTTGCTCTCTTCTCCAGTTCTTCCCCAGGGATCCACTCTGGCCAAGGTGGGAAATGGACTACTACACAACCCAAAATTTTGGTCTAAGTTAGTATGCCATTCTCATGTTCATCAGTGATCTCTGAAAAATCCAACTAAACATTTGAAGGTCAAGTTGTGAAATCAAATTTCAAAAATTTGAGCTCTGTATAAAAAAATAAAAATAGGTTTTGAAGGAAATACAGTGAAAGCAGAGAAAAGAAGCTATCTTTATCCATCAGTCACACACAAATCTATGATATGCAGATTTTGAAATAAATAAAAAGGCCATATTGTTTTGAAGTAATATAAATGGGGGATCTCTTCTTCCGCTTTACTGTATTTTTGTCTTCAGTCTAAAACAGTTACTTCACTTGATAAGCAAAACTGTGGCATTGTGAATGCAAGCAAGGCTTTAGACATTTAGATTAGATGAGTAAGTTGATTTACTGCTTGCTAATCATTATTCGCGGTTTCTCATTAGTAATTTGGTACTATATTTAAATAAATTGTTTGGATATAGCCAACTGCTTCGTGTTCAGCTTTTATTATAGGAATCAAATTAAACAAGACAAAAATTATTTCTTAAAACCAAGCCAAAAAAAGGACATTACAGTTGATGTTGAAATTACCAAAAATAAATTAAAAAGAAGCCATTCGGTCATTTCAGAAGCAAGTCCAACCACTGGCTTCTTACTAGCACTACACAGTAACCTCTTGGCAAAAGCCAGCAATAACTAGCCTGAGCTCAGAATTTATGTCTGCTGTGGCTATTTATTTTTAAAATCTTTATTTCTTGTGTTTAGATGTACATTATTCTTAATTCATTTATAATTCTTAAGCAACATAATGGTACAGAAAACCCTTGAGGGGCTAACTTCCAACTCACATTCACAGAGGCAGTAAAAGAAGCAAATCAGGAATACACCCAAGATATTTGCTTCAGGGAACACTTATTCAACCAATTTTTTAAGGTATTACATAAATGCAACAAACTACATTTGTATGAAAATATGTATTTTTCTGGATACTACTAAGAAAATATTGTAGAACTAAAGGAGTTTGAAGTATTACCATAAGTAGAACTCAAATTAAATCTTAAAAAATTTATTTTTAAGACATTTATAAAAAATTAGTGATGACACAAAAGATCAAGCAAGATCAAGTAACACATATGTTTACCAAACAACTAGAAAGTTAGGATTAATTCAAAAGAGGGAAAAAACCAAAGAATAAATTTTTGTATGTACTTACATATTTAAAGTGCTGCAATAGATTCCTTAGAGAATAAAAAGCATTAATAGAAAACACAGGATGAAAGAACCTCTCTTTCACACTGCATTCATTTGTCAAGTATCACAGGACACTTTTAGGTAAAAGTAGCATCCTGTTTTTTCTGAGCAGTGAGTGCTGGTTTGAAGACTGACCTCGTGCCTGTACTACACAGGCTCTGTAGCTGGTTTGTAACTATGCAGCCAAACCTTTGGAATCCATGCAGTAAAAAAAGGAACGCATGGTCATTTCAGTAATGAGTTGCTTAAATAACATGTGTTACTTAAATATCATGCATTATACTTAAGTAGTATAAGTTACTTCAATATCCATATGTGTATGAAGTAGCACTACCGTTAACTCAGTGATGAACTAGCAAATGATAACAGCACAACAACGTTCATTGCTATGCAAGAATTATTCACAAAATTAAATAAAAACATCATCATATAGACCATCCCAACTTAAGAGTGGTGGTAAATTGCGTTAACACATTCTGATTAAGTGTTACACTAATCTAATCTGACAGTCTCACACTGTCAGATTTCCACAAGTACCTGAGTCATCCAATTTTCTGGACACCTATTTTTCAGGGAAAATTAATTGCAGGTACTTAGAGATTTCACTTTTTGCATTCAATACACCTGAATACTTCTATGAAAAACATCTCTACCAAATCAGAAAACAAAACTACTATGCAATGTACCCTGACAAAGCCACTGTTTATTGCAATTTCCATTATAAACAGTGAGGAGAAAAAACACAGCGAATTCCTTCCAATTAATGGATGAAACTATTTTAAAACAAATAACTCCAAATTAAAAAAAATATGCAAGAAGAAATGACAATGATGATATCTATTTTATAGGCAGTAAAAACATCTCACTTATATGAATCATTTACTCAAACTCTTTTCTGATAGACATTCATAATAACTTACATCTGTTGCTTCATCACACACATAATCAGAAAACTGTCATGTTCCACAGAATAGGTTTTCCAAATGTAGTATGAAAAGGACACAGATTATAGAATAACCTATAGAAAAATCCTTCATACCAGTGTATTAAAAAAACCAAAACATTGTTTTAAAATAAGCTTCAGGATGTGTGTGAAAGAGTTGCTCTTATTTATGCTCTCTTGGTAAAGAGACCTGTAACTTTTATTTACTGCACTGGTCAACAACTGTATTTTCACAGTTTCAGGTTTGCTGAATAATAACATAACACTGTAATGTCGAGGTGACACATTTGCTAAAACATTTTTCTAAAAAATATGTCAACTGCAATTCATAAACATTCATACTTGCTCAATAAAAGCAAGCTCCGCAGCTTTTGCAACACTTACAAAATTCTAACACATCAGAAAAATTTATTTACTGAAGGAACCATCTACAAATACAAATCAATTCTATAGGGCCAAAAGGATAATAAACCTTTCACTCTGATGCAAGTGTACTCCCTAAATGAATCTCATCTAAACATAAAACTCCAATTCTTCCAATGACTGCTTTGTATCTAAAAATATCACTGCTGAATGCTGCAATTACATTTCTCAGCTGGAGACATCTTTCTACATTATTTTCTTGAATGCTTAAGATCCAGGCTCAACAGCGTGCTAATCAACCGCACTAACTCCAAATGTGATCTAATTAACTAGAAACCACTCAGATTTGATTGGTAGGGGTTTTTTGGTTTGCTTTTAAATCCAAGCATATCTTAATCACCTTGTCTGCCTTCCCTAGAAAATAGTAATGAAAAAGGACAAGATGTTCAGAGAGAAAAAACTCCAACCCTATCATTATAAAACGTGCTTAGGTCCTGACAACATCTACTTACCCTCAAAATACCATGTTTGCCAATAATTTCTTATGGATCCTGACTTTAAAATTTCTAGTCATAAAACTGCTCAAAGGCGAGACTCACCTACAGTGTGTATTTTGGTTATAGTGCAAGCCCTAACCATTTGAACCATGCCTTACAATCATTTTTTAATGAATTAGGGAAGCAGCTCCTTGCCCTCAATTTAGTTTGTTGAAGGAAACAATTCTAAGACTCCCATAAAGGTTGGTTCTCTGCACTGTAAAGGTTGTTGCATATTGTATGCAGCCCTATTCGAGTTGGGTGTGTTCTTTGTCCTATAGTCAAAGATGTTAGGTGAGGAAAGATATATCCATCAGAAGATATTTTCCTTCTTAGATTAGCAATACCTGTTAGGCCAAGTCTCCTTTTCTGCCTTCTCTAAAATTCTTAACATTTTCTAGAGGTTGCAGGAAAGAAGGATGAACACAGCAAGTCACCTCATGACTAATCTTGTCACTAACTCTGATTCTTTTCTCTCTCTTATGAAAAGCATTCATAACAATATATAAGTCACTAAATTGAACATATGCCATGTATTTTTTTTTTACTCACCTACGCAGTTATCACAAAGGCTGCAATGTGAGGCACGAGGTGGGCGGAATATCTTGCAAGTAAAACAATATTTTAGTTTCACTGTCTGTCCATTGATGATCACTTCTTTTGTTCTGGGAGGGGGGCGATATCCTCCTGAACTGGAGCCATTTGCTATATCTAAACATGGAAATACAATACATTAAATTTTTCATGAGCTATGATGTACGCAAGAACTGCCCTTGATGGCAATCTATAGCAAGCTTCAAATTTGTATTAACACATAAAATAAATTCATCTTCTAATTCTCCTAAAGTAACATCTAGCAAAGAGATACTTCATTACAAATAGCACACACAGCCAATCAACTTGAATTAAAGAAACCATCCAAACCCAATTCTCAGCCGCTGACAATGACCTTGATCCCAAAATTCTTACACTGTCATACCCCCTAATAGTTCATAAATAATACATTAAAGACAGCTCTGTTTACCAATGTAGGATAGTAAAACTTCTACAAGTTATTCTTAGGATTTCTCTCAATTATTTTTTAGAATTCCAGTAATAACAAAAAGTCTTTCTGTAAGTACTGCAGAAATTCTACAGCCTAATAGAGAATATGCACATTTACTTAAGCAACAATAGCTCTGTCACCAGAGCTTGGCATGTGCTGAGATCTCTTGAATGTTGTGATACAATGAAGCACATATACTTAGTCACAATAGTATTTTACAGCTCTTGCTGTTTAGAAGTTCGAAAATCCAACTCCCAGTGTTACTTCTACACACTGAAGTTTGTTCGTTGCATAAAACCAGCTTCCAATTACCTTGTTTGATACAAGCAGTGGAGTTTTGGGGTTTGTTTCTTAGCTTCCTTTTGTTTTACTTTAGAACACCAATAAGTTTTCCAGCAACAAAAGGACTGATCAGGCTAAATCACTGAAGTTAAATCTCACCCAAGCTGAGCTTTACTCTGAAAGTTGAACAGCTAAAATTGGCACCTTTTTCAAGGTTTAACTCTTCTTGTGTAATCCAAATCAAATCAAACTACAGAACTAAAAAAACAAATCCAAAATTTTGACTCTTGGACAGGCAGAATAGCTAAAACAATAGAAAAGTAAAATATTTTCTAAATAATTCTAATATATGAATGAAAATATATTTCAAAGTCACAGTCTCTTGCACAACTGCATCTTAAGTTGTTTCCCTCACTTTCACGTGGGGCTCATTACTAAAAGATCTATGACCTCTATTTGAGCTCAAATTGTGAGAAATATCACTCACAATTAAGATTTCTTTCAATTATACAGCCTACAAAGTATATATATTTTCCAAGAGAGCAACTAAGAAGCCTCCCACCTAGCAAGGTATTCAAACCAGCAATAACACAGTTGTGCTTGCGAAGGTGTAATTATACAAAGTACCTGATTTGGCAGCAAGTCTAGCTTAAGAAGTTCTCATCTGTGACATGCTCACCCACTCCACAGACATACATCAATAAAAGTCTTTATGGTACACCACTGTAAACTTGTCCATTGAAACAACCAGACTTCAGAAAACTCTGTTGGAGAAGAGGATGAAAGGAAGGAAGGGAGGGATAGCTGAGAATGATGGAATCTGGGTCTGAAGCTCCTAAATATTTGTTATGAGAATGAAGTGGTGAATACCAAAGAAACAGCAGCGTAGAAGCAGTCTCCTAGAGCCTGATGAGGCTTGTATTGGATCTAAACAAAGCCCTGCAATGTTCTTGTGATGCTTGGCCAGGTCCTATGATCTGCATGTGGAAGCATGGATTACTGTGTGGTTCCCATAACTATCAATTGTACTGATTTTGACCTCAAGGCCTACTTGACACAATATTTTTGACTAAATAAGTATTGCATTACAAGCTTCCAGCATATTTCAGTGTAGAAGCTGAGATGATGTTCTTTGGAAGGGACAGCACAACTGTGCTTATACTGTTAAAAGTTTTACAGAGATGTGGATGACTCCTAAACCCAGAAGACAGTGAAGAATTTCTTGTAATTCACATTACATTAAAAAAAGCTTCCAGTGACATTATAACCAGCAGACTGGTAATATTCTTTGTCCTTCTTGGGCCTTACAAAAGAGAGTGTTATGCCCATTTCTTACCATAGTTTGGTCATGATAAGGCTTAAACTGTGAGCAAAAATGTAGGTCATTAGCTCTAATTAGTTTTTGTATGGAATAAAACATTTAACACATGCATGTATAGCATATTCATTAATAAAACAGATTTCCATTTGATACTCATACCCAAATTAAGGTGCATAACTATAAAAAAAATACTAGTAAAGACTGAATTTCATCTAGGTGTAGCTTTCGATACTGCTAGAAATGTTGATGCATGCAATTTTCTAAATTAACAGTAATATTTCAGGTTTTCTTCTTTTACAAAATCTTATTGTTCCTTATTATGTACCTAATCACTGGAAAAAAAGTACTGAAACCAGTCAAGGGGAATTGCTTAGAAGAAAAATGTTCTTTTTCCTAAAGAAACATTTACGTTATGAAATGCACATTGACTAAACCTAGCATTTCCCCTCCCTTTCAAGAAGTTCAAAAAGTGCACTGCATTTATTTTAAATGGGCTCTGGCAGAATCTCAAAGGCAACTTCCGTCTTCTCTGGTGGAGAAGGGAGACTACTCTCCAGTGCATTATATTTACAATGCTCGTTTTCTAAGAGGATTTCCTCCCAAACATTTGCAGGGAAGTTCACAAACACAGCAAATCCTAGCTCTCTGAGGAAAACTAATCTTGAAATCCAAGGGTGATGCAAATGAAACTAATGAAAACAGTCTTGCTGACTTTCCATGGATTCAGAATTTTACCTGCAATCCTAAATTGTGTAATCAAACTTGAAAGTCCCAGTCTTTCTATTTACTAAAAACTTTTTCCTGGAAACAAGCAACAGGGTACGGTCAAATGTGCTTGGACTTAATCTGATTTATCTAACCTAAATGTGCTAAACATATCCTGGCCCCACTGTGAATTTTCAGACTGTAATTAGCCTTCAATTTGACTGCTCATACTTGGGGTCTAACACAGTTTAATTTTTCAACATATGAGGTCCCTTTGATGCACAATAAAATTAACCTTTATGGAATCACCTTCCCACAATGATGTGCATTGGACCACTACTACATTTTTCTCATCCAATCCATTACTGATGTAGTAATGCACGCTATTTCACAAAAAGGTTAAAATTTGCCCACTAATGGGATTACTTTCCATCCTCTTTGTTCTGACATGTTTTATAACTTCTCTAGCAGGGTTAACTGTTCATGCACTAGATGGGGCTCCAGTATTTTTATTTCCCTATTACAGTAGCCCCAAACATACATTCCATGCCCTTGCAGGACAAAGAGACCTGAACTGCTCCAAGAAAGTAACTCTAAGTGTTCAACGGACGTACAGCACAGCCTAGCAACCTTCTAATGTGACAACAAACACGACTGAGATTTCTCAATTTATTATGCTGAAAACAAATGGGAGGTGATGTTTAGACGAAACACAGAAGTTGCAAGTTTTTATAGATATCACCAGGATTCTCCTGCTCAACCAAGGGTTGGCTTTTTTGGTCAATGTTTCTAAGATCCTAAGGCAGCCTCTAGAAGGTCTCCCCACATTGTCTCTATACAAGCTTCACAATCACATTATGCAAGGTTTGCTGACAATTTTAACAGGACACAATTTCAATCTTCAAACAACAGTATTAGAAAAGTCAGGGAGTTGAAAGAATTGTAATGTTTCCTGACAAGAAAAAGACAATGTAACAAAAAGAATCTTTATGTAAAACCTGTAACATCTGAAGAACAACAGAAAAAACATCAAACAAAACAAAGCCCTACAAAAATGCAAACCTCTAAGAAACATCTTCCTCTGCATTTAACCACTTAAATCTAAGCTACATGCTTAACAACAGTGGGCTACAAGAGGAAAGACTAATTTATTTCTTGGGTGGGCAAGAAAATTTTAATAAAATGTTCTTGTTTCCAGACAGTAATCTCAGGGACAAACAATACTAGGAACCTGACTTAGACTGAAACCAGCAGCTGCTAATTGCATTCTTCACATAGTTCTTCATCTGACAGCCAACAAGAGATATGGACCACACATCGCTCCTGACTTTAGACAAAAGACTTGCTGACTTTAGTTTTTCTGAAATCACTTATTATTTTCTTAAAAGTTGAATTGCATGATCTTCTTGAAGTCTAAAACTTTATGTGAAGGGTATGCTTATTCCAAGAAAGAAATGTAATCTTTAGTAATTTGCTGAGGGAAAGAAGCATAGAGAGGAAGAGCTTTCTAAGACGTACCTGACGCACAAAGTAATTTCACTACATTTATTTTAAGGACGTTGTTTATCGAGTGCAGTATCAGCTATGACTATAAGCCTACCAAGTTGGTATCCCACCTTTGGAGAGAAAGCAAAACATGTTATACCCACAAATGGTATGTCAGTTCTATGAAATGCCTATGCCATGGCACAGATTTAATTTTATAAGGCTAAAATGAAATTAAATGATGCCTTTCAAAACAAATGAAAAACAGGTAAGAAATTGTGAAGGAGTCTCAAATGTGGTCTTCAGCGTTCAGTGTAAATTAGAGAGCCAAGACATAAATGACTTCCAGAGATTGTGTGCTGGCATAGCTTATACACTGAGTTCACGGCTTTTGAAAATGCAAAAGCAAGCAAGAAGAAACTGTGACCTGGCCTGAGCTGGTTGAACAGAATAAATCAGGAAGATGTATAAGATAAGACAGCCTGAAAAAAAATGCAAGGAATTTAAGGCTAGAAGGATAAATTACCATGATCATATTTGCATTTTTCTGAACCATCTATCCAATGCAAACAAGATCAATATTATTAAAGTTGTATAGATCAATTGGACAAATATTTTCCCATCTGTGAAACTCATTCTCCTGGATTTGGTTATTCTTTTAAGTCTTCATATTTAAAAGTTTACATTTTTCCACCTGAGATGACTTCACACTAATAACTTGTAACTACAAGAGACACATGTAATAACTGCAAAGAGGCTACAAAATAAGGCTGCTCCTAGTATTTACGTTTCAGTAGAAAAAACATCCCCTCAATCTATTTTGTGTTTTCGCAAAAGCCACGCTTATACGCACCATGAAAATAATGCAATTATCACTGAGGCTCCCCTGAAAAATATTACTTTTCAATTTTAATGAAAGTTATAATTGAAGTCAAAATACTTTAATCAATAAAAATCACTAAATTTAATGTACCATTTAGAGAAAGAAAAAAGAAAAAAAAAAGGAAAAAAGGCCATGCTGCATTTCAGTGACATTATAGCACTTTTATAGCAGATAACCAACATTACCTTCAGTGATTTTGCATTATTTAAGCCTCGTGCATCTAGTTGCTTTTGCTCTATTATGTTACACGAAAAAAAACCCCAAACCAGAGTATTTTAAGACTTTTGCTCCTCTTCTCTCTTAGGTCAAGCACATGTATGTATAAAATAATTTTACAGGTCCTATTTTCTAGACTTCTATTTTGCTGCCGTCCTCTTGAGTTTCCACACACAGTGCCAAAAGCCAGACAGTGAACTGAGCTCTCCTCACTACTAGGTATCACAGAATGTCACTTCTTCTGGTTCATGTAATGACTCTTCTTCTAACGCATCCCAAAAACGATTTCCCCTTTTCGTCATATCACAGTGCTGACTTGATCTGCTTGTGGATAACACTCAAGTCTCCTCTTACCGTACCATTCACCTACTAGACCCCTTTTTGTTAGTATTTGATTTTCAGTTGTAGTCACACATTTTGTGTTTGCACCTTGAATTTCCTAAGACTACTTGAAATACAGTAAAAAAAAAATCAAACCCCATGACTGCAAATTCAGCCATGTCAGCATCAGCTTCAGAGTTAAATATATTCCTCTTCAGCCCACAATCACTCTCTGCAAGATCCTACTCGATCACTTACCATTTGCCACTAAAGTATCTTTTCAAAAAGTTCATTGACTTTGTGGCAATTTAATCTAGACCTTACTGCCAAAATTTATATAGAAAGAATACTATATAGCACAGTATATCTCAATTAAGAGTGAAGAATGAAGCACATCTGATGTTTCTTTTCCACTTCTTACTCTTTCAATGAAGGACATCAGTTTGGTTACACTTGATTTGCTCTTGAAATTCTTTGTTTGTTTTGAGATTTAAATGGCCATAAACTTCAGTCCTTGCCAGCCCCAATCCTTATAATTTGATCATTTAGCAGTTTACTCCATGTCTCTCTCAACAGAGATCAGATTCTAGTGACAGAATTGACAGATTCTATTAAAGTAGAACAATAGATAAACAAATAAAGATGCAATATAGTTGATTGACAGACATGTAACTACTTTCCCTCTTCTAACCTGTACTTCCTATCAGCCGTCGGGAAGCTACAAGTTCTCTTCTGAGACCAAAGCAGAGTGTTGAATCCCTCAGAATGTCCTCTGCTATTTCTCATTTCCCAACAACACAGCACACCTTCAGTTTTTCTTTCTTCCTCTGACCTCTAACAGAACTCATCCTGTTGCCTTCTACTGTTCCTTGCTGGCTGTAACTGATTTTATTCTCCTTTTGCCTTTCCCAATATGCTTGTGCCACCTTTTTTCACTCACTTTTAGAAACTATCTCCACTTCTGATAAAAGTATCTTTTTGAATGCAATCAAATACAGTCAGAACAGCCTCAGTACACTTTCCAACTTTCCTCTGGATGAGGATAACTTAATGACATTCATTTAATATGGTATTTTTCAATAATAGATGTCCCTTTTGCTTTTTGAACAATTTTTTTTTCAGTTTCTTTCACTTTTTGTTTTTCTAGAAACACAGCAAATTCTCAAGAAACAACTGTTTTGCATTCCTGTACCCTGGGGGTGGAAACAGCAGCATCACAGCTCTGTGAGTCCCCCTTCTTCACCCAAACCAGGGCAATAGCCTACGTGGAAACATTTCTCACTGTCAGCATGACAACCCTGTTTCCAAACAGTCGCCTGAAAAAACAAAGTACCAGCAGCTTCTAGTATTTTGAGAAACATTCTCCTTAATCACCTCATCCTATTCTATGCTTTCTAATATACAAAAAAGTTTAATAAGTTTTAAAATAACTTCAAAATTACATTCTTAAATCAGAATTCCTCAGGTCACAACTGTTTCTTACTGCATCTGCAATAATTTCTGGGAGGCTGCTTCCCAAAGAGACAAGTAGGGCAGGCTAACACTCAAGTGTCTAAGAATGACTTGAGTAAAGTAAAAGTCACAGACAGGACATGCTACATACACAAATTTTAAACAATTTTGTAAAGGCATTATTGTTTAGGTGAGTTATCTGAAGAATTTCTTGCCTAGAAATATATTACTGTTAACCTTGTACCACATCTTCAGAAGGCACATAAAGTTCAAAGGTACAGTAAGTTTCAAGGCAATCAAACAAGAATGATAGTTCTGGAGCAGCTCGTTTTCCATTTCAGCTGTGGGAGACATTCAGATTTTCCTGCTGCACAGATAGCATTCCACTAGGATACACCTTTTAAGGGCATATTAAAAAAAAATACATTTTAACAATACAAAATGTTTCTTTTCATTTCTGTTGTTGAATCTAGAATCCTAAGAGTTTTAGGGCAGAAGGATTTCTTAGCTACCTAGCTTGTTCCTCTTTTAGGCTGGCCATAAGCCCTCATGCTTGGGAACTCCACATTTGCTGACCATGTAATTCCTCGCTTCAGTACTTCACTGACCCTTTTTGGGAGGCTACTGCCTTTGCTACTGCTGAAGACAGTGGCTTTGATCACTCAGCAGCCTGAACCTGTGAAGCAAGTATACAATACCATTTAAAAAAAATTTTATTTTGCAAACAAGTTCTGAAATAGCCACGTATGGAAACATTTTGACTCTCCTAATCAACTTTTTGATACAGTCTTTTTTCCTAGTTTTCAATTTGTATTTTTAGTTTTTCATTTAGCCAAAAGTCTATTGGACAGATGCTAAAAAATTTAATTATTATTGTCAGCTGGCTATTTGAAATAATTTATATGTATTTCCTGACATACATCAATGTTTTGTTGGAAAAGGTGCTAAATAAATGCTTTATTATATTTTTCCGTATTTTTATGCACAAAAAAATAACCTTGGTGAAGTTTTGTGGCCTAAGTTCTATACCATTTTTCTGAAGTTTTCAGAAGCTTAAGCAAGGTGATTCAAACACTTCTGAAATTGAGATGAATAGCAAACATTTAAATACTTCCATCATAAAAAGCCCAAAACTGTACTATAGTATTAACGGTCAAGGATGCCACAGGTATTTCTCCTGTGCTTGCATAACCCTGTTATCTGTCTTTTCAATTATATGAGTAAGCATTCCTCTGAAACTGCTTCAGAAAAATGGTATTTCTGTTGACTATCATATCAAAGCAGACACACTAGTCTTTGGTAAGCTTTAGTAGCTTACTAAAAAATAAGCACACAAACCCACTGCTTATGAAGCAACTCTGCAAACTCATCCTGCTTTCTTATCCAGGTAGCACACTTGAGCTATTCAGCATATTTATAGCTGTAAAAATCCCACTGATAGAATCTAGTTAACAAATCTCTTGATAAGTGAGGCTGATTAAAATCAAGCTCTCTCCTTTGATTATGCTGGCTTTGCACAAATGAAAAATAGTAACATTTTTACTGTATATTAATACAGAGACTTATCTGACCCTTCAGCAATATCAATAATAACATAATTACATTCAGTTAAACTCTGAAGATACACTACTTTAAAAGATGCACAATTGTAGAAACTTCACAATAGCAGCTCTCTGGCCAAAAACATTTTAAAAAGTATTCTCTTGTGCACCACAGAGAGACTTCTACCAGACTTCCTGAAAAGTATTTACAGTAATAACTATTGCTCTCCAAGGCCAGGACTGTGTTTACTTTCTTGGTGAAGAACTGATCAACCAACCATCTTTTCACAGGAATCACTGCAATGTCATCAGACATTACAATTCCATAACAATCACTGTGGCAAGACAGGAGTAACTCCTCCCATGAGCAGAGCAGCACACTGCCTTCACACAGTACATGCACCCTCGGGAGGAAAGCGAAGAGACAACAGACCTTCGGTGTTACCTATTTGTCTCTCTAGATCTGCTGCTTCATCTGGTGTTGCGCGGGGGAGGACACCAGGATCACTGAAACTAGTACGCAGCAGGGTCCCCATCACGAAAAAGAAAAGAATCCCACCAATTGCAGGTATAGCAGGCGTAATCTTCTCTGACAAATATGGACAACTGGAAAAAGAAAAAGATTAAACAATCAACAACACACAGTCAAACTTGCTCTCACAAACTATTTACTTCTATAAATGCATAGGAAGCATTCACTTATATTGATACATTACTTGCCTTGGAATGTTTACTGAAGCTTAAATTTCTGTTTATGTGTTTATGACACTTCTGAAATTTCTCATAATTTGTTCAATGAAGGCCCAAAGCATAGTAATGACCTCACTAATACGCAATACTCAGTTACATAAGAAAACAAAATATTTTTAGTACAGGATAAGCTTCACCTACTGAACAATTACATAAAATTAAATTGGGCAAAGAGATGGAAGAGGAAATCATCTGAAGAAGCACATACCATGATGAAATAAGCTACACTGGAAAATGTAATTAAGTCTATAAAATGAATTTAACAACCACCACCAAGATGGTGCTCAAAAACCTGTGACGGATTCCTTTAACAGCCTTGCTATATGTCAATATTGTACCACCACCCACCCATTCTCTTTCTTAATCCATTTCTTTTAACTTGGTAAACTTGTTTGCTCATTTACAAAGTAAGAAGAGTGCAAATGACAGTGCAACACATCTGGGTCCAAATAATCTGTGTACAGGGAGCATGCCTATGGCAACATCAACAGCCCTTTGTCAAGACAAAGGTGGCTCTGTCTTTACCAGATTTATAATATACAGGCAGGGTTTAAGATTAGATTACAGTTTTAGCAAATTATTCTCTGTGCTTCAGCTGTGATTAAATCAAAATGGACAGAAGCACTGGAATCTAAACTATACACAAATGTAATCATCTCTATACAGTTGTGCAAAAAGAAGGGATTTAAACACTTAGACATTACACAGTATACCAGTCTCTGAGCCACACAGTAAAAGCACTGCAGGACCATTTTAGAAAACACACTATCTTCATAGCTCTCATATTAAGTAGGGGTGGCCAGAATATCAAGATGGCTTCATGTATTTCTGATGTCTGCATGAGAAGTCATAAAACAAGCTTAAAACCAACCAAAGCCAAAAATCAACAAGTTCTAAGCCTTAGGGCTTCATCCAAAGCTTCCAGGTATCAATCAAGCCTAATTAACATCATCTCCCCTGCTTCTGCTGACTGCCTTAAATGAAGATTCAGACGCACAAGCTTTTGCACTGCAAGCCAGTCAACCTCAGTGGAACGTTAACTCTGAGCAAGTGATGACAATGGCAGCTTCACTGTCCATCACTTCTGCCGAGGGGATGGGAAGAGAATGGAAACACTTTTCATACCACCTACCACGTACAAAGCATTTATCTCTCTGCATAATCCTGTTAAACGCACATGGTTGTTTCAGCAAATGCAGTGGGATTCACGAACGCAGTGCGTCCACACTCACACTGTGCTTAACATCATTACAAGTGGAAATCATCTTTCTGCCTACATGAATGCAATATTACAGGTATAACAAAGTTACAAAATATTAAAAAAGATGATTGGTTGTAGAAAAGAGGCAAAGGACAAGAGATCTGTAGTTTCCTATGGACTGTTAAAATACAGGGAGATGTGCTTCAAATGTACACTTTTAGGAAAATCTATTTCAAAGACCCAGATTTCTAAAAGTCAGTGCTAACTAAAGGAAGCAGCAGCAAGACAGAAGCCATGGTACCTATAAGCCTTGCCCCTTTTATGTCAGAGAAGTCAGAATGAAAAACCAAAGAGAAGCTTTCATACTGCATAAATGTCCTAGTGCTCAATTTATTTCTTGCCACAAAGTATTATTGAAATAAAAATGACTGTAATAGGCTCAGACAAGAGTACAAATACGCTGCAAGAACATATTTTTAAAAGGACTAGAAGGAACATGTACATTAATGAACACCAAATATAGCACAGTGTTATTATTCTTCCATTGAATTATTCATTATACATACCAAAGAAATTGCAGCTGTGATGCAGTCTGTTGACCAAACAAGAGCAGTATGTGTGTGAAAGGTAACATGAGATAATCTCACAGTAGCATAGTAGGTGCAGGACAATTTCGACAGGTGCCAACACAAAAACAGCAATGGCATCAACATACACAACCTAAATTCTCATTGATATTCAGAGAATGGAAACTAAAAGGCCAACGCGCCACTGCCATGTTTTCTTTTAGTGGTAATTTTATAGGAGATTGGTAGAAAGAAGAAATTCCTGTGCTGAAATACCGAGAAAGCCTTGCATTGCTGAAAAGAGATGTCTTTAATATAGTAAAAAACCATGAAAACACCTGTCTCTGCCTTGCTGAACCAAGTTCACCCGCAGTGAAAAGAAATCCACTCTCAAAGCTCTGTATACTCTTCACCATAAGCAAGTGTAAGTCGATCTGCTTCACCTAAAGGGGTTTTCAGGGTTTAACAACCTGTATTTTAACAACTTTGACTTGGAATTAATTCAGCAATAACGTAGCAAAGTAAGTAATGTTCCACCAATTCAGAAATTATTTCAAGCTGAGAAACCAGTCCTGATGGAGATTCAGACAGTCAGCCTAGGCAAGACCATTTAATACAGTCTTATTTATGTACAGACCATATAATGTTACATGGGCCTGCAGGGAGCTCAACGATATCCATCCTTCAAAAAGGTCCAATTAACTTTTCAAATACCTGTCAACTAAATTTAGAAAAAAAAAACACCATCACCAAAAGCCAGCAGACACTGTTAGATTTTTTTTTTCTTCAAATACCTGTCAACTAAATTTAGAAAAAAAAAATCACCAAAAGCCAGCAGATACTGTTAGATTTTTTTTCTTCATGTCTGTATAAAAAAAGGGGGAAAAAAAATCTTAATTCTCCATGGTTATTAAAAATCCACTAAATGTGACTTCAAATCAAAAATGTGGACTGTAGCTCTATATTGTGAATATATCTGTAGAAATACACTTCCATATTTATATAACTTATATACATGCTTATATAACAAATGTATTTGTACTGCTACATTAAGTCAATATTATTTTTAACAATTTTGTTTTAGTGTTACTACTTTTAGAATTGTCAAATAGAGTACACAGAAAAAGATTATCCCTAATATTTGCTCAAATTCCTTAATTAATTTGCTTTAATTGAGAATGTATCCCTTCAGGAATCAGCTTTCCTCAGATACAAGAAATATATATATTTTTAAATTGTATTTTCAGTGAGGTTTTACAGTAAATATTAGTGTGTATTTCCTGACAACACATTTTGAAATGTTCAGGCAGAGGGACTCCCTGCACAGAGTTCTGCCTATTGCCAGCACCACTTATGATAAAAAGCAGAGAGCCCTAGAAAAATCTCTGTCCTACTGTAGAACAAGCAGTAACAAACCTTTTCAAACTCACACTCAGTAACTACTAGAAGCAAACTGATGTTCTCAGTTTACATCTTAGAGTAAAACAATTGTTCGTAATGACTATCTGTAATGACAGCAAGTAGTGACTAGGTCCATCCCAGAAAACACATTTTTAGGAAATCCTACTTGACTATAGATCCCACTAGAAATTACTATTGTGAAAACAGCTTCTTCAAAGAAAAATGTTTGGATCTGCACATAGCAAGCTATAACACAACTTGAAGTTTTGAATTAATTGTTTTATACCTTCAGCCCCACTTTTTGCTCAGCTTCTAAGCTGCTTTTTTGAAGCACCATGTGAAAGTTCGCATGAATGCAGGAGGGAAATAAAACCTGCGGAAAGACTAGTCTCTCACAGCTAGATAAATATAAAAATACCCTAGCATATAAGTGATAATTATCAAGCTCCACTCCTGTGAACAAAGGATGCAGGAGAAGAACACAAGTACTTCTGACCACCCAGCAGCCCCCTTAACTGTGTAACCAATCTCTTTGTGGCTCCTGAGACCAGCAGAAAAGCACACACAGTGATTGTGCTGAGAAGCACATACAGTGAGAGTCTACAACTTTCAAGCACTGCCATTAGGAAAAGGGGAGGAAAGAAATCTCCTTCAGGTCTTTCCAGGAAAGATGAAGGCTTTCCTGAACAGCTCCTTGACAGTTATTCACTGATGGGGAGATTCAGTAAATGACAAATTTACCCAGTAGGGATAATGGCGATTTGGAGAGAGGCTAAGCCTGTAGCCATCAAAAAAAAAAAAAAAAGAAAAAAATTAGTTTCAAATACAACCACTTGCTCCAGAGGATAAAAAGACAGGGTTTTTTAGACATTGTAGATTTCATTTAATATTTGCTCAGTTGGCAGGCAGAGAAAACAATAAAAGTACGAGTTTCATGCAGAGATGTAGTAGCCATCACACTTAATTACACTAATTAAAAAAAAGACCCCTATAAGCATGATTAGCAAAACTATCAGGAGGATACTCTATGTTAAGTTTTTCATCAATATGCACTCTTCATAGAAGATATAAAATAAATGTACTTTAGGAAAAACATACTATAAATGTAGTTGAAACAAGTAACATAAGGAAATAAAATTATTGTTCATTTTCCTACATCATCATCTTAATTTCTGTTTCTGCAGGTATTGCCCATTTAACATACCAGTAGCTATTGGTATGCAGGTGATGTCCAACAAAAGAGAGAAGGCTGGCACTGCGAACCCTAGGTTCAGTTTCACATGTTACAAGTTAACATCTGAATGAGACTGTGCTGCTTTCTTTAAACTAGCCCAAAGGGTTTGTTTCTTCTCCTTCCACTCTCATTTATGGCTCCTCTCAGTTTACTCTTCCTTTCAACTCCACTGCATCATTGCTTCAAGCCTCTCAGTCCCAAACTTCTGCCCTTATGCCAACACAAATCTTCATCAGGTTCTTCTGTGGGTAAAGTTGGTTTACTAAAATGTATGAAAATGACACCATTTTGTTGACTCCTCTTTCTGCCTCTTTAACAAACCATGCACTTAGAAAGGAGCACTGATATTGGCACAAAGCAAGAAAAAAAGCAGCACACACAAAGGTATAGTGAGAGGGAACATGGGACAGAGGGAAGAGACCTCCATTTCAGCAGCTGTCAGTAAGGTTTTCATTCAGACCACTGCCTCTTGTGAAACCATGTTCTAACCTTGACCTCTTTCAATTTAGAGACAGCAGCAGAATACCCATGTAGACAGATTAAAGGCAAATGAAGACTCTGGGCTAGAAGAACAAAAATAGCTTATAATTTACTTTTCTAATGACAAGTTGACCATTTAAAGAAAACAGCCAAAGATGTACATGAAAGCGACACAGACAGGGGAAGATAGAAAGACGGTCAAAACACAGGGACACTGCAAAAACCTTGGAGGCTGCTGCCTGAACAAAGAACATACAAAGATAAACAGGACAAAGACAAGGATCAGAGTGAAATAATCTCACTCTCTTGTAGGGTTTGAAGGGTTGCTTCTTTGTACTTGTTTTTCTACAAGCATGCTGCTGGCACACAAAAAATGTGGTGTTATTTGAGTGTAGATTAGTCCCATTAACGTTACATGAAATTCCTAACAAGATTAGCTGAGGAAGTTCTGCATTAGTTTCCCACATCTGCCTGATTCTTTTCAAGAGCCTTGAAAATTCCTATTGAATTTTTAAAGAGATATTAAGGCATGCACAAACTAATTTCAATATCTGAAACTAACTTGTAAAAAATGGATTTATTTAATTATATTGTGTTTTGTACATTTTTTCTAAGTCATACACTCATTTCAGAATAGTCAAGCAGTTTCAAAAACTTATTTGATAAAATACAAGACAAAAATCACTCTTCTAATAACTTGCTTCATTTCAAATCCAGGAAATCTGGAATGCTGCAAACATGTGCAGACTATGGAAAACAGAACAAACAAAAGGCAGAATGGCGGCAGGAGGGGAAGCAATAGGCAGAATATTACCTCCTCAGTTTAACAATCTAAAAACGTTATATCCTAATCAGAAAGGCATACTTAATGAATTATTTCAGATTAAGAGACATTTAACCTTACTTAAATACTTTACTAGTTTATTCTGTATTTTAAAGTACTGGATACATACTACTTTTTTCTGTATTTGCAATTGTGCTTGTGGGTAACTCCATTTAAAATTAATTCTAATTAAAAATAATTTTTAAGTGGGGACACACATAGATTAGTAGTAATTACAGTGTGTACCTCAGTGTCCTTGCCTCCATCAGCACTTAGAAATGATTACTTAAAAGAAGATTAATATGATGAAATCACACCGATTACTGAACAGCATGATCCTTAAACGTAATAAATTAAGTACTGTAGAAGTTCTCTCAAACCTAGTACAAAATAAAATTAGATTAACGTTACCCTAAACAAGAAAAACTCAACAACTGCACTTCAAAGTTTCATGGGGAAATCCTATGCAATTTGGTCTTTTAAGCTGCTGTCCAAATACATGAGCAATTACCAAGAATGAAAGACTGCAGGGATGTCTCTGTCCTCTGCTCAAACCTGCAAGTGTTCAGTGGAACACCCTGCAACACTGACTATTAAATTGCAGTGCATTACCATTGAAATCAGATTTACACTGGCTGAATTGTGATGTAGGAGTTTAAATGACACTAAGCAAGCAGTGCTGATTATGACATTGTAGAAGTTAATCACAAACTCTCCCCTACAAGTAAAGGTCTTAAGGGTTTAATGCAAGAGGCGTGGAACAACCAAAGTAACAGCCTTGCATGACCTCCCCATTTTTATTGCTACGTGAATTAACTCTAACGATCTGCTGTCAAACTTCAAAGATAAAATGCATAATGTAAAAGGAACCTGTCTGTAAAACAGATGTCGTTATTGAAGTTCCCACAAGGGCAATTAAATTTTGCTTTATTATACAGAGAAGGAACATTTTACAGAACACAATTTCTAAAATTTTGATTGCATCAACTGTTGACCAGAAATTTCCAAGTGAGGTAGTAAGAAAATAGGGAATATCTACCAAACTCTACATTGAGTGCCTGAACCTTTGCAAATAATTGGTTTCTTTATGAAAGGTCAGTGCAAGGATGACATATCCTCCAAAGACAAAACGTAGAAAAGGCATGGCTTCCAGCCATTCAGCAAATTGAAGTCTTGCTTTATTGCTAGTCCTGGCGACTACTTACTTGAAAAGCCAAAAATATATTTGTACTTGAATTTTCCAGTTGTGCATACAGTGCAAGATCTGGTTTTCATGGTATAGGACTATCAATGAATGAATTTCACTACATACATAAGCTCACAATTTCTTTTAAGCAGCTCATATAGAACACTTTCTTTCCTGTTATGCTTCCTATTACTTCCTCATTATTTCTTAGTATTTCCTGTTAGGTGATTTTATAACTAAACCATCAGGTTAATCCCAAGTACTAATGAACAGAAACGAAAACTGGGACAACACAAGCGGAAATGCCTTACACCGTGAGCAAATCCCTGAAGGAGTGTGAGCCTCTAGATGATTTTTCACAGGATTCTCGGGAAACTGAAGCACATACAGGTAAGCTGTTGCCCAATAGTAGACTCCGAGCTTTTAACGAACCATGTTTTGATTTCACTCTACACAATTTCTAAGGTCTAAAGGCTAAATGTGAAGCCTAGCTCTTGCTAAAGGGCAAAGGCCTATAAATGCAACCCCTCTCCCTGGCCACACTCTACTGTCACTTCCCCTGTACAGCACAAATGAGCTGGCTAACACTGAGTTAAAGCAAACAAATTGTTTCCAACCTGTTTCCTACTCTGAAAAAAAACCCAAACAAAACAACTAACAAGAACCAAGTAAAAAAAACCCCAAAAACAAAATAGCCCAAACCATTAATTTTCTGTTTGACCAGTTACCTGACCAACTTCCCTCATTGTACAATCAATGAGTGCCAGTGAACAGGTAGGGACACACAGAAGGCAAGATGAAGTTGAACTGTCATTTCTAGATCCACTCAGCAGCTATGTGGACTTAGCCTTACAATGAAATCTCACACACAGTCGTACGAGCTTAAGAACAGTAGATCCACTTTCTTATTGTCATGGTTTAACCAGGCAGGTAGCTAAACACCAGAGAGCTGCTCACTTAACCTGGATTTTTTTTTCCCACTCTTTTTTCCTCTGCAATTCTCCATGTTGCAAGTCTTTGGTATAAAATGCACAAATAAACCTTCATCTAAAATACAGAGAAAGACTATTAAAATCTTAACTTCTCAGTGGAACACCGTAATAGAAGCCTTTGCACATATTTTGAAAAACAGACACAGATACAGCAGTTCCTAGGGCTCCCTTCCTTATAAGAAGGTGGAGAACTGATGATCCTGCCCCCACTGCATACCAAAATCACATTGTTATAAAGCAACTGGGAACATAAAGTGAGAAGGAAGATAAACCCAAGAGTTTTACCTCCTCCTTCCCTAAAGAAGCAGAGCTGAGCAGTTCAGTAACTCGAGTATCCTTCCCAAAGACCCAAGAGGCCTCTTTGTAGTAACTTCACAGCTGTGGGTATCCCTCCACAAGCACTGTCAGAGTTTTACCTGAAATACTACTACTGACCCCTCACAGTAACACGTGAATTCCCTTATCCCACTCTAAGCATTCACTGGACAGGCAGACTGGCATATTGCAGGCCACTTCAGATTAAAAAATCCCCAACAACTAATTGGCACTCATGATTCCAAAGCAGTGCCAGATATCCATATCTAAAAATGGGTCAGTTTAAATATATCAACTTGCAAGACCAGCTTGAGGCAAATAATTTAATTAATGGAAAAAATAAAGCACACAGTACTTCATCTACACAGAAAGCATCACCACTACAAATATTTGGGTTAGCAATGTAATTTAAACAACTAGGAATAGCTTTTCACTAGTTTGCATTAGAACTGACATTTGGGTGCAAGTCACGCAAGTCCAGGCATGGAAGTTTAAGAAATACTCCACACTGAAAGACTGCTTCTGAAACACCAGAGTTTAGCAATGTCATACATTTAATTTCTGTAATTATTTAACTGTCTTTAGGGATAGGGATGTGTGCAGAAATGATTGCACTGTTTGAATATTGAAATATTTTTGTGTGAACTCTTTCTTTTTCAGGACGACATGTAAAATGCTCTTCATATGTTTTTATGCTAAATACTTATCAAACCTAGATAAGTATGCCCAAGTTAACAAACAGTGGCTTTAATACATAATGCTTTCCTGTGTACTTCCACAAACACATCACGCACAGGCACTTTCCCCTTGAGAAAGAGCACTGACTGAAATTATTAATTCCATATTCTCCTCCTGAATTCCTGTATAACTCACCAAAAGTTATTTCTCCCACATATCAATTCTATGATTTAAATTCCTGGTTTAACTAAGAAAAACAAATTCCAACATATTCTCTTAAAACAACTACATCAAGAAAAATGCATTACAGAAAAATATAATTAAAGTTATCACAGAAATGTTAGTTGAGGCTATCACAGACAGTTCTGTAGCAGGCTCAACAGCAAAAAAAATTTTCCATTTTTAAAATAATTGTTCTTCATACAAATGGCAGTCACTGAAGAACCACAGTTACTTTACTTGTAGCTACTGTATAGAAACTAAATATTTTGACTGCTAATGCTTAAACAGGACCTGAATGTAAGAGGAACAAAGAAATGCCCAGTTTTTCCATTGTTTCTTAAAAATATTTTATTTAAAATTCCCATTCAGTTTTAATTTTTTTCATATGCAAATTTATCTTTCCACTATTTCATTAAAATCTGCAAGCCTTTTCCCAATTGCGTTGATACTGCAATTTTGTCCAGTAATTACCACAACCCTCAATTTTAATGTAAATTAAACCAGGATTTAAGGTAGGGGAGAATAACAAACAGAGTGTTACTGATATCCTTTTTTTGAAAGTCTAATTTACTCCTCCAGTATAACATCTGTCTATTTTTGTCAGACTGCCAAAACTACTAAAAACTATCATAAGAAGGTGAAGCAAAAAGATGAAGGTCTTTATTACATCCCCTCTGACTGCAGATTTCCAATTTTTTTCCCTAACATTTCAATTATGCAACTTGTTAGCACCTCTCTATGAGATGACTCCCAGCCTCCCCTGAAAAAATATTTTTTTTGGCAGTATTTATACAGACATCTAGTAGACAACTTTGCAAGTGGAATGATGTGAACTCTCTCCCTAAGGCAAACCAGCCATGAAAATCAGAGCAAAGCTCAGTTACCTCATTGTTCCCAGAAAATACTCCCAGGAATTGCAACACAAGATTTATTCTGCATCTTTCCATTGTTAAACATGTTCTGCTGTCCACCTTCCAGTTTCAGCTGCTGATATAAAAACAATTCTTCCAGACACTCTCAACCATGCAAATACTGCACCAACTCTTGGTCTTTACTTTGGAACCTTTACACAAACAGGAAACCAACAGGGCACAAAGTTAAATAGAAATTGAAATCTTCTGCATACCTAAAATAATTGCACAGAAGATAAAATAAAACAAAGACTGCAGCAACAAATGAAATACCACTACAGGATGACTATTTAATAAAACAAAACAAAAAAAGCAATTGGTTGTTGAAAACAACATCATGCTACAGCCACATCTCTGTAGTGTACCATCCCTAAATGTACATCAGTGATGTGCAACGTATTTCACTGAGTCCTTCAAACAATGATGTCATGAGCCCCACCTTTTGCCCTGTTTTTTTCTCTTTTTAACCAGCGCCCCCATTTATCAGAGGATATTGATAACTGAATTTAAAGAGCAGGTGCTAACCTGGATTAATTAATTGTGGCTTTGTACACAGCAGCAGGAACAGATCACAGCCCGGAAGAAGATCCAGAGTTTGGTAATATTCGGCAGCCTTCTTCTAACCTGTCCTCTGATTATGTCCATTCTCCATGGAAAAATTTGCCTTTCAGGTTTGCAGAACATACTGTATTCAAATACATAAGCTACATGTAACTGAGAAGGTGCTGATTATGGCACTTCAAATAGCTGCACTAAATGAAAGGGTAAATGCCCAACTTGTTGCTCCTCCTTCCTGTGTCCCTTACATGACAACAAAGCTCAGGAGTTGTCAAGTTCGTGCTTCACGTCTGAATAGTTTTTCTATAGAAAGGTGCAATGTAATGGGCATTTACAGCATTTTTTGTCTGCATGAGTCCAGAAAAGATCTTGGTGCATCTTGCTTCTAGTTATAAACATTACGCTAATGCTCACAATGAGTCAGTGATAAAGTGTACACGCACTGCAGCAGAGTAAGCAATTTCTATTTACAAATAAAGGGCAGACTAGAGGCACAAGATTCTGTTTCTTCAGAGGTATACAGAAAACCTTTTCCTCTTAAACCACAGGAAAGTACTTCATTTTACAACTGAAGTATAGAATTCTTTATTCCAATAGTCTGTTTCCTCTGAAGGAAAAAAAAAAAAAAGGAGAATGGGGAGTCATGCAAGCAATCTTAAATCAAAATACAGCCATAAATCTAATTTCAGGTCCATCGAACTTAACATTACAAGCTTAAATAACATTGTGTGCACTTATTCCTCCAAAAGCAATTATTTTGCCCTCTTAAACGCCACAACAAAACTTCATTTTTCATATCTATTGAACAATAACATACTACCTGCTGTTTTATTAGCCTGAAGAGCAAACCCTCAAAGGTTCACTGGTGTGACAAACACACCAAATAATTCATCATATCATTGTGAGTTAATTCACAAATTGAAGTTCAGAAGCACTGTCAGGCAACTAAATTTCTCAACGAACTGAGTATTCCATTCATGCTTGCTTATTTTTTAAAGCCCTTGTTAAAGCAATAAACCAAATCATTCTCACTACTGGACCACTTCCATTCTTATCTCATATTTGATGCTTTGTCAGACACATTTCTATTCTGACCATGAAGTCAAAGCTTACTAGGATACAGAAGATTCTAATGAAATTTTGCTGAAATGATGGAAAAAGTACTGAAGACTACACGACTTATGACAACCAGACATTATCCTAACCCACACTCTAATCTAGAGAGAAACTCCTACTTTAAATTTATGTTAATTAAAACACTAAACATTAAATTTTTGTCCTGAATTGCAATACAGCATTCAGATCCTATGTCCCAAATACATACTAACAACCTTGTTTAAAATACGCAGAAAATACTAGGGCTGGAGGGAATAGAAGTAAAAAATGCAAGAGCTAGGAGTGCAGTTATTCCATTCAGAAAAGCTACTAACCTTGGAATAGCAAGCAGAATGGCAAATACCAAGTTGCTAGTACAGCTGCATCCATTCTCCCAAAAGATATTTTAATGCAACTATTCTTGAATTAAAATTCATAGCCATGAATGTATATGAGCCCTGTAACTGGTGTCCAACTCCTCAGAGACACTGAGAAATACTATGATAAGAGCTCTCTGCAATTTTTCAGTCTGTTAGAACAGTGAAAAGCCATTAAAATATAACAGCCCACATCTGCCAGCCAGGAATGACTGCCAGGCTTGTGTTTCAGGCTCATGCACTATGCAGAGGGTATGACCAGCTCACTTTGAGCATCCTCAGCACAGCACAAATCTCCCTCTTTGAACATGAACACACTCTATTGTTTCTCAACAGCAGTAATAATTATTCATAGCATCTTCAGCTGCATTTTGATATGTAACCTAAAAAAGAAAAAAAATAAACACTTCTTCCTCAAGCCTGTCCTACACTAGGATAAGGTCCCAGGAAAAACCCAGCATTTAGGAACACGATTAGCAGTGATTGTAATGGAACCTAGTGCCAACATAAATCCAGTCACTGAGAGACTTTAATTAATTCATAGTCTATTAGAAACCCTTCTCTCCTGTTTCTGGAAACATACATACAACTGACAAAAATAATTAAAACACCTGTAGGATTGAGTTCACAATTTGGTGTTTCCTTGCAATATCTACCTAAATACTAAAGTTAACAAAAAGAAGTGCCTTTCACAACAGAGGTCTACAAACGGAATCACCTGTATTCTTACTGTTAGCTTTTAAGCAGGAATTTCCTCGAAGCTCAGTTACCATTTGCCACAGTCTACAGCTTCAGTGCATGAAGAAAAAAATTCACAGAAAAGCATGTTAATGACAGTTATATTAAAAACTGCAATAGAGCAATAAATGATACAATTTGAAAACAGATGGGTCAAAAGTGACCCAAAAAAGGAGACTCTTTAAGAAGCAAAGTTGAACAGCAGCAAATCCTTTATTAATTTTTACTATTTCTTCAATGACTACTCAACACAACAGATTTGAGTTTTGCCTTGTTTTCCCTTACTGTTGTCTGCAAAAAGCTGGCATGCCGTCCTTGCCAAAAACCTGTCAAGGTGCTTCTCATATGTGACTGAAGAACTAAATTAAATCTTCAACCTATAAACACAATTTAAAAATACATAATTTGAAGGCATACTTGTCCGGCACAAATGACTTAAGAGAAAAAAAAGAAATCTCTCTGCCAAGCAAGTCAACAGGAGTAAGTGAATGTAAACAAAGGTCTTGGCAGCATTACTGGCCAGAGGTGGTATAAAAAAGTGTTTAGATTACAAAAAAAGGTACTGAAAATACTCGGAAATAAATGGCATAAAACCCCCAATTGTTTATCTGCTACACTGCAACCCTACAGTGCAATCACCCCTATTTTGTATATGACAGTATTCATTCTAAAATTAGCTAAAGCTATATATTCTTTCAAATCAACAAAGCAACATTCCTTATTTTTTGCCCTACTCTGCAGACACTTGTAGCTTAGCCAAAGCTCTGCAGCTGCTTCGACACCATGCCAATGCCTTCACTTCCTCAGCCTTTCTGTGCTTAGGGAAGAATCTCTGGAGACCTAAAGAGTATTGCACAAACAATACTCTATCCTTCAACTGTTGCTAAATACAAAATTCATCTTTGCTTCTTTTGTCTCTTTTGGAGGACCATGAACGTGTGCATTGGGCTTCATTTTTGGTTGATGAAATAATACTTTAATTTTCTTTCAAAAAGGAGATGCTCCACCTAAGAGAAGTCCATTACAACAAAGGTCAGAAACAGTTCAGTGGATAGGACAGGAGAGCAGGAATCAGTAAAGTTGCCTTCCCGGATCAGCCCACAATCTGTTGCATGACCTTTAGCGAAGGCAATTCACCTCTCTATTATCCCTCTGCTTTTTCGAAGCGTTCACCTATCCAGGACACATTCAAGACAGAATTATGTGCCAAATTCTGTATGACTATAAAAATCCCGCCCCCCTCCCCTTTTTTTATTATTATTGGGGCTTTTTTTTGCTGCCAGTGAACACTGATGGCGGTCTTAGACTCTACTGTACAAAAACACTCTCTAACCAGCAAGTAAATCAGCTGCAATCTCTAGGTAACACCGAAATACAAATAATTACTAACAGGATACACCACTTGGCTTAAACAATACAAAAGGTGGAAAAAGAGGAGTTCTTAAAATAGTAGCTCCATATGTTATTATGCTGATTATTAGTTGTCTCATTAAAATAATACGATGGTTACAAAAAATAAAGAAAATTTATCAAACCAGAAGTGTTTCAGCTTCTAAAGTGACAAAGTGTTTGTCTTTTTATATATTTTAATCTTGATTTATAAAATGATACCATTCAGCTTCAGAGAAAAACTGGTTTTTGAAAATATTTAATAGGAACTTGATATTGACAGATATGTTATCAATACTTTCTTTCCAAATACAGTCACAGCACATGTCTTTAGACAGTAACTCTGAGGAAAGTACTTCAAAGTTCTGGGGCAAAAAAAGTTTCTTGAGAATTCTTGAGATACATGGATTCTCCTTTTTTCTGTGACATGAATGATACTGAGAAACATACATGTTCCAAGAAAGTACCTTCATTTAAAAAAAAGCCCTAGACTTACTGAATGTCAGTATCTGAGCCTTGAAACAACCAGATATTACCTATTTACTGTAAGGAGTAATAATAGTCCATACACACCAAAGGAATTTCCTCCATCACCACCATGCTGAGAGTGACTTTTTGTTGATGGTGCCAAATGAAGCTCCTCTTCCTCTCAGCCAGCCTGGTCATTTCCACTCCTGCCTTGTGCTGACACAAATGTTCCAGGGAGTGAGGAAACAGACCAGACTGATGACCTCCCAAGAAGAAAATGAAGTGCAGAAAACATGCTAGAGTGAGAAGTGAGATGGTTGTTTGGCTGTTTTTAAAATTGCTGGTTTTCATTGTTTAGATTTGTCTGTCTCCTGTCCTAGGTTGTTAGTAAATAGTTGATCATCCGCTTTCAAAGATCTGAATCTTTAGTTAAACTATAAACATAGCTACAACAGAGGAAAACTGTGAAATATTTTTGGGAAAAAATCAGATACCTCCATTTAATTTGAGGCACACCATAGGACTGACTCCAGCTCAGTAAGTACAATGTAGTAACACTGAACTTTAAAGGAAAGCAACAGACATTCATAGATAATATGAACAGGCATTATTAAGAAGTACTTGCAGCCCATTATAATTGAGATGACGGATTAAAGAAAGAATCCAAAGCACATAAAAATCCCTGCCCCGTGAACATTTTACTCTTGAACTCTACAGAATTTCGCAGTCAAAACTTTTTCAAACAAATCCCAATTTCACTCAGCCTCTTTAAAACATAATTAAGTTAAAATAGGTCGGGTCATCTGCAGATATGTATACAAAGCTAATTCTACCATTACCATCATAACAAGGGAAGTTTCACTTTTCTCCTTTCTTTTGTTGTTGAGTTTTTATATAGAAGTCCTCTGATTCCCAGAAAATGAAAAAAGTGTTGGTGTTATGTGAGGGTTGTTCCTACTTAACACAAAATTCATTTAGTCTGCAATTTCTTCTTGTGTCAAGTAAAAATATTTGCTGTGAGTTTACTTAGTAGAACTGAAATTTTCTTGGGACAAAACAACACTTAAATTGTTGAAGTTGATAGATATTCTCCATATTACAGCATATCATTATTGCTAAAACTTCAACAACTATATGACTTCTAAGCTTAATTATAAAATAATCCTAAAAAATTCCAAGGTTGTCAAACTTTCTATATTTGTTGCTTTCTTTCTTTAAATCCTGAATACAGACAGACATTTTGAACCTTCTCTTTGCAAGAAAAACACATCTTCAAGTCAGTCCCTCTGGCATTTACCATTAGAAATCTTTACTTAAGAAACTGGACAAATCTGTATTTGTTCCCAATGCTTGTATGAGTTGATTAACTCAACTCCAGCAAACAGAATGAATCACATGAGCCTAATCCAAATGCCAAATGCTGAGTGCCATCTTTAAGATGACACAAACACCTCTAAATTGGAAAAAGATTAACACTGGAGCGGGACTAAAAATGGGGTAAGCAGTGAAGCTTACTGATCAGCTGAGCTGGGAAGCACCAAAATACCTTCTTTTAGTAGCTTTTCTTAGTTCACACCCCTTCCCTGTGAGCAGATCAATCCCCACTGTCAGTATTGAAGAGTCCTGAGTGTTGCTTTTCCTTCTCCCAGCCCTGCACATCAGCTGTGACACACGGATAGCAGCCACAAAAACAGCACCTTGTGTTCACGGTGAAATTAAACTTTTAGAAGACAGTTGTCCAGGGAAGTATCCTTATAATCAGTTCTTATAAATAAAAATGCAAACAACTTTTTTTCCTTCCTCATTAGGTAACAAGACTCTCTCAGCACCTAACAAATACTTCAGTGCTCCAACCCAGCAGACTCCAGCCAGAGGACCATTCCCCCTGCTCAACAGAGAAACAGCTGCAGAGACTACACCTGAGAGGCTCTTTATACAGAAGGACATTGTAACTCGGTAGTTTCAATTCTCTCAATCTAGGAAAGAACCATATTCCAGTGTTTTAAGCCTATAATAAAGGAGAGAAGAATCTTTTTTGGGGGGAAGGCATTTTCAATGCAGCGCTGACTGAATGCTTCATTTTTGTTCCTTTCAGCACTGCTTCCTTCTCCAACAAAAGCAAATTCTGAGTGACAGAAAAGTACATTTCTCTCTCTGCCCTGCAGCTCACTCTGTGACTATGCAATCAATGGCAAAGTCTGAAATGGGAAAAAAAAAAGCACCAAAACCCAGCAGCACAGTGAATGATGAGTGCCATACCAAAATATATGTCCTTGTATGGCCTGAAGCTTCATAAAAGAAAAATAAGATCCCTAAAGAAATGCAAACATCCAAGAAACAAACAATCCTTAGTTATCAAAGTTCTTTTATAATTTGAAGGATTCCTAGCAACTAACTGCACACCATCACTACTGTTTTGTTAAGTGACATGATATTGAGTAAATTGGGTCAACACAATGAAAATGACCAGCAAGTGCCATCTTGACAAAGTGTACAAAAACACCCTTCATAAAAATCCTCATATCATAAGACTTTTACGTATTATACAGGTGATGCTCAGACTAGCTTTGTATATTGTTTCAACTTTAGCAACAATTCCTCTGGCTCTCATTTTTCACTTGGTCTAACAAAGCAAAATGGAAAGACACTGTCAACTGCGCTTTGGATTTTAATCATGTCTCATTCGCACTCAGAATTGCATTGTCTTAATTAAAAGCAGGATTTTAAGCAAGTTGAAGCGGCTTTATACTTTATAGGTAAATCAATCAATCCACTTTAGGCTAATTTATGTATGATTCTCAAACCAAAGCAAAAATGTCTAACAGAAGCATCAGGAAGGAAATATGGAAACCCTCTGTTGTGTACAAGCTTAAACTTAAACCTATCTTCGCATGAAGATTTTGGATCCTGGAGTCCAAGAGAGTAATAAAGGAGTTTTAGCCTCCATACCCATGTGAAGCTGGATACACAGACACAGCACAGAATTGAAGATTCTCCTGCTACAAGGACACCAGAGGATACAATACGGATAGGAGCTGGAGTCACTTCAGTAGCGTTCATCAAAGAACTGAACCTGAACTGCCTCTTTCAGGAGAGGTTAGAGAGTTACAACGGACATATGAACTTGAATATATGAAGCCTGGAAGACACAATGTGAAAAATTAGAAATAATGGTTATGGACATTAAATTCAGCATGTTAAAAATGCTACAGAAAAACATAGTGGAACATCCACATCAAAGCTGAAGGGTTGATGGTATTCTGAAAAGTAAAACAAAAGTAAAGCCAGTTAGACACCGAAGTGCATTAGTAATGTCTTACCAACTAGAAATATGGATTCCTTGGATAAAGCACAATTAGCTTTGGTAAGAACAAGGGAAATGATAGTCTAAAAAAGATTAAAGTTACAGTGCTACTCGCAGTAAGTGGGCTGGGAAATGAACAGAGGATAACAGAATAAAAATACCATCTTGGAAAGACTGTCTTCACAAAGAGACACAAAACACCCAACAGCAACATCCCTGATAGACTAACATGTCTCCAGTGAAAAAGCACTGACCTAACAGGGAAGCAATGTTAATTAAAATCTGGTTTGGGAGAAAAGGAAGGACTTTACAGAGGAGCAAGTCATAGGAAATAAACTGATACTAAAGTTAAGAAACTTTTTTAACGCTTAAGTTTGATAAAAAGATAAACCATCAGTAACTAGGTATTTCCCTACCCTGTTTCCCCCAACAACTTGGAAGAACAAAGAGAATAGAACTGGAAAGCACAAAAAACCTGGATCTGAAGGAGGCTTTGTCATTTCTTAACTCTAAAAGCACAAAAATGATCTGGCTGGGGTGGTGGTAGAGACAGAAGCAGGTACCCCAAACTAACTATACAAATAAAAACCAGGAGAAAATTACCAGGACGAATAGAAGCTCAACAGAAATGCTAAGGGAAGACATTTACACCCAGGAAGTCAAGAATTTTTTGCTTAAGAAGGGAACTGCTCAAATAAACATTTGAATTAGTACAAAAAAAATACAATTTTGTCACTATTTTTTAATTAGAAAAACAAGAAAAAAACCCAACCAAACCCAACAAAAACCCACCACCACACAAACACACCCAACCAAAACCCAAACCTCACTCAAACCAGAAAAATGCGTCTTCATGCAGCACAAAAAAATCACAGATAGCATCAAACAGATGTTTTGCCCAGCTTCCAAGAAATAACAGATCAGCATAAATAGAGACATGGGGAAAATCTTAAAAAAAACAGTGAAGAGTTCAAATGTCCCTATCTTACGGGACAGGAACCCAGAGAGTATGTGATGCTCTGCTGTGGGAACAATAATCCAGACAACTGAAAAAAGCAGCATATTAAACTGGAAATTAAGTAGGAAGCTTTCTGTAATAAGACTATGAAAGTCTATGTTACCATATGACTAGCAACCAGTAAATAATTGCATTTGTGAAACCAATATAGAACTCTGAATTTGCCTTAAGGACCATAAAGAAAAAAGTGCTTTAGAATGCATTTTGAAAGAACTGAAAAAAAACAAAGTAAACAAAGCAAACTACAATGAAAATATTATCTCCCAGCATTGTTCTTTCCACACTCACTTGTCAACTGAGGTAAAATAATGATATTTACAAAAATGTGTAAAATTAATTGCAATGAAGTGACAAACATATTTAATTGGATTGCTTCACGATTAAAACTATTAAAGAAATTCCTGCTTCTTGTCCCATCCAGGTTTACAGCTTACAGCATTCAAGGTCCCAGATCCTTTGTAAAAAGACCTGCAGTGTCCCAAACCCTTATTCTACTTAGGATTGACATAAATCTCTACCTCACCTAAATCATAGCAGGGGCTCACAATAGCAGAATGACCCACTAAAATTAAAAGACAAAGTTTACATGTTAGAGGAGAATAGCGAGAAATTTCTGCAGAGTATTATTTTGCCAACACAATCACATTTTTACCACAGTTGCTTTGGCAATTTAGATTTTCCATGCCTAAGTCAAAAAGCCAACATGAAGTGTTGACTCTCTGTTTGACAGCCTGCTTCAATTTTGTCTCAGATTAGCGCACTTTTTAAAAGCAGATTACCAATTCTAGATTACTACTACACTAAAGGACCCTAATTTATTAAAAAGGAGTATTATGAAGCGACTTTGATTTAAACAGACATATAAATTAGCTTCACTGAAAACAGCTGTTTAAATCTAATTTTATACAGAAGAAAAAATAGAAAGATAAAAATATTTTCTCAGCTAGCTAGTTCATAACACATACACATAATATAAACTAAATCATGTACAATATAAACCAAGGTACACACAATTATAAACCAAGCTACAGACTACAGGAAGTGATGGATCCTGTAAATTACCCCAAAGGGAACAACTATAAAAGTCAGTACCTCTGAAATACAGCAAATAAGGCGAGTTAGGAGAAGTCTAGACCTGATACAGTTATTTAAATTTACACTTTTTTGCTAAGAGATAAAAATATGTTCTTGATGAACTCCTGAAAACCTGGAAACTGCTCCCTTATATTCAATAATAATCTTCCTAATAATTATTAACTTGTATAAAAATAGTAAAATTTTGACTGTAAGAAACTTTTAGTAATAATATTAAAGCTGCATATTTAAATACTTCTGGCCGAAAGAATTATCCTCATCTAAATAGTTTAATTTATAGGAAACCAATACTAATCCCTAGATTAACAGAGGCATATGATTAAAAAAAAAGATTACCCAGGAGCTGAGGCAGAAAATTATGTTAAAATTTTGTACTGAAAGCTTCACAAGAAAGGATTTGTGCAGCTTGTAATAAACTTATTCAGAGGATTTATAAGTTACAATGAGCATATTGATAAGGTATTATGCAAAATATGAAGGCTAAGAAGTCCCAACTTCAGTAAAAAGAATTCTAAGTCACTAAAATGTGCAAGCAGGAAGAGATATGTTTAGAAGGTGAGGTCTAAAATCTGCAAGTGCTAAAAAAAAGCCCACGGGGCAGAGATCAAGGAGATCTGATCTCTTGCAGAGCAGCTTTGGTAGGAGAGACTAGCAATAAAGGTTTGAACTGTGCAAAATTAGAACTTGAATGCAGGGTGTATTTGGAAAATGACTGCTCTGTAGTATGAAAAGCACAGAGATTACAGACAAAGGTAGGGCTCCATGTGACAGAAGGAGTCAATTAGCCCTGCTCTGCCCACACACCCCGTGGCTGTGCAGCCCTACTGCTCACCCTGTGCCAGCCTTCCCCAGGAGCCCTCACAGCTCCCCCATCCAGCAAAAGGGCTGGGGAAGGGCACTTTCTGCGGCAGTGGCAAACTGGAGGAGATCACAGACTAGTCCATGAAGCATTGGAGCTGGAGTGTGGCAGAGAAAAACACCATAACCACAGCTGCAGGAGTGTATTAAAGATCATTAGAAAGATCATCTCTCTCTTCTGGTAATGGCAACCAAACATCAGACAGTCTCAGCTGAAGAAACTGCTGCCTCTTCTCTTTGAAACAAAGATCTTACATTTCCCACAGACCTAGTTAGTTTACTGTTCTTTTGATACCTATTTTCATATTCAATCTTTTCCAAGGCTTTGCAAGGGTTTTCACAGCCACTCATTTTGATATGCTCTCACTGAGCATGAAGTTCATCCCCAGTAGACAGCCAACACAGAACACAAACAGCATTTAAAGTCTTTTTTCTAGTACTACATTTGCTTGGTGCTGTCTCACTCCTATTTGAAAAAATTCAGCTATAATAGCAGCCATTATTTTAAAGCAGTAAGCCATTAGGTAATTATTTCTCCTCAATATTTCATTTTGCTTCCTCGAAACCACTTCAAAATATTATTTTTACTCATGGTATTGCTATATACAACTACTAAAAGCTTAGAAAAAAATGTTCATTACATATAGCACTAATTTCACTCTCAGCACAACATTACATCATGCTACTCCCAAAAAAATCAGAAAAGCTGGCAATCCCACACCCGACACAGCAATAGCACACATCAAATACAGCACAACACATCACGTTAAGTATCATCCAAACTGGAAGAACTTTTTAGCTACAGAAACACTAAGATTGGTCTTCTATTAAAGCTTCCAAATGTGACGGCCAAGGTTACAAGACTTCCAGCTGAGATTAGATACCTCAATTGTTTATAAGAAATTAAAAGCATCTTGACTGCTCACCATAGTAGGCCAGCTGCCTTGGCAAAACAGGGAACAAAAGATGTTTTGCGCTAAACCCCATCCCCTCATGCAGAGTCGTAGAATAAAAACAATCTCTAAATTCTTCTAAAATAGTTGCATGTGGAAATCTCACAAGGCCCAAGGAATTTGCTAAACTTTTGTCTCCTCATATCCTGAACAAAATTCATATTTTTGAGAATCTATTATACACACTTATGTATAGATACATATGTACACATCCATATGCATACGTCCTAATATACACAAGAGTATACAAACATATATATATATATATATATATGTGTGTGTGTGTGTGTGTATTCTGACCCTCATGGTCCCAAAAAACTTTAAAATGTTTCCAAGGTAACTATATTTAGCTATGGAGCAATCCAAAATCTAATTCAGAGTTTTATCTCTAAAGAACAAAGACAGATGACACAGGCATCAGCTAGTGTGCAGGGGAATTTGAGAAAGCTGAGGAACAAAAGGCAAAAAAAGATATCAAAGGAGATTTGTCACTAGCTTTGCCACAGTCATGCTTGTTTTTTTAAGCTGACTGTATAAAGCCTTAGGACCTAAACCTCTACAAGAGGGAATTTGAAAAATAATTCACTGAGCAAAATAATAAATTAAAAGTCAACATAAAAAACTTCACAGCTTCTAAAATTAGCTAGCCTGTATGTCTGAATATTAGTGGGAGCCCATTCTGATGGAGGGTTTTACAGTCCTAACTTCATGCCACGGTACTAATCATAATCCAAATCGACACTCTGAGGAGTCAAAAATATATTTGGCCTGAGTACAGCAAAGCTGGAAATTCTCTTCTCTCCCAGAACATCTGATAAAGTGAAGTAGAAAAATTTCTGAAATTGTTTTCTCCCATCAGAACTAATACTGCAAATCAGCAATTGGTTTGAAACTAGCAAGTTTGTTGCACAGAGGTATCGATACAGGTAAAAGGGAGCAAAACTGACAGGTCAACTCCGCAAGTCATAACAGCTGTATTATCCTTTGGCCTAAAAAAGTCCATTAAAAATAAGATGGTCTACCATAACAAGAAGTAAGTACATCTTCAAAAAAGAGTAAAGTGAAATTTAGAACTGAATTATTAAAAAGAGAAAATGTATAAAAATAAATTCTGCTTAGTGAATTTAAACCCATTTTTACTTTGTAATAGGAATGATACATTCCAGAACAAACCCTTTGATTTCTTTCACAGTATTTCAAAACAGCACCAGGTTGTGAAGTAATTCTTTTTTCCCATAGCTAAAAATAAATGTGTTGTGAATCACCAAGAAAACCATTACACAGCACTTCCTGGGCTCTCTAATTCCTGTCAGCCAAAGAGCAGCAGTTTTCATCTTCTGTGGAGACACTTCCAGTAGAGTCAAGGCACTTCAAAACATCATTACAATTAAACATGTCCTCTGTGTATACTTATACAGAATTAACATATGACTGTAAATTCACCAGTCCTCTATAAAGCAATTTTTGAGATAAGGCTTTGCTAAATTTTTGCCTATCTTTCACTACAAGTATCAGATATCATACAGGAAGAACAAAATTGCCAGGATGCACTCCAGATTTTGAAAACAGAAAGAGAAAAATGGCACAGAATAGCACCTAGAAGATGAAACTGGATGCAGACAGATAAAACAGCTGACAAAACAGGCAAAATTTAAAACATTAATGCAACACTAGGTATTATTTAAAAAAAAAACAAATCAACAAACAAAATCCACCAAAAGCAAAAGTTACACTTTAATTCCTGTAGAAAACCAGAATTTTTCTTCCTTGTGATTTTTATTCTCAAAATGTTTGAAATGCAATTTTTTACTCTGAAAATTTCACATTTTTGCATGAACTATATCAATGCCCTTAGACTGTGGATGAGAGAACATTTTAAAAACCTTGTTACATATGATTCTACTCCAACAGTGATAACAATAAGGGAAGAGACTAAGATGTTCCTGAATTGCCTCCGCTCCCTGCCTATCTTGCTAGTTCAGCAATCGACAAGGTCTTACCCAAAATGCTAATTAAAACAACTTGTAGGCAGAAATGTACACAATACTGCTCTGCATTCTTTTAGAGGCAAGTTTTTGAGATTTTTGTTTATTCAGTGCAATGTTGCCTGTTGCAATCAAGTACTTCCCTAAAAGATTTATCTTGGCCTACCAATCATACAGCAAGTGTTCCTTTATCTGACACTGCACACTTATTCCTCTGTGTATCTGGATATAACATAGACATGAAAAGAAAAAGGAAGGGGCAAAATACAGGGAAGTTTTGCAAGCTGCTTTTTCTATGTAAACTGAATCTTGTCCACAAACACGTCAAATTGAAATCAGTTTCCTGCAGTTAATGCCATATCCAAGAATCTGGAGAGGAACTTTTTACAAGGGCATGCAGTGACAGGACAAAGGGTAGATTTAGACTAGATATTAGGAAGAAATTCTATACTGCGAGGGTGGTGAGGTGCTGGAACAGCTGTCCAGAGAAATTGTTGATGCTCCATCCCTGGAAGTGTTCCTGGCCAGGTTGCACGAAGCTTTGAGAAACTTGGTCTAACAGAAGGGGGCTGGAAATAGATGACCTTTAAGCTCTCTTCCAACCCAAACAATTCTATGATTTCATGACCCTCTTGTACACTAAAATGCTACATACATTGCTTTTAAAGAAAAGAAACTCAAATTATTCCTGTTACTATTCCTTTAGAAAAATCCTTTATATTCTCTGTTATTACCTGTTTTAATAATGATCAGAGATTAATTAAACTCTTGAGGAAGTGGAGAAAAGACTGAGCAAAAAGGGAATAATATGACATCTACAATGTGCAACCGAGTATTTTGCAACCTTGACATACTTAATCCAGGGGAAAAAAAAAATCTCTGAAATCCATTTCCTTATCTGCAATCATAAGATATAAACAGTTTAAGAGTTAGAACTTGAAAAAAGATACTAAAAACTAATTTTAGGCATCACTGACAAAGAATGTGTTTAGAAATAAGGACAGTTAGGGGATGAGAAAACTGAACAAAGGTAGAAAACATTTGAATGGAAAAAGATATTAAACAAACAGGCTGACAAATACCTTGCTATTCTGACACTTTAATTACGTAGAGCCTACACAGAGAGCGCAGCATGTTACAGCAGGAGCCTCTGTACAAGGGCTCCAGTTTAAATCTTCCCAACTCAAAAATCTCCTGCTGGGAGAATTTTATCTGAAGTACTTAATTAACAGCAAGTTTAATATAGGGTCTCTAAAGGATACTGTTGGTTTTCATACAGAGTAGCAAAATCAAAACAAGAAACCCATGCAGCAAAGGGAATGAATTCCGTTTGTCTCACACAAAATATATGCGTGTTACCTCCCGTTTCTTCCCACAGGGTGGAAGGGAGAGATATGTGAAAACATACAGCCCTGCTGACCAGAACATCCATCACAGAGAGCTGACCCACCCTACCACAGGATGGTATCAGATACACTAGGTTCTTTCCTAAACACTCAAGTTTCTTTTTGGATGCCGAAGGAGTTATTTCTGGAATTATGAAAATTTTACAAATCTCTTCCCATGACCTTTCTGACATTCAAACTTTGATGAATAGCTCCCACACTAGATTGCTCATTCTGAGAAGGAAATTTCATGTTCCTTTTCCTTAGTGGCAGATAAATTATGGATTGTCCACAGCAATGATTAAACACAGTGTACAAATACACTGGCATATCAGTCATTTGTTCTTAACCCAAAAACCCATGACCTTTTTTCTGCTATGACCCTTTCCTTTTCAATCCTATAACGGTCCTTGTCAAAATCAACTTTAAAAGCCGTTCCGTACCAGACCTCACCCGTGTCATAGGTTTTGCAGGCTATTCCTAGTTATAAGCTTAGGAACAGACACTAGGCCCAGAGACAAATCAAGCTGCAAAATCAAGCACTCCAAAGTCAGCAAAAGTCAAAGACATTGCCAGAAACAATGGGCAAGATGCCTGGGAGCCTTGATTTGCCCTTGCCCTGTGTGCATGCATTATGGTCACGTTTTTATTTATAGAATTACATTCTACCACCACCCACAAGGCTGCTCCCTGATTCAGTTAAAAAGAAGAATCAACACACATTTTACAAACTTCATATTTTGTTTTCTTCTCAGCAACTGAAATACAGCTTGAGACCTTCTATACTGAGTGCTAGTCAAGTATTTCTATGAAAGCAGACTCCGCAGTTTACTTGTGTGGTGTCCCATAGGGCTCATTATTATATCAATTAAGTGTCTTACAAAACACTGTCCTGAACATACACCCTTAAGACCTATAAAGCATTACCTCAAGATTTGAGATGGAAGAACTCAGACACAGAAAGGCAAAAAACATTCAAGATTTGGATGTCAAACTGAAAGATCCAGCCGCATATTTACCTGACTTGATGGCCTTGCATAGTATTTTTATTATGTATATTTGTATTTACTTAGCACAAAATTACCATTAATTCAATTGCATGTGAGAGCTAAGTGCACTTTTTCAAGTCAAATTCCAGGTACTTAAGTTGAACAAAAAACTACAACAAGTAGCAACTATCTACAGAAATTCTGATTTTAAGTGAATCACCATAAGAAACCTGGGAAAGGTAGGAGTACTGTACCCATCTCAACACAATACTGAGCTGTACTCTATAATTAAATTCTAAAATAAAGTCAGTGATATGGCTGATAGTCCCAGGCTTCTCAAATATACACTTGGCCAAAAAATGTAGGTCACCCTACTAAAAATAAGAGGATTACCTACGAAAGGCTGAAATTTTGTAACAGGGTAGGGGGAGGACACAGAACATGACCAAAAGCAAACCATGCAACACAGAAAACTAGAGTAATGTATACCAAAACATACATACTGAAATCAATTTTGCACCTTAATGCATGACAAACAGCAACATAATGAAGGAGAATGGAAAACACCATATTTGGAGGTTTTATTAATACTGTGTGGGACAGATTCCAATAACCCAAAACCTGGCTGCAAAGAACACACTCATAGGAATCTGTGAAGCAATTAGGGATTTTGGCCAGTTGCTTTTTCAGTCCCCATAGAGTGTGGGAATTTGTGAGTATTATGGACATATACATCTGAGCCAAAAAAAAAATATAAAATTGCAGCCTGTGTAGAACACCGAAAAAACCCCAAAACTTAAGTTAGAAGATTTCTAGATCTAATCAGCACATGCTAAAAAACAAATACCAGAAGTTATTAAAGTCTGTGCACTCCTGTTCTGGCACTGTTTAATGAAAGCTCCATACTGCAAATGGTTTCAGAACAAAGGTAATTAACAAAAAGCAGAAATAATCACTTTGTTATTATTAATTTCCAGTATTTTATTGAAGTGTTTGTACTAGATAAAACTACCCTAAAAATTTTATGTTCATTCCAATCAACTTTTTGTTTCTGTGCCATATCCATAAATCACAGGTGAATGACAAAGGGCATAACAGAATCTCCAAAACCAAAAAATATATTAAATGGAATTAAGACTGAGTATAGACCTCTGTATATACCATGTGCATACATGCATTTTTAATTACAGTTACAGCTGTTAGACACGTTAACAACCCAAAAAGTCAGGATCAATTTTAAATCAATGTCATAACACGGAAATATTTTTTCTCTTATAAACAAGAAAATGAAGTAAACTTCAGAACAAAACTAGCACAAAAAGTCGTGTCTTCTCAATCTGTTGATGTCTTTAAATGAATGATGGATATACTTCTGGGAAATGCACTTTAGGTAAGCACAAACTACATTTTGGTCAGCTAAGTCAAAAGGTTCATTATCAGGAGAACTGGATGAAATATAAAGACTTGCAGTAATGTGAAGGATGGCAGACTAGACAATTTAATGGTACCTTCTAGCCACAAACTGTCCCAAAAGAAACCATGCAATAAATACATTGTTACAATCAATTAAATCAAGTCTAGTAACCCAGTAATCAACTCAGTCACATAAAAGTCCATTGCTATCCTCTTTGACAGAGGTAAAGATCACCTTTGGAGGCATCAGCTACAAGGCTGAATAGCAAAATGCATTCACTACACACCCTCCTTCTTTATATTCAATACAATTCGCTATGTACTTGAACTTATTTACCCCTCCATCTTGGTCTCCTCCACACACACTGATGTTCTTTTCAAAAAAAAGGTTAAATAAATTAGGACGAGCAGGTTTGGGTTGTCGGTTTGTGGGTTTTTTTTAATTACATTCTCAATTAGAATAATTACTGTCAGCAGGCAGCTTAATCTAATATGCAAAACATGGCTATTTACCAAAACAGTAACTGTCTCTCACAGCTCCTAAAGCAAAGTCAAGTTACCCTTAAAGAACAGAACTGTACAGCACTTTTACAAGCCAGTAAAGAAAACTTTGCTTTGCTTGTATATATCTACATAATAATTTTGAAATACAGTTATTCTTGCTGGCATTCTCTTTGATACGTAGTATTATATCACTATCTCATGAAAGAAACTTACACTTCTAAAGAATAAAGAGATCACTTTAAGGAACAGTTCTCTTAGTGATCACTTTAAAGAAGCATTATCATTAGGCCTAAAAAGCACTAAAAGTACTTGTGGCCAGGTTCAAAAATGTATTTAAGGTGGCTCTCCGAAATTATACTGATTCCATCAGGAAGCTAGGTATCTGAACATCTCTGTGGACTCAAGTCCACTTGTCCATTAATCCCATGTAAATCAATTTTACTATGAGAAAGATACTAGAGTTTTATTTACTTTGCCTTTATATAACAGCAAAAACAAAGTTATATAAAAGCAAAGTAAATAGCAGTATGATTTAAGAGATCATTTATTTCAAATTTAAAAATCTCATTAATACATCAAAACCATGAGTTTACATATGTGATGTTACCAGAAAAGAGTCAATTATGCTAAAAATACATACAAGCATCCTGTTTAGGCCAAGTAGATGACATGTATTTGCTGAAAACAAACTTGCCAATTCCTCTGTCCTCTACAGACCTCAATACCATTAAACCTAAGCTGCAGTGAAAAACAAGAAGAAAAACCTATATGGCTTAGCTAATACTTAAGCCAACTTTTAACTACATGTTATGCATGCAAATTCAGAGGGTCCTGAAACCAGAAATGTGGCAGTTCAGAGGCATGCATCGCAGTCAATCACACACAAAAGCACACGCTGCAGTCAAAACACGGCCTGCCTCTGTACAGCTCTATACTACCAGGCAAGGAAAAGAAAAAACAGGTAACAACAAACTCCAAAGAAACATTCTGTGCCCATCAGCTGCATTAGTTACTTTCTCCAGTTGCACATCCACCCTTTGCAACTGCAGCAGAATCCCTTGGCCAAGAAGGGTGGACAATTACAGAGGTCCCTCACACATTTTACAGTAAATCAGAATATATACAAAACAACATCCAAAAGCACACATAGATATTTTTGAGAAAGAGGCAGATATAAACTACTATATATGGCTTACTGGTGAGATTTTAACCAATAGCCTCAAAGTAACTCAGTGATTATTTTGGTAGTGGAAAAAAAATACACAATTTTGGGAACAAAGACACAATGAAAACCCAGAACTGTTGCATTTGGCACATGGTTTTCATAAGATAAAACTAGAGTCTATTCAAGACAGTACCACTCTTTTACTTATGTTACATTTCATTCCATGTGGTCTGCACTTCTGCGATTTTCTGCACGGTCTTTTTCCATTCAGGCTCAATCACAGGCCTAAATTGAGGGAGCTTGCTATCTCAGCTCCCAGTTTGCAAAAAGTTTTCAAGTTCCAACTATTTATTTGCCACTGATTAAAAGGATTAAAGAGAGAGAAAGTAAAGGAAACATACAAAAGCACCTTAGTTACATTTCACAGTAAATATCACTTGTGTGTTTTCACCTCACTTTAAGACACCTGGTACAGTATGCACATGTGTACAAAAACCACTCAGAATCCTCTGGCAGCCATTCCACCACAGAAGGAGTGTGAAGAACTGAAACAAAGTTCAACCGTTTTGTTTTCATCTTGGATATTCTAAGGACCAGAGTACACACCATCATGCAGTCCATCTACTTTTCCTTTTCCAGCTTCTTTCCATAACTTTCAAAAGACCAGCACAAACCTTCCTCCCGATTTTGACAAAGTACAAAGAAATAATATCTAAAAGCCTGTTTGTAGAGGTGACAAAGAAATTAGCACTCTACTAAAACAGCAGCTGTTGCCAATAGTTATTTTTTGTACTGGAGATACTGTGGGAGGAGGATAAGAGGGCAGGTGGTGGGGGCAGGTATTATACCTGAAGGTTCTCCTTTTTCACAGAGAGGAGATGCAGTTATTTTAAAAAGGATTTTATAGATGATTAAAAAAGCAGCTTCACTACTTTCCCCCTTATAAGGATCCACGTGTTAAACAAAAACATCTGAAAACACTAGGGTCCTAAACCCAAGAGAAACATATCATTGGATCTGCAGCAAAATTGTCTACTTTGCTCCAGTGCCTTGACAGCATAACTTCTGCAATCAAAGTACAAAACGGTATTCTATAATCATATTTTTTTCACCAAGTAATTAATTTGGTATCTATATTCCTTCTTCAGTCAACAGGGAAATGGTGCACCTGGTTAAGGTGGTACCATCATGTTGAAAACCACCAAAGTTTGTTTCTACAATTAAGGTGGAAGTCACAAGTACTGTTTACAAAAACACATTAACATTTTTGTTCGTTTAGTTCAACCATCAGCCAAAGGGTACCATTTATGAAAGAGAGGGGCAAAAATAGATCCTAATTTGTCTAGATGCTTTCTCTTAATTTCAAAAGGAAAAAAAAATACTAGGAAGTGCTGTCAATTCCTATTTTAAAAAGCTTTAAATTTTTTAATTGCTAGCAATATCACCACAACTGCTTTTTTACTCTGGCTCCTGCAAGTCTTTCAAACATTATGTTTGTTATATACTGCAATTGGTCTTTCTTTTTAACAAAACTGAAAGAATAAGTGTAACTTACAGAGAATGTCTTACCATCTGAACAATCAACGCAGCTCTCAAAAATTATGTTAAATCAAATCTTCAGGTAGCTGTCAAGAGAGAGGGCAGGGCACATAATCCCATCTCTAAATGGTATGAATGAGTTTATATAACAAAATACATCATAGTTCCTACTTAAATTGCATACTTAAAAATCATTAGAAGGCCATCATTACATTTGTTGGATTTTGCCATTCTCAGACACGATCTTAATGAAAAGAAAACTGTTTCATGCAGGCAAACATCTGCTTATACAGAAAACTGCATTTTCAGTATTTGTATTAAATGAACTCTGACCATTACTATAATCCATGTACACCATCTCTTAACTAATAATACTTTGTCTAATCTCTTCTACAAATAATTCCATTTAAAAATTTGCAGCAATTACCCTTATTCCTTTTAACAGGGCAAAGACAAAAGTTATTGTCCTGGCTTAACAAAACCAAAAAAACCCCACCACAAACCCAACACCTCTCATATAAAAAATCCCCAGTAAAACAAACCAAACACCTCCCCCAAAAGAAAAAGCCACAAACAAAACAGCAACCAAGAGAAAACGCCTTCTTGGAAGAAATGGTTCTTTCTGAGTATATGTGTTAGGAGCAATAAAAACACAGGTTGACAAGTTAAAAAGGGATTGATTGAATATATATATGGGAAAAATAATTTCTGTAATATGTAAGGGAAAAATAGTCTTGGTAAGTAAGATTTTATTTTCTGCTGCATGTCTGTTAAGTATGATGTAACATAATTCTTGTACTGCACGGAGGGAGGAAACCAATTTTGATAACAAGGCTGAATTTATGAAATAAGGAACTGTGCCAAAACAGGCCACTCTTCACTTACTTTGTAGAATGACTGACACACGCAAAAGAATAATTTGGAGTAATTCTTACTTTGATGGGAATTGCTCCCATCTCTGCTGACTGTAACAAGCAAAACATTTGCTTTCCCCTGTAAGCAACTATCCAAGTGCAGATTTTAGTAATTATAGTATTCAGAAGAATTCCTAGATTTGGACTTCTACTTTCTGAAAAGCAGAATTAAAACATGCTCTGCTTACAAAAATTACAACTGGTCCACAAAATTGTTTTAAAATTTTTTGATCTTTAACTAGACTTGCTTTAACATCCTCCAGTCTTCTGACTGTACATTGCTGATTAATTCAGGACAGAACTCCACAACCAGACATCAGAGTCTACAGACAGCCGTCAAATAAAATACCCACAAATCAGTTTCTCATTTGACTGAAACCTGTAATGTTAATATGTAGTATTTTTGAACTCTTTAGGTTCAGAAAAATGCTGTAGTGTTATCAGGCATTCCTTCATGGTCAAAGGTAGGCTTTACATCCTTTCATTCAAACTCTCAGCATCATCTACAAACATTCTACAAATATACAGCATGTTGTCTATAATGGTATTTCCTGTATACCTTTCCATGAGTTTACAACAGACATTTTACAAATCTTTCTTCCCCTGTAAATGTCTAAATCCCAGCAGGCTTCTGGCAGCTCACCAACAGCAAACCACTGTGCAAATAGCAAGACATAATTCTATCATTACGAAATGACACAGAAGAAGCAGACTTTCCATTTAATTTTGTCAATTACACACCTAAAACAGGGACTAAATTTAACATAAATTAGCTTAAAAAAAGTCAACAGAGTAAATAAAGCAGACTTGAAGTGTACCCTAAAAAAAGTGCTCTGAGTCCCACACCAATCAGTTATGATAGTTTATTCTTGCATTACCGAAAAAATAGCAGAACATATGAAGAAGCTGCCTACTGGTTTAAATGAACTGAGTTACCTAGGTTTCTTTAACACAATAAGTTTTCATCTAGTCTTAAGTTATATACCTTAAAACACCTACCTAGAATAAAGACTACTACGTAATTTGGGGTTGATCAAAATGAAATATTATAAAAAATGGGGGTGGGGGCTGTTAGTCTATGTAATAGGTAAATGTTTTAAAAGTATACCTAAGATTTACAAATAGATTCATTTTTTCAATCTATGACTAAATATCCCTAGATTCACAGAAAATTGAAATGCTTTCTGTCAAAAATTGAACATAGTAAAATATTTTCAAGTAGTTACTAGAAAAAAATAGAACACTATGTTCTTGATAATCACACACAAACTTAATGCAAGCATAACTATGAATTTCGAAACAAACCATCATGAGTGTTTTATCTTTATTCTGTATGTTACATTATTTCCTGATCTTTGTGATACAAATAATTGTCAGCTAATACTAGAGAGTCAAAAAATGTGTATTTATCAGCCAACCAAGCAGAAAAATAGATGGCTGGAAAACTATGGCACTATCCATTCCATTTGCTAATTCTCAGATACATCTATCCAAGTGCTAATTGCAGTACCAATTACAACTACATTTGTCAGAAAAAATTATGAATTTTTTGGAAGGACCCAGCTGAAATAAGCCATGGTAACACCAAGCCCTAATTATTTGTCTAGCATCACACACAGCACTATATTCCTGTTTCTACACAATACCTCAGTAAAGCCTACAATCACACTACCATAATGAAAACAAAAAACCAAAAAACTGACTTTGCCACAGAACATCAGACTTTAAAAATAAATAAAAAAGAAAAGAAACCCCAACAAAACAAGACAAATATGAAATTAGTTACAAAGTCCCAGTGTCAGGAACCAACATAGGCCTAAAATGAAAATCATTTAGAGTTCTCAAACAGCAGCGAATGCCTTAAAAGCAGTATTTTTAAGAGGCACATTGTGAAGTTGGAAGGTGGGGGGAGAATTTATTTCAATATACAATCTACAGCTAGCCTTTTTCCCTCCTCAGGCAGAAGCACAATTAGTTTGTTAGCACAGAGTGGGAATATGATACCAGCCAGTTATAATCCATTCCTATCCCACAAATTTTTAACATTCAGCTATGAAAGTTTTACAGTTCCCATATAGTTACTTTTTTATTTTTCTTTTTTCATAATATAAATTTGCATTACAGACACAAAGTAACAGAAGCACACACAAACAAAAAGTCTGGCATCAACCCATCCAGAGAGACCTCATCTCTCCCCTTTTTAATGAGCCACCACAGCTGTGGTGGCAGAGATGAGAGTAGCAAGGGAGCAGGATTCCACACGGTGGTAAACAAGTTAACTCTAATCAACAGAGCAGGTTAGCTGTTTGCTTATTAAGTACTAAAGAGCCTATCAACAGTAGTGAGTGAGAACACCTAGGTACAGCAAACAAATGAGATCTCACCGCTCTGCAAAACATCAGGTCCAATCAAGTGATTGTTACCTATCCAAATTACTTAGTTGAACATTCAAACTAAGCATAGCAACTTCAGCTTTGCTGCAAGATACGTAAGTGTTTTCTTACTGTCAAACTTCTCATGCCAGTTTAAGAGGTTATTTCTGTAAAAACCCTGACTACTTGTCCCAGATGTACTTCAATAGTTCAAAAGAAGCAAACTAGCCCCCACCTGCCTTTGTGGACCAGTCTGTTGTCCTACCAGTCAATTCAGGATCAATACTGCAGTTTGTTTGCCAATGCTTTCACCACCTATCTTTGTCTATCTCTAAGTTACCTTGTTAAATTGAGGTATTCATTAGTCATTCTGATTCCAAACCTAACTCTGGACAGGTAAACCTGCTTAGACATGTTAATATAATCCTAAGTACTAGTTCATTAAAATTCAGATGTTTAGTAATGCAAGCAGTAAGAATGGAGTCCATACGCATTCATTGTATGTAGGTCAAACCAAACATGTTTTCAAACACTATTAATTTTTAATATATCTCTTGACAATGCTACTGAAACTCACTGGAGGTTCATAATACATACTGTAATTTAAAAATTCAAATATTGAGACCTCAGTGTATCACATGGAAGCCCTTTGGAAGTTTCACAACTTTTGTATCTACCTTTGATTTTAGTTCAATGTATTTAAGATACCAGACCACACAATTTCCAATAAGGTAGTATAAGATTCTTCAATGGCAGAAAACAGCTGCAGGCAATAGCCCTTCCCCTGTTATATGTCAAGACAGCTGGTAAGTGTACATACAGCTCCAGGGCTTCCTAAAAACTATGCATACACTGCCAGAGAAATCAGGCAGGCAGGAGCCAAACACTACTCCTGATTACTTGGTCCAGTCTGCCTCTAGCCATCAAAGATGCTGTGGGCATCACCAAGCTGTTCTCATCCTCTGTTCTTCAAGGGGGCCAACTCTTCCCTACTACAATGAAAAACGTATCATAGGTGACATCTGAAAAAATTATGCCCAGATGTACAGTACTATTTGTTTCAAGAAACCCATGGGCTTTGCAAGAGATGAACTGATGAATTGCCCTAGTAGGCAATAAGCAAATTGTATGTTTACTTGGGTAACATTTCAGATACTTCTTGAGAGAGGATGTATTAGGTTTGTCCTCAGACAAACAGGAAAAAAAGGCAAATATCATGACTGCATCTGTCTGTGGCCTTTTTTTTCCTTTTCAAAGATTCCACTCTACAAGTACACCTTTATTAAACTGGTGCCATATGTATGTTTACACAAACATGAGATCAAGAGACAGCTCCTGATTACTGGATTCAAGCTCTCCCAGAAGACAGACTCCTGTATCAAAGTCAGTTGCAAATAGAACTAAAATGGAGTTGATGTCTTACCATAAAACAATCTGTTTAAAACTCTGCTGTCTTCAAATAAAGGAAAAGGTTTGTTCATGGATGAATTTTTGCTTAAAGAACATTCCAGTGGAACCTGCCAATACTGGAGTCCACTGCATTCAGCTACCTTAACAGGACATCTTCCCCATTCATCTCCACAACTGTTGAAATCCCCTCTATCCTGTGGGCCCTTGCTTTAAATGAGGGCAGCCAGCAGCACAGTATTATATATGAAGGGTCAGTAATTCTGAAATGCATTAAATCCTGTTGCTCAGAAAGACAGCTGGACAAAGTGACCTTCAGAACAAGGTTCATCTTTTTTTCCTCAGGCTTTGTGGAAGAAAAATAAACTCAAAATGGCAGGGAGCCTTGATAACTAGCTGAGGAAGCAGCCAGTGCCAATCTTACTGCAAAAAACCTACTCCAAAACATAAAGTAATAAATAATTAAGAAACAGCAAAGCAAAAGTAGTCTTGCTTGTCCATCCTGCCAGCTCTTTACTGTTAAGTAGCTTTTGTGCCTGCTGATCAACAGTCAAGAAAAATCTGTATTGAAATAAAAATTTTTATCCAGCATGTCTGTCACATACACACCCCTCTGAGTTCCCTGTAGTGGTAAACGCCTAACCCTTTTATAACTAGCACATACAGTTAAAAACCACTACTTTGAGGTATTTATACTTTTTTCATGCATACTAGACCAGTACTGCCACTGGAGAACCAAGCTGAACTCCTCAGTTTCTTCCACTGGCAAATGAACTTTAGTCCACTTCAGTCAACACAAGCTATCAAAAGGTAGAGTCATCTTACAAACTGAAAATAAATTTAGAACTATGATATACGACCAAAGCTGAAGCAGCACGAAGTTTTCTGCACCTTCAAAACAAAAAAATTAATATTTAATGCTGATACATAAAAAGCAAAAATGAAAGCTGATTGTCAGAATTAGAACGCAAGAATTATGTTGGAAGTAATTACACAATAATTATAAAAAAGAAGGTTCTGAAGCCCTACAATATGAAAATCAAAACCAGTCAATATACAGATGGTATGCCTAACTATCAAATGATCTGTATTACACTACCTTGTGAAGAAGAGCATCTTAAGCATGTACAATGGTCACAAAAAGAAAATTTTATACATTAAAAACTATTATGCCATAGACTTTGCAAACCCGAATTTTGCATAAACTTACATTACTTCAAGACCCAGGCAGTTTCACTGGTCACTTTCCTACACCACAAGTTTGACTATTGACATGTACTTAAATCATACAGCTTCACTTATGCAATTTGCTTAAAACCTTGATTACAAAGCAGTATCAATATTTAGGGTTACAAAGTGGGGCTTGTATTTTTAGTTCTATACAAGCAAAATTTAGATACACTTAATACATGGTACGTAACATGTATTATGTACCATGTTAAAAACACATGATGAATCAAGCCACCTTGTATTACATAGCAGAGCAGTAGCCCCTTGTGTAGAAACATTTCCATTACAGAAGGGCTGTGCAAATCTATTCAGTCACAATTGCACTGTATGCCTTCAAAAAGCATCTCTGAACCTTCACCGTTTTCTTCCAAGAACTACAGTGTGAGCACCGTGAAAAGTAACTCAGCAGTGGCAAATAAGTACCACCTGAACAGCCAAATGTCTCTTGTAAAACTACTTAGCCCAGCAACTCTTCTTTTCTAGTACTGTTAACTATAGTGCTTCCCTCCTCACTTAGAGAAGCATCGAGAAACAAAAGCAACTTTAAGAGACTTATTTGGAGGACTTGCAGAAATGAGGAGAAAATGGCAAGACTACAATGCCACTACAAAATTAATGAAGCCCTTGCTTTTACCTTTCCCATCACCGAAACAGGTCCAAAACCTGTCTTGAGCAGAAGAGGCAGTGCTGCCCCTTATGGTTCTCTGAACAGTGCTGAAGGATGAAGCCTCAGTCCGCAGAACACAATAGTAAAGGGCAAGCATGTACAAGGAATTTGTACTATAAGAGAAGAGAAGGGGAGACATTGTTTTGGGAAGGAGTATGTGGACAAAAACAGAAACAGTGCCTGTTTTGGGAACTTACTAGTCTAATAATTACACACAGAAAAGCTATGCTAAAGCAAACTGCACAACTGCTACATTCAAGACTGCCAAAATGAAATAAAACGCCAGCATACCTGTAGAAGTTAAATTTCATACTCTTCTGCCAGACTCTCCTTCCTCTCTCATATGCTATATGACAGAGCTTTTAGTTTCAAGACCCACCCCCAGCCACCCCCAAAGAGCCCTGCTTCACTTAAAGCAGTAGGTGGGACACTTGTGGAGATCAACTGGGGTTTAAGGGTTTAAGCAAAGATGACTTCTGTGTGATAATAATGATACATAGAACTGGAGATTGCAGAAACTGGAAGATATGTGGTGAATGAAAGAGTTTGTGTTTCTTCATTTATGCTGCCTATAGCTGCAGAAGAAAGCAGCCACGCAGAGGAGAGCTTAGCTCCCAAAAACAGCTGTGCTACCAAACTCATGAGTAGGTTGACATTGCTCAAAACTGTAATTTCAGTGAAGGAGTTCTGCCACGCCTTCAGAGAGGCGTGCCCAGCATAGACACATCTCAGATATTACTTGATAAAAACCAAGTTCTTGGCACACACACAAGACTCAAGCTTAGGCAAATGTCAAACACTTGTATTAAGTCAACACAACATAGATCTTTGAGAGACCTTCACACTTGCAGAATCTAGGTATAACAAAGTTTCAGAATAACCCACTATCTCTACTATATTTAACCGGAAAGCCAGTCTCCCGAGTCTTTCCCTCACCATTATGGCACTGGAATTAAAAAAAAAAAAAAAAAAACCCCAAAAAAATGTTGGCTAGAGCTACAGAGCTTTCTTGTCATGGAAGATTAACACACAAGAAACCAGAAATGGTAAGAAAAGGGGGAAAACCCCCACAAAAATAATTTGAAATTTTACAGCACTACTGGTATAACTACACTTAAAAGGCTTCTTTTCTGACCCACTCTTAAAACAAATATATAAATAACCAAACTCCAAGAGGAGTCAAATAACAAAGATCTATGCAGTATGCTGTCATTCCCAGAGTTCTTAATTCTGCTCTGATCAAGTTTCATCATAAGCCCCTTCAACACTTCTTATCTATTCTCAACTATATTTCATATGCTTATTTTTTACTTTCAGCCTCTGAAGTGAGAGAGACATTGATAGGACACAACATGCATAAACAACTTAAGTGTAGTTCAACTCTGTCTACAGTGTTGGATGCAGTAATAATTGAAAAATCTAGCAGGCATACCCCAAGTTATTACTACCTTACTTATAGGTACTAAATAAATATGAAAACAAAACAACTTTCCCTTGAATAAATGAAATTAATTTCCAGAAGCAAATACTACAGCAAATACTTCAGTTCTTCTCCACTTCCTGTTCCCCCTAGTCCCCAACTCCTCTGCATGCAATGAACAACCTTCCAAAACTGACCATCTTTTCATCATTCAGAATATGAAGGCAAGCATAGCTGGTCTAGGAATGCACTTATTCTGGATGAACAAGATAACTTTGCAACCCTTATCTGCAGCGATCAACTTCACTAACAAGTTACACACTTTCTCAATCTTTATTTTGCAGTCAGAAAAAATACTTGTAATAAAGCTTAAATTAAAATATTATTTCTATTACAGCATTATTTCAATAACAATTGTATTGAACTAAGAAGCAACAAACCTCACTTCTTTTGTATGGAACTATAAGAAGCAACAAATCTATGTTCTCCTTTCTCAAATGCCATTTCTTTGTTGCGAGAACAAGTACCAACAACTGTTTAAAAAAGTTTCAGAACAGGAAATAAACTTAGTTTCTCCAAGAACAGTCAACCAGTGGGTAATTGCACCTTCAGACTATCATTTAGCAACTTTAACTACTGGTTAAAATTTGCTAGGATGCAATAATGGAAAGGTATGTGCATTGGGAAGGGCATGTTTACCTTTCAATTGAGCTGGCTTTCAGCCCGTAAGAGTTTCTCTTACTGGGATAAAAGTATGTCAGTTGTTTTTCTCATATCAGACTGTTTGGATTTTCACATTCATAGTCAATTGCCTGTTTCCGAAACTCATCTTGAATACGAGCTGAGTAAAAAGGCAAAACTATTTCACTCCACCCAGCCTTTACACGCTTTCCTCTGCAATGTCCCTTTGCCCTCCAGCATGCTACTTTTTATATACTCAAGTACTGGAAGAGATTGCAGTTTTCAGAGGTTAGCATTAAAAACAATGCACTGTACAGCCTGACTCTAAAAGGGTCTGGGGTTCATTACATTAGAGGAAAAAACCTCTATATTTTACTCTGCAAATGAACATTTGCATCAGTGATGAGACGTCTCAAAGCCTCCACAGCTCAAGGTAAAAAGAGTCATTTGAGCTTTGTGTCTTGTAAAAGAAGAATGATTACCCTTTCAAGGTCTTACACTGAATTAGATTAATCTCTGTCAGATTTCAGTCCACAACTTCTTCCCTGTCTTCTGCTCCATAGACAATCCCTTCTGCTCTAATTAGCTTTAGGTGTCTTATTTAACAAAATCATTTTAAAGGCCATTTTTTTAATCATACAGTGAATAGCGGCATACACTCCAACTGTCTCTTGCATGCAGGCTGTTCCAATTTCCATTAACTGCTTTGTGGCTCTTCCTTCATCCTTCTAAGCTGAAAATTTCAACATTTACAATGGCAAATGAACAAGGAAAACAAACAAAACAAAACAAAACAACAAAAAAAACCCAAACCCACCCAAGTAGCAGCTGAATGGGACTGTGGAGAAACAGGCAATTTCCCTGTGTAGTTTGCTATCTCAGCTGAATGCAGAAGAAATGGCAAGGATTGACAATACTCCTTTCCTGGTTGTTTAGCATATTTTGAGCTAGTTCAGCTATTTTTATACAAACTAAGGTGAAGCAGCATTCATGCAGCTTTCCATAGGTTCTGCTATCAAATGCAATACCATACATTGGCTCTGGAGTCTGGATATGGGAAGCACAGACTACAGAAGGAATGATGCAGGAAGAAAAATTGCTTGAGTTACTGCCTCTGTGTTATGCTACAGAATTGTGTACAGTGTGTTTTTTAAAAAAAATAAAAATCACAGAATCCCTAAGACAAACAACTAAGGAGCATTTAATAATGTACTATTTGAAAGATGCTGCAGTTCAAGTTCTGCAAACTACAATCTAGTTACTTTATAAATAAAGCACGGTTAAGAAGTCAGAACTCTAAATTCTCATTAAGCAGCTAAGATGTTCTGTTCACACCCTCACAGATGCCAAAAAGAGCCAAGAGTTCGTAACAACAAGTTTCCTCAAGTTGGGATACAGTTTCAAATCACAGCTAAGATGATCTGATAATCTCCTCCCTCTCACTTCCTCCCCTGCACTAGTACTAACATTTCTCTGAATTCTTAGGGATCCAGCTCAGTGATCTAAAGCAGCAGAAAGTTTTTCTTTGTGTGGGCAGAAGGGAAGGCTAAGCTCTATGCAGGAAGGGAACTCCCTGAAGTGGTTCACCATTGGGTGGGGAAAACAGCAGAACCAGACAAAAGAAATGACATCTGAGGCCTGGGAGAAGGGAAGAGGTGGGTCCATCTTTTTCAGAAGCCTGCGGACCAGATTCATTTTGCTGCAATGGAGAATGCTAAACAGAAAGGAAACTTGGATGCTTCTATTAAAAAACAAACAAACAAACAAACCAAAAACCAAACAAAAAACCAACTCACCAACCAAAAAAAAAAAAAAACAAAACCACAAACCCAACCTAAACAAACAGAAACTCAACTCCTGCACTCTCAGAAAAAGCAGGCAGGTCTATGCATGAGGTTCATTCTAAAAAAACAGTGCTTTGAATATGTGGTATGGGAAAATGCTCCCTTTGGCTACCACCAGGCTCACAGAAACATAGCAGCAATCACTGCTAAAGGACACACAGATTCAGGTATGTTTTGCTGAAATGAAATACACTCTGCTTCCTTTAAGCTTTCTTCGCTTATCATTTTATTTCCAATTATTAACCCAGAAATGGACATCTGCCTTACTGGAATTATTTACACATTCTATTTTTTGAAGCAAATCGCCATTTAAAGGGAGTTTGGATTAACCTGACATATCTAGGGTGTTTTCTCTTCCCCAAAGATAACTAATCCAGCTTTAGCAGCTTTTCAGACAAGCCATTTTATCCTTTATGTCTAGCATCCAGAAGCTGGAACACACTATCATTTAAGGTATAGGAATTAGTCTGAAGCTGGTATTGTCAACTAACACACTCAAGGGGAAAGCAGAACTGCAGGATCCAAAGAACTTTGACCTGACTCAAGCACCAGGAAACAGACACCATGGTTTTATATATCTATACAATTATATAGGCAACCAATGCATATCACAGGGAAAAAAAAATTGGTACTGTCATCCTTTATGACTACTGAAAGGGGACAACTAAGTATTGTAACTTCACCTTTACTGTACCACAACTCTTTTACAGCAACAGTGCTCTTAGTCTATTAAAGTGAACAAGTGGCTAGGAACAGTAAACAGAAGGCAAAAAAAGTTTAAGCAAGATACAGACAAACTGATGAAAACATAACAGTGCTGGAACAACTATACACAGAGACATTCTTCTGTATGAAATGGATTTTATTTGAACTTAACACTGGTATTCACATGACAAGAAAATAATTCAGCAGAAGCCAGATGGATAGTAGAGGGCAAAGCTTGGTAAGGAACAGCATGTAAGTGTAAAAAGCAGGAAAAGAACATCCAAAGAGTGTTGGAAAATGCACTTTGAATAGAGAAAGCTACATTCATAGGTGGGACAAAAGAAGAAGGGACAAAAAGAACAGCTACGTGTATTTCACTTGCAAATTTTAAGTTTTGTTAGATTGAAACTTCAGGTTCATATCCTAAGGCTAGATAAAACTGAAATTATCTTGAGGTATGCATGTGATAAATGGGTCCCCAAAACAAGATCATATTAAACAATTAAAATTAAATTAAACAAGATTATATCTTGCTAGATATACCTTTGGCTGTCTTCTGATAAATTCTCCAATTTCCAGATAATACAGAATAGCTGAGGTAGGATGTGACCTCAGAAAATTGAGTCCAACCAAACCCCCCGAAATCAAAGCAGGGTCAGCTAGAGAAGACTGCTCAGGTCTATAACTGGTTGGTTTTCACTATGTCCACAGTCTCTCTGGGCAACCTGTGCCAGTGTACAATCATCCTTAGAGCAAAAAAACCTTCACAAATTAAAACAAACAGACAAGCAGACTAATAGAAAAAATACAAAAAACACCACCATTTTTTCTCCTGTTTTAATTAACTTTGTGTCCTGTCGTCGGCCACCACTGAGAAGGGTCCAGGGCTCTTTTTTTTTCATTTCCCCTCTCCAGTTAAGTATTTAATAAGATTCCCCCATGAGCTTCCTCTTCAGGCTAACTCACTGAGGCAAATCAATATGCTCTTTACACACTGCACTCCAGTCTTTGGTATCACACCATGCAACACAAATCATGTTGAATGATAAAAGTATCTTAAAGTACTTTTTTCCTATGTAGAAGCACTATGAGCTTTGGCTCTAGGGAAATGACATTCACAAGAAGCAAGTTTATTACAGAGTTGCAATGCTGATTAGAGAGAGGTCACCACTATTCTAGCTTTTACTTTTCTTCTTAGTGCTTTAACTGCTCCACATATTTCCAAATATGTTCATACAGTCACTCAATGTGTTCAACTGTAGCATGAAATTCACAAGCTTCAGATTTTATGTACTTCTGAGTTTAGGTTCTCAGTTTTCAATTTGATTCTCGGTATTCTATTTAATATGTTTTGCAATTTATTTTTTTAATAAGAATAAAATTTAAAGAAGCAGCTGAACTGACTGCACATTCACCACAACAAATGCCTGCTGCCAGTATTTATTGCAGTAAGCAACTTAAGGGGACAGCAGGAGTGGAAAAACATAAAACAAAACCAGCTGTGATCTCATTAGCCAAGTTCATTATGTAAGACCTCATTAGCCACCATCCCAGAATAATGTGAATAAACCCTATGGACACTGATGAAAAGGAAATGATCAGGGATACAGAAGCTGAATAATCATACAGTACTAGAGCACACCATCAACTTAGTAGTTGAAGTTCTAGGGTATATTTAGGTAAGAGCTCCACTAATGCACACTGTAGGAAGCCCATGGTCAGGCTTTGCAAATGCAAAGCCCCCTTTGCCTACTAACTGCAGTATGAATAGGAGTTCAAATATGAACACGTATAACAGGGCAAGGCACGGGGCCTTGCCTTCAGTTATATACAACTGAAACTTCAAAACACTTAAATTTCCTTCCATAAGTATGTTTTATATCAGTATCATTTAATACTTCTGCAACTTGAGAAATCTGAACAGAATTTTATTTTGGGCTGCTATACACAGGCTTCAACTTGATTTCTCGATCTCTTTCTTTAAATTGTGAAACATTTAACCACTTTAGTTTTGTATTAAGTTCTAAAATAAAAGGCCAGTAATTATATGAAATGTAATAAACTTTTGGTAGTTCCAAATGACTTCAGGGGATTTTTTGCCCCCTTCTCTATCAGCTTTGTTACATGAATGATGAACAGCACTGTCACGTACATTTACTGGCAGCCTGCACCTCAAGTCAGCTACTACAGCCTCCCTTAGAAGAATCATCAATCAGGACAACAAAAATTTCCAAGATAAAGCTGTTTAACTTACTATGCAGTTTTTCAAAATGTTTCAGTATTTTAAGCCAGTGTTGTGGGGTTTGTGTTGTTTTGGGATTTGTTTACTTGGGTTTTTTTGGACTGGCTATTTTGAAACAACAATGCAGCTTAGAAAGTTAAAAGTATTCTCAGCTTTCTCCTCTTCTGCAGTAATTTTCACTTCTCATTAATTAGTTCATGTTTGAATGTTATAGCCAACAGTTTGATGCTGCACTAGAATGGAGAAACCATTTCCACTAAAAGCTTGGTTGTTAAAGGAGAATTTGTATATTATGTCCAGCTCAAATTTTGGCATTTCAATTTCTACTGAACCTACAAGTAAGCCCAGATACTTTTAACAATATTTTTTCTGGAAAAAAAAATAAAATTTATAAAAAACCCAAACAAACAAAAAAACCCCAACAAATTAAGAGAAAAAATTTGATTCAAGTTCTGCACAGACTAATATATTCTCTTTTCCTTCTAAAAGAAGGTAATTTCTCAGTTATCCAGATCCACTGATATACTTTGTTTTGCATGAAATGCCATTTACAAAACAATAATGCAGCACAGCTAAGACAGAAAAAAAAATCATGCAGCAACATAGGTATTTTTTGCATAATTTGTCCAATTTTAAACATACATGAAAAGAATACAGTACATGAACCTAAACATATAATGTGATTCCTGAGAAACTAGCTGGAGAAAACACCTGAAAAAAATTTCTGCAGGGTTGATATGAGAAGACTGCCAGAGATGGCCACACAACAGTGCCAGTCTTCTAAGAACTTACAGATATTTCAATAGTGTAAATGTATTTAATATGACTTTCCTTACACTAGTTTCCAGAAGATACATTTTATACCTTTGGCACACATTCATTCAGATAAAGAACAACAGTACCTACCCATGGATTATATCAGCAATAGAAATCTCAAACTTTTGAGTGATAAATTAAGATAGATTTTATCGAAAACTGTTACAAAATTACAAGTCTAACCTCCCATTCTAGAGACTGAAGATGTACAGAAGTTATTATCCATCAGCATTTGTAAATATTTGAAGATATTTATATAGGTAAGAACAACTAAACTATTAAAATGACCTTTTTCCCCCACTCTGAAAGGGATATCAAATATTCCAGGTGAGAATTTACATCTGTCTACAACTACGATGAGCCTAAAAACCACACCCCAGCCAGCTGTGACAGCATTTCCCCTCTTTCTTCAAGGGGTCAGGGTGACATCAAGCAAAGATGATCGCAAATGTTCACATTTCACTCTGAAGACGCACAGGTACTAATGGTCCAAAGCTACAGTGATTTTCTCAAGGTCCTGAAAGGACATGGTACCTGAGAAGCCAACATGCCTTCTTATACCACTATAGTCCCTATTTTCATTGCCCTGCACCTTCACAAAAAAACCATGGTGAAAATATAAGTAAAAGAACAAAAAATATGTTTAAAATGTCTCTCCTCAATGAAACAGTAGATCAAGTCCATCAGCTAACGCAAAAAAAAAAGCCCAACCAACAAAAAAACTGAAACACCCTCAGAAAGAAAGAAAAGAAGTTGTTTAACATTTATTTTGGAAAATGAGTCAGTGTTACAAAACCATAAAAAGTTTCTGGGGTTTCAGGGGAACTAAAGAAGGTACAACTTCTAAACCCTGAGAGGTTCTAATCTTGAGAGGTTATCCTTGTTATCCTCACACAATTTTACCTTGAAAAATGAAGCATTTATCATTATTCATTTCCACATAAATAGACCTAGCCTTGAAAAGCAGAGATGCATTACTTACTATCAAATGCCGTTAGTTCATTTTTGAATGAAAGGATTTCAATTTATAGCATATAATTAATTCAAAGCAGGTTTACAAGTTTAAACTGATATACCTGCTCAGTGAGGTACTACTTTAAGATCTGGTAGTACAAAACTACTCCCTTCAGCCAGGGAAACACTTCAGCAGACATGCTTGCACAGATCACCAGGAAACTTAGAAGATTAAGCAACCTCTTCTGTGACCAAGGAAAGTCCCTTGTCAAGGAAAAAATTATTAGATATACTTTGTACGTGAAAGTTATTTGACTCTGCCAGATAACATTTTCAGGGCAATTAAGTGCAAAGACTAAACAATACCTGGTTTGAATGCATACCACCCCTCAGAAATCTGTCGTATCATTTGGTATAATTCTGTAAATTCAATACATAAAGTGAACCCCTAGGATTAGACTGAATGCGTTCCATATCTTTTTCACTATGTTATCAGAGATGTGTAATATGGCAAAATGAGAAAGAGAAATATTGCTCCAGTTTAGTTTTGATGACAGGGTTTTTTTAAAAAAACAACACCTACTCAACACTGCATTCACCTACGTCACTATGCACAAGTAGGCAGCTACCGCCTTCCAAGTAGAAAAGGATGCAGTTGTCTTGTTGAGAAATAATTTTAGTTTATATACCATGATTTTTGTTTTAAAATTCATTTTGACAACTTCAGCAGGAAATGCCCTGTAAGTTTATAGCAGCCTTTATCAGCTGAAGTCAGACTGGTAGCACTTCCAAGGAACTCTTAGTTTAAGGACATGGTCATCAAAAGACGCAAATAACCTACTTGACTTAAGAGCAGAGGAAGAAAGATAAAGAAGGTTAATAGATGAAGAACATTCCACCTCCTTGGAATACAAACCTCATGCTAAGAATCCAGCTCTTGCAAGAGCAGAAAACACTTGCCATAAGATGATGATGATTGTTGATATGACAGTGAAAATGCTCAGCTTACTGACATCAGTGTTTACACATGGAAGTTTGTCACAGTGAGCAGCAAGTTGCACCACTTTGCCATAGAAGTTCAATATTGAACAATCTACATGGCATCAGAGTGTGACTCATGAATGTCCTCCAGTCACACTGGTTTTCAAAGTGGGAGGAATGGAGCAGGTTTCCAGCAATTGCAAGAGCAGCTGGAAATCAATGGCTTGTACACAGGTATGTACACAGTCTCAGTTGAAATAATTGTCCAGCACCCATTTTTTGTAAGACAATGCAATTAGACAAATGCTCACAAAAATAGGAAAAGATCAAGTGTTAATTAGCTCAAACCAAACAAACTAAAAAACCATCCAGTTTGTTGAATCAGTGCAAGTGTCAAATGGTATCAGAAGTGACAGGGCTGTGACTCACGTTTACAGAGAAAAAAGCTGCACTGCTTCAGCCCTTCCAGCATCCTACCATCTGCTCCAACCTTCTTCCAGAGCCACTCACCCTGCAAATGAGTTGACAGAAGAAAACATGACTGTGCCTGAGTCAATTCAGTTCAGTCGGCATCTTCACTTAAACCGATGTTTTATGGAAAGTTTAACTTGTCTGCCTGAACTGAAGCAGCTCAGGTACAGACGTGTTCCCTCCTGTTACCTGCACAGTGAGGTCCAGGAGGGAAGGGAGCTGGCACACAGGGGCAGCATTAACTCAGAGTAGCAACACAGCAAAGCTTGCCTTCCACCTCTCTGGAACTCATGAACTTGTGCATCCATACAAGATTTGTCATTTTAAAATAGTATGTCTATTTACAAATCCTACTATATTAAATGTCGTTCAGCCTCCATTTTGTTTTCCTGCAACCTGCAAAAACAGTACCCCAAATGACCATAGGCATAAAGGGTTCTTTATGCCTATGTATAGCTAGCTGAATAAATGCAGTAAGTATGAAGCAAGTTAGTTCTGCCTCCATTGTACAAATAAAGGACTTTACATATATGTAAATACAGTGGCTGAACTGGCTAGGTATAGCAGCAGGTCTGCCCTTCAGTTACAGATGCTATCTCTGCTCTGGGGAAAGGAATTTGTTTTCTGAGCTTTTCATGCAGATACCTTGATAAATGAGCACTGAATAATTCAGAAAAATATACACGTGTGTGTAATACAGAAAGGCAAAGAAAAAAAATGCAACATAATGCCAAATTTACAAGTAAAAAGAAAAGAACAACTAAACACACAAGGTTAAAGTTAGGAAAAAGTTTCAAGGTAAATAGCGTACTGAAATTTTTAAAGACAAATTCAGTAATTTGTGGAGTCACATCTTGAGCAACTTAAAATAGGCATAACTTTTTAAGAACTCAAGTACAGCGTCCCTCTAAGGAACCCAAAGTGCTTGTAATCATTCATGTTACATTTAATAGACAAGTTACAGAAATAAAACTGCTTGTTATTTGCATTCTCTTCCTTTGGAAGGTGAGTGAGACAGGAATTATAAATATTTTACCTGCTTGAAAGCTCATGGCTTGTTGTTTTTCTTTTAAGCAAATTCTGGCTTATCTCTTTGAAAATGAAAAAGAACAGTGAAATGATAAAAGGAAGAGGCAGTGATGTACTTGGAGTATAAGAGAGATAAAAGTCAACAGAGAGAAAGGAATAAAACCAATTGAAAGCAGGTGCTGGAGAAAGTAGGCAGGGTAAAATACAGAAGCACCAATATGAAGAAACAAAGATTATAAAGGCATGACTCAATGTAAAAACTATACAGGTCAAGATGTATGACACAGGTTTGCTTCTGGAGACCTAAGAATTGTTGATTCAGAGAAATTTATTTCTCCCCTGGAGAGAATTTCAAAGTACGTCAGATACAGCTCTGGATGAATGAGTGTCAAGAGTAAAATAAAAGGAAGGGGGGCAAATCACACTGGAGAAACAAATGAAGCCAAAGGATAAAGGACAACTGTTAGCATGAAGCTTTCCAAGGAATTAGCTGTCAAAATAATTTCTTTCCTACTTCCCCTCTTCACTGTGTGCAGCCGGGGAATCACTTGGACCACGAGTACCTATTTTCCAGATTACAAAACCAAAGGGAACAAAGTAATTTATTTCACTTGTAGAAAAAAAGGACCAAACAATTCCAAGAACATGCAGGGTATCTTCCTCTTCAGTGACAGTTTGACCTTACAGTTCAGACAGACAAGGCACATGCCCATTTCAAAACCTCTTTGCTCCACATGTACACAAAGGACTGAAAGACATTTCTGTCATATTCAATAGCCAGCTAATGAGGAGCATTGTAACCAAATCAGCCAATAATGGCAGAGATACGTAACAACTCAGGATGTTATCAACTGATCAACAAATAGCAACTTCACACTACTAGGAACGTATGTATTAAAATCTGCTTCAAAGTAACACTTTAATAAAATACTCCCCTCTTTTTCTAACATTGACAACCTTCCACAGTTTAAACATCACTAACATACTGAACACCACTCTCATAGTCTTCAGATTTGTGTTTTAATTAGCCTTCAGAGGATGAGTAATAATTTTTCAATGCAAGTGCTTTCTAAAGACCAAAATCTACCTTATCATTATAAAAATGAAATACCATTGCCACCCTCTACTTTGATTTTCCTTAAAAGGAAAGTGCAAGTGATACAAGAATGACTCAAGACCAGTATGTACAGGGAATTTATACAGTTATACCATATAAAGGCCAAGATTTTTCCCTGCTTCAAGAATGCCAGTTAGAATAAGCACCAACTATATATGAAAATGCTGTAGCTTGACTAAAAGTGTTGTCAATCACATATGGTTACACTGCAAATAATCTTAAAGACGTGACATAAGTTGCAGAATTCAATTCTGGTAGAACATGTAACTCACAGTAGTAATGAAATGAGAAGGTGATGAACCTTTCTAGCCGCTCATCCTGCTTTAGCAGTTCTGAATCATTCAGCTGCATAGAAAATTCATCTATGAAGGATCGAAGTGTTAAAACATATAAATAAACTGCAAATAGTGGTTTGATAAATCAGCTTTACAATCATGACCATAAAACATTACAGTTTTGACCCTGCATTTACATTCCAGTACCTGCAGAAAGTCCAGCACTTGCCTTCAGAGGCCGTGCTGAAGATGATGAGACTGCACACAGATGCAGTTGTCAGCCCACATAGAAAAGGTTTCCAAAGCAAGGCCTAATCATGGCTAACAGGATACAGTAGCACCCAGTCCTGATGCAACACTATCAGGTTACACCTTTAATGCCCCTGCAAAACTAGTAAAGTAAACACACTTGCACTGTCGACACCATTGACTGTGTTATTTCAACTCCTCAAATGATGTTCGAGCAGCTTCATAATGTCTGCAGAAGATTTATAACTAATAAATCCCTCTAAAGTAATCTGGAGCCCACTAATGACAATTCATCTGCATTTAGCCACTGGTTACCTGCTGAGCATTTTTACCTTCTTTACTGCTACCGGTGTTGTTAAGGTGATCTGAATTTAACAGGTACAATTTTGGGTTTGTTAATGTCACAATCTGCTTGCTTGAAGACACCAACTAATGAATGACCTTTGTTTTTCAACTGTATCATTGAGCAAAGCAAACAATTTCTGGAGGCAGCACTAAACCTCAGTTACAAAAAATAGATCCTATACCAGAAAAAAGTAACGTGAAGATTTTTTCCCTGCCACAAATCAAACTATAATAATTTAAAACAAGTGAAGTATCACTACCATTTAAAAATAATTCAATTATTGTTAAAGTGTTTTAGAAGTACAAACATCTTTTTACCTGGTGCCTAAACAGAAATAAATAAGTAAAAGTCAAACTGTATTGCTCATATCAAGTGCTTAATTCTTTATTGCTATACATAGTTAATTTAACCACTCCAATGTAAGTGCAAAAATCAGTATATTTGATTTGCTGTCACTGGGTGTTCACTTTATATAGTTGAAAAGGACTCTTGAAAATTCAGAGCAACAGAGAAAAAAGTGCTAGAAGGACACCACAAGCTTGCTTAAAAAAGTACAAAACAAACCTTCAAAGCAAACACAGCTTAAACTAAGACCAAATTCACATACAAGTTTTCATCACAAACAGAAAGTAATGCTGTTACCTAGTGGTGGAAAGCTAGGTAAATGCAAAATTGCATGACTATTTTTTTTCTCCTCACTTGCAATTCTCATCTATGAGCTATTAAATGATGCCAAGAGAACAAAACCAGGACTAATTCATAAACTAATGAAAGATACTGCTTTTCTTGCATTCAGTTCTTCAACAAAAGGTCAGTATTTTTGCACCTGCCAGTTTTGATTCTCAGAGTAATTAGCAAACAAGCTAGCACACAATGAAGATACATCATTCCTGGCTACCCCAGACCTGTTGTTTTACACTCCTCATGCAACATCAGCAAGAACTGGAAACTTGCAGTATAAAAGAACTTCAGCTTTAATTTTCAAACATCAGTTTTCCAGAGTATGATAATCCAAACCGTATCATGCAACCCTCAGCATCTTACCAGATCACATTTTCAATTATATAAGGCAGTATTAACTGAATTCAGTCAGCATTATGACACCTAAATAAAAATGTTTATTTTGCTTTCAGTCAGAAAATAACTAGAGAAGAAGGAAGGTAGGAAGACTTTAACATCACTTACTCAAATGCAAAGAAGAGTCCACTGGTGACCAAGATGAGAACAAGAGTCAGGTAGAAGACTCCAGTCTGCCGAGCCATCATGATCCTCCCATTGCAGAAGAATTTGTTTCTTCCAGGAAAAACCTCCCATTTTCTCTTGGGAACTGGTTTCTTTTTCTTATGGGGAGACTCCATGGGAGACGAAGAGCTGTGTGTGCTGATCTGACTGTATTCACAGTCTTTCATGGGCCCACTACCACCTCCAGGAGTCATCAAGAAAGAGTAAAATGTGGGGAGAACCCCACCAAAAATATATACAATATATATATATATGTGCAAATATTCTTCTGACCAAGACAGCCCTCTTCACCAGCCCCAGTTAATAAAAAATGCAAATAAAATGATGAAAAGTCTGCTACCAGACTAGCAATAGGTGTATCATGCAAACACCAGTTAACTCTTCAGAAACCAAAGCTGTCGTATCAGAAACTCTTGAGAGGGATCCTTCCTTCCACCACCAGTTACAAAACAACCATGTAGGACAATCCTTTGCAAAACAACTTATCACAAAAGAAAAAGGAAAAAAAAAGTAATTATAAAGCAATTAAGCTCTAAAAAAAATAGTCTTTTTTTTTCAAGTTTATTTTCAAAGGGGAGGATTTTTTTTTTCCTTCCCACGCAAACCCTGAGATCTCTCTCCGAGGGTCAGAAGGTTGGTCAAGGCAAGGTTTAGCAATCGAGTCTATCATTCATAGAGATTTGTTATAATCCTCCTTTGCGCAGCAGATTCCACTGCTAAAAATGACCATTCCTAAGACGTTCCCTCGAGAGACACGCGTAACAAAATCATTAGGGGGGAGAAGACAAAAAAAAAAAAAACAAAAAACCCAAAACAGAAAAAGGCAAGTAAGGAACCAGGCTGCCACTCCAGCTCCGAGGAACACTTCTTGCTCTGCTGCTCGTGCAGCCGCAGTCCAGCAGCGGGCAGCGGGCGGGGGCGCAGGGCTGCCCTGTCTGTCAGCGCTCCAGAGGCAGGGGCTCACTCTGCCGAGCCTGGGGCACGGCCGCTCGCCCACAGACACCAGCGCCTGGCGAGCGGGTCCTGCTCATCCTCCCTCCCGCTACACAACAGGTCCCCGCCGCCGCCCCACGCTGCCCGGCGCCTCGGCCCCGCGGCGGAGTGCAGGCACAGCGGAGGGGGGTTCGGCCGCCGCGGGATCCCTGCCGGGGCTGCTCGCCGCCCGCA